>NQII01002715.1:0-27935 GCA_002778355.1 Clitarchus hookeri | reverse complement strand
AGGGGGGGGGGGTTACACGATATTACGTAGGTGTATCAGTTGTTTTGGCTCTTCAGTCAACAATTTGAAGAATAAAATATACTCTAAAATATTATTCCATCACTAAATAACTCCAAGAAATTACAAATTTAACTAAAAATGTTAATCTTTCAAAATATAAAATTACTATGAAACCACTTTTTGCGATATACATATAAGTCATGACGAGTGACGAGACTATCGATTGTACATCAATAGCTCAAAAGCTCACTCTAAGATGTAAAGAAATAGCGTTGTTGTACAAATCGTTACTTTTTTTAAATAAATCAGTAAAGTTATGTTTGGCAAGCTTTTGTTTTCTTAAAGTAATTTTTGAAACTTAAAGAAAATAATTGTTTTATTAAAGCCCATGCCTTCAGTCATATTTGAAACTGGAGTGTATACGACTCGTTACTTCGGTGTACGACTACTAACCAGCGGTTGATACGACTTATCGATTGTCGTCATCTCTGATAACACTGGTCACCGCTTAAAAGCGAGGTATTACGCGCCGGCGAGGGTGAAATGAGGGGGATATAAGGTGGATATGGAATTTTATTGGTATTTATAGACTTATATATATATATATNGGCGAGGGTGAAATGAGGGGGATATAAGGTGGATATGGAATTTTATTGGTATTTATAGACTTATATATATATATATGTAATAACACATCGTGGGTTTGCCGAAACATTATCACATGAACTTGAAAATATAACATATGCCCATGATTAAAATCATAATTAACCATAGTAGGCAGAAACTTGATCGTAAAATGGTAGGTCGTCCTATCCCAGCTTTATATAAGACAATGGCTGGTTCATGAGACACTCAGCTCACTTAACATTATTTCTTTAAGAAAACCAGCGAGACCTTTCAAAAAAGTCATGTAGCCTAATATTTTAACCACGCAGAACTGTATCTGTTGCGCAAACGTCAGTATACACTCGTGTGCAGAAATTAACGGCAATGTTCTGTTAGTGTACTTTCACTGAAATGAGGACGAACAAATTTGTATATCGATTTACTTAAACACCACATCTGATAACATGTATAACAGAATTATTTACCATTCTACACTCAAAAGTTAAACAGGCAGTAATAGGCCATACAATATCCAATGCAAACTATGCCACTTCACTAACATGGGATATTGTGTTAAGGATCCCGCCTACCTGTCACTTGAACTACGTTGCGGTATGTTTGAAGTACGCGTTTTTCCAAGAAACGTTTTAGAAATGCGTCCAATGTGATGATCTACAAAAAGAACACACACATCAGACGAGGGCTGTTGAGTCACGCACATTAAAAACACACTTTCAGGGTACTCCAAAATGGCTAAAATGGCTTTTCCAAAGTGATGTATCTCAAAATATACGCTTCAGATACATACAAACTACTCAAGAGCCCTGAACTGAACCTTCCTACAAATTTTCCACCAATAAAATAATAGGGTAACCTCTGAAAGTTCTATAGGCACACGTAGGGCAACGAGATCACTGCATACCAGTTCCAAGCTTTGCCCTTAGTGGCGATGGCGTACTTGATGCGCGTGGCATTGTCGCCCTTATCGCTCCTGCGCTTTTCGGCTTCAAACGCGGTAAAGAACTCCAGGTAGGCGGGAGCCTTGTGTCAATGTGACGTGTGGTTAACTCCGGTTAATGGCACATGCATTACAACGGGCTGCAATGTTCAGAAGAAGATTTTCAAGCAGTTTTCTGTGTATGGAATCCCATTGCTGCACCAAAGACACCAGAAGCTTCTGGATGATTCTAGAAAGTATTGGACACCGGCAATATGACAGTCAAAGTACGCCCCAAGAAATCCCTACATGATAGATATCGGGGGAACTGGCCGGCCAATCCAAACGAGAGATATCTCCTGTTTCCAGGTAATCATCCACTAAAGCAGCCCTTTCTAGACGGGCGTTGCCATACGTCAACAGGAAATGAACTCCCCTATAAACATCAATATCGAAGGATAACACCTCTGTACACTTGGCCTATTACAGAGGCATGATCAAACACAAATACTGGTGTTGGTAGGACCAGCGTCATGCCGCCCCAAACCAAGATGCCACCATCTCCATTGTGGTCTTCTTCGGCGGCTTTGTCCTGACATTCTCCATTCCTACATTCTCGCCATACGTAAACAATACGAGAGAAGTGTTGCCAGACGTCCGAAAAAAGGACATGTCTTTATTTTTTAAACATTTTTCTTCCTTCCGGCCAGTTTTTGGTGGTAATCAAAATTTTCTGGTCTTTTCACCTCATACGAGATAGTATTCGTCAACTTGTTATACCCGTGTTGTCAGCATTCACTTGGTTAATGATATAAAAACGTATGTTCGTTCTTTGATAAAGCATAAAAAGTATATTTAATTTGTATTTTTTAATTTTATATATATATATATCCATTTTTTATACTGCAGGGTGTGCATTGCAATGTATTGATGGGTTAAAAACCAATGTGAGCATTAAAAAATCATGGAATTTTTCTTCTATGTTTTGTGTTAACTGATAATAGGAACATTATTTTACGTTCCAATTAAACTTTTGAAAATTGTTTTCTTATAATACTAATAACTTGATGAAACTATTATTTTCAACGTCGTGAAGAAAATGTAATGCATAATTCCCTAGCCTAAGTAATTTGCGGCGCTAATGAAATTGCACTGTCTTCCTTTTTGGTAAAAAAAAACCTCCTTTTTCGTCGTAAATGTCCTTTTTTTTCCTGCGTGTCAGGTAAGCCTATACAGGAGTCACTGGGAAGACTGAACCTCGACTGAACCACAGAGTAGATAAGTGCACAGAAAAAAAATGGCGTGGCGGTTTCTTTGATATAGGCAGTGCGACACTCTGGGAACGAACCTTGTGTCTTATTGGCTACTGCATGATGCAAAAGGTTTCCTATTGGCTCGACTGACGCCCGGAATNAACCTCCTTTTTCGTCGTAAATGTCCTTTTTTTTCCTGCGTGTCAGGTAAGCCTATACAGGAGTCACTGGGAAGACTGAACCTCGACTGAACCACAGAGTAGATAAGTGCACAGAAAAAAAATGGCGTGGGAACGAACCTTGTGTCTTATTGGCTACTGCATGATGCAAAAGGTTTCCTATTGGCTCGACTGACGCCCGGAATGTAGGTTGCCAGGTGCTGATTGATGAACGGTGTTCCAACCACAGACTAAAGATGAGGTAGACCGATTATTCGTCTTTTGCGCATGTGCCCAACATTGACCTACCCCAAAGAAACACACCTGTCAAAGTCACATGGTCAACAATGAGGAATGTATTTGTTTATATCTTAATTTTTAAATTACAAGCGCTATTATATTAATAAAATACTTTTACTACTTTGAATTTAATCAAACTAGATTACAAATTGGCTATCGAAAGTATAAAAACCTCTGAAAGCACTTGTTAACTTGACGCATGCCATATTGTATGTAGAAGCTCAGCTGTCACAACACACGCCATACCCCAACCCACCCCCTCCCGCAAGGGCCACCCAGTAGCCACCTGCCTCGGGACACCTGCCAGCCATTAACACTTGTGGCGAAGCCAGGCCTGCCCAAGGGAAGCAGTTACACATGTCAAGGTTGTAGCATGGGGCCCAACCCACCACCCTGAACAAAACCACGTGAAACTTGGACACGCCGAAGAAATGCCGAGATAGGCTAACGATTTCTGCCCACAAGGGAATTAAAACACGTGCTAAAGGTGAGATACACCAGCAAAAAGGCTGACAGAGTGTGGCAGCAATGCCATGAGTCCCCACCCTCCCCTAGCAAAATGCAGGAGAACTTGACAAGCACCGCGAAAATGCCGACGTAAGCTAAGGACCGCAGGGGCACCTCCCCCCCCCTCCACCTACAAGAGTCCTGGCACGTGGAGGAAATTGGGTCTTTGTTCGGCACCTTCCACCCTCCTTCCCCTAACGAGTGAAGCAACATGTGATGCTTTAAGGGGAGTCCAGAGAGTATAAAAGCCAATTTGTGGGACATGGAGGAGGTCAGTCAGTCAGTTGAATCGAGAGTTGCATCACATCAGTCAGAATCAGTCAGGCATTCAGTCGTCATGCCGAGAGATGCGAGTCAGTCGGGTGAGACAGTCGTGGCAGGGGTTCGGACCCCGGCAGAGTCAATTATGTAGGGAGTTAGAACGTGGTGCTCAGAAGCGCCACACCGGGGTGCGCAGGGAGTCAGGCATAGGGAGTAGGATCGTGGAAGTCAGCTGAGTCAGTTACAACCCCGCGCCGAAAGGCGGCGGCCGAGTGGTGAGCTTCACTGAGGAGCACCACACCGAGAGGGAGTAGTTCAGTGCAACCCCACGCTGAGAGACAGAGGCCGGGGTGTGGGCCCGCCAAGGGTCCCTCGCCGGGATGTGGTAGGGAGGTAATACGGCAGTTACAACCCTACGCTGAGAACGGGAGTCGAGTAGTGAGCTTCAACGAGGACCACCACGCCGAGAGGAAGCTGAGTCCAGTGCAACCCGTCACCGAGTGACGGCAGCCGGGTGGGGGCTCGCCAGGAGCCCCTCGCCAGGACGAGAGAGAGTCGGTCAGCCAATGCCGAAGGAGGAAGTCAGCTGAGTTCAGCACGCCAACGATAGCCAGTCCAAGGGCCTGTAAAAGGGCCACCCAACTCACCAGATCTCAAACTACCGCCGGAACAACAACCCCGCAACAAATACAGATAAGTACCAACGTTGCCGCTCAGGGACGTGCCCTGTCGCCTAGTGTACCCCAAGACGTCGGCAAAAATTAGCAAGCAATTTAATTTAGTTTTTAAGTCCCCAACTCGCAAGCTACCACATCTCGGTGTTATGTATTCAGTATAATTCCAGACAATATAACCCAGTAAATTAAAACACCGTGTAACTACATTATTGTTACCCTGTTACCCTTGACATTCAAGGCACCTTATAGTCTGTGCCTGGTGAAATAGCTCAGATCCTATTAACCATCCTGTATCACACAGGTGGGGAGTAGCGTCAAACTAATCAGTTTTCTAATCTCAAATCCAATCCACGCAGTTTTTTCTAGTCGTGTTGGCAGAAAAGCAGTTCAATATTGAGACACGGAGACTGGTTGTGCGAAGTCAGCAATATCAGTGAGTGAGCAAAGATATTTGGGCGTATGGAGCAGCGCCGGAATGAAAGGGGAGGGACACGGGATATCCCCGAGAAAACCCGCAGACCAGTGGAATCGTCCTTCACGATCCCCACTTGCGAAAGTCCGGGAGTGTCCTGGCCTAGGAACGAACCCAGTTCGCCTAGGTGGGAGGCGAGCAAGCTAACCGCCCAGCCACCGCGAGCCCAGCGAGATCAGTCTACCTCTTCTTTAGTACATGGTTCCAACGTGTTGCTAGCCAGTGACATCATTTTACTGGCGTGCGCGGCTGGAGTTCGTGGTATAAGCGACTGTTTTACCTCTATACCGTCACGTACTCTGTGATTCGCCCTTAAATAAAGGCGCAATTCTTTAATTTTTGCGCTTATCGGGGTCAGATCTACGCCGTGTAAACAACAGGCCGGATGTACTTGGCCATGGCACGAAGTGCAGTGGTCACATACATATAAGGATATCGCCAACTCCGTTACTCCCGGCTGGCGATGCTCGCCTAACTGCAGAGACGTGAACGAAAATTGTGCCTCAGGACACATTCTCAGTGCTCCCAAGTCCACGCTTAGTGCAGAAAAATCCATACAAGTAGAGCAAATTTTCACAGATCTTGTTAAGTAGCTAGCCACAATGTATCGTTCAGCAACAGCTGTTCTGTCGATGAAGAAAACAATGTTTGCAAACAAATACTATGAGTCCAATGCACACTTTTTTTTTCTCACGTTTTCCTCGTTTTCCGTTTATCGCAGGCACTATAGACTAACATTAGCTAACTTCATTTCACTACTCAATGTACGATATTATAGCTAGGTTTCTATTTCAGTCTGTTGTGTTTGGTACTGTTAATTAAGACTGCTTGCGGTCTATTTACTTTATTTCAAGGGGGAGAGGAGTAACGTCTTTCATGACGTGGCATTATTTTACGGTTCGTATATGAGACAGTGTCATTTTGAATTGCGCATTGTTTTGATAGAGGAGTAAAAAATTCTGCTCGTATAAAAATAATATTCAAATTATTAATATTTGTAAATTGTATTGCAGTGTATAGGGCTTATTAACGTCCCCAGGTGATATGCCTGAAGGCTTATCAGGGGACAGCTCACAAACTAACCGATGACCTTTCTTAAACTAACACCCATGCCTTCCATGGGATTCCAACCCAGAACCCTCCCGCACCCCAGACTGGCGGCGTACCAACCGTCTGCACCACGGGAGGCCGGCTTAGAGATGGAAAGTTTTAACTTCCATGAAAAACAAAACGCTATAAATATTACGCTTTTCGTAATAACAGTAATAAATACGCTCGGCGGGTAAACATTTTAGTGAAGTTACGGTTGCACTTGCTGGATTTTCAATATAATAAACAAATAAAATGTTTACAGTACATAACAGAGTTGAACGGGCGTTTTTAGGATACATAAGTTTTAAACCTTATAATAACTGATTTAAAATACAATAGTTACACAACACAGTAGCTTATTATTTATAATATTCCTAATCGAAATTTTTAAACACGCGTTGTTCTATGGCAACCCGTATACAGTTACTTTACTAAAATCACGTTTTATTTGCAGAATCACCCAGTAAATACAATACTTCACCTATTTCCCGAAACCATCAAATTTAAACAACGTAACGTAAATATATTTGCAGTGTTTCGTGATGGTCACAGAAAATGGCGTATTAAGCCATTTCACGAAACAGTTGACACTTTCCGATAATATTGCGTTTTACTCAAGAAGATGCATGAAATAATGACTGCCGACAAAATATTCTAACAATATCAGCTAGCTACTCGCGTGAACATAACGAGAAAGAACGCATGAACAGCGGCGTTCACCGGGCTGGAAATGTTTCATTAATCGTACTGTCCGCGTGCTCTGTCATAATTGCTGAACTTGTGAGACTATGGCCTACCTTAGACACTCTATTTTAATTTCCCGGGCGGCTGTCCGAGGATTCAGCGATTGCGGTGGCATTAACTGGAAGTAGCCGCGACAACATGGCGGATATATAAGTCGTGCTGTTTTGCACATACACTAAAGATGAAGTATATCCCTTATTCGTCTTCTGTGCATGTACCCAGCATTGACCTACCACAAAGGAACTCAACTATCAAAGTAACATGGTCAACAGTGATGAACGAGTTTGTTTACTTATTAATTCTTGAAAGAAAAGTAATTTTATCTGAATAAAATGCTTTCACCAATTTCAATTTAATAAAATTGCACTCAAAATTGGTTAGAGGAAGTATACAAACATCTCAAAGCACTTGTTTACTAATTAGTGTCCTAAGCTCAAATCCAATCCATGCCATTTTTGATAGACGTGTTGGCAGAAGAGCAGTTCAATGTTGGGACGCAGACACTGGTTGTGCGCAGACAACGAGATCAGTCTACCTCATCTTTAGTCTATGGTTGTGCATTCTCTCGATTTCGTTCAGTTATTGGTCAAGTACAATCCACCTGCGCATTGGCACAAACGTCGTAAGTATCATCATTGTTTTAAAACACACAGATTAATTCTGAGTATATTTTTTTCAATACTCATCATCGAGATCGCCAACATATACATCCCGCAACAACTCTTCGCTTTGTAAACGAGAGAGTTTACTGTTTATTTAGTGTGTAGATTGGTTACACTGCCTGTCAAAAATTTGACGCTACACCACTTTTCAGGGCGCCAATTTAACTTGACGCAGGCTTATCTAGGCCCCACGTCAATTAACATATTAAAGGTTCATAGCGTATTTTGTTAATGTTTAGTGGCACAGACTATAAGATGCCTAGAAGGTTAAGGGTATTGCAATGAGGTAGTCTTTTGACGTTTTACTTAACTGGATAATTATATTGTCTCGAGTTTGAACAAAAAACACATACAGTAACACTTCCGAGGTGTGGTATTCTAATTTGGCTATTCGTATTAACTGGGCGACTTCGAGGTGGAGTGGGACTTCTCTGGGCGGCGACTTTTATACTTAACTCTGTGGTGTGTGTTGGTAGGCTGCCATCTGGGGAAGAGCTCCGGCGAAGTGGTAGGCCTTGGAAAAAGGCCCGTAATTGGTGTCGTCTCCCTGGACTGCGGTTCGGACTCGTGCTCACATCTTCTCGCGATTCCTTGACGCAACTCTTGCCTCGGCGCGGTGATAATGAACTGTTCCCCTCTTCTCTCGTAAAGGGATTATATGGTCGCCAGCCTCCTCCCTTAAGTTTCGGCACGTGTCTCTATTATTGGGGGAAGGGGGTGAGGTGGTCGAAAGCAGAACAATGCCTTTCAAAACACGTGCCCTTGTTCCTGAAGGTTGGGGGGGGGGCAGGTGGCACCTTGTCCCTAGCTACTCTGTCAGCTATTCCTTCGTGGCGCGTGTTTTCTGAATTCCGGCGAAACGCACATGATTATTTTGTGATATCTTGGTTCTCAACTGATCTCACGGGCTTGCTAGAGGTGCTCTTGCTTGGCTCTGCGATTTCTCCCGCTTTCCTACGTATGTAAGTAGCACTATCCGGGTGCTCCGGCGATATGCCAGCTCTTACTCGGCACAACCTTGACACATGTAACTGCGATCTGTTCTGGCTGTTCACCTGCCTCGGGACACGTGTCAACTTGTAGGCGCTCGCAAGGGGGGTCAGCGAGGCTTCTACTCAAAAGGCGTTACACGACAAATTTAACCTTTTCGTATTAACTGGACAATATTATCTGGACAAAACTAAAAGGGCCATTTTTTAGGAATTGGTCGATAGACCTGGAATTGCTCATTCCTGTCGTTGCGCTTACGTCCGTTGCAAGGTCGTCAGCTGTTCTCCGACTGTGTCGCATGGCGTATAGGATAAAATAGCAATGTTCTCGTGAATTTTTTCCTTGAACTTATATTGCTGAAGGGTTGACTGGCATTCACTCCCTTTTGAAACCTCCGCAGGATACTGTTAACAAGACACTGTGGGACTTGAGGGCTACACTGTTAAATATTTCCGTGTATTTACGGACACTTTTACGGATAGGTACAGTAAGAAAACGGAAACGCAGTCTGTAAAGACGAAAAACGGAGATGAGACCCGTAAATACAAAATACGGGAAGTCTCCGTATTTCCTATTCGCTTCAGGTTCCGGTAACAAACAATGTCGAGTCTACAAGAAGCTTTCTTCGCCACTGCGGCAGTCACGATATCCACGCCACTTAGACTTATTCCTTCAAACAAAACAAATGGCATCAGGCGTCTGTAACGTTTAGCAACACTTAACTACACAAACGCAAAAAGACACCAAACAAGTTGTTTAAGTTGTTACATCAAATACCAAAATGATGCCTGCAATGGTACAAGAAGAATGCAGGTGAACGGTTAGAAAAACGGGAAATATAGGAAACTAACGAGAAAATTTACGGAAATGTTCCGTGAATTCACATAATGTTCTGTGAAATTTATTGAAAAAGGCCGAGTTTGAAAAGTAACGTGTCCGTGATTATACGGAGAGTTTACAAAGATTTATGGAAAATTTTTTACCATCACTTTTCCGTAAAATTAATGAGAAATTTTTTTTTACTGTGTATGGAAAGGTCTCATTTTACGCAACATTAAGGGGAAAAAATGGGTGGAATAAACAACTGAATTCGAACTACTTAATGTATTTCGACGGTGTTAGTTTTAGTAGGACATCATATTATTTATTTGAATTAACAAAACCATCACATAGAAAAAAGTTTTCTAATACAATTTNAGTTTTAGTAGGACATCATATTATTTATTTGAATTAACAAAACCATCACATAGAAAAAAGTTTTCTAATACAATTTTTTTTGGCTGTTTTTTTAATAATATCGTTTAAACAACAAAATCAGTACATAAGTAAAAATTATTGTTTAAAATTTTATACAAGTTAATTATGAAGAACTTTCATATTGACACAATTAGAAAAACAAAGCACATCTTAGCATATTTCAGCCATAAAATATATCATTTTTATAACTGAAATATATATGTATAAAATAAACAATAAAAAATATTTGTAAGCATTATTACTAATTTTTTACACACAGTCAGGTATATTATTTTTTTCTTAGCAAAATTTATGTCCGGCAATTGGGAATCGTGCCGGGCGCTGTCACTGGTCGGCGGGTTTTCTAGGAGATCTTCCGTTCCCCCCGCCCTTGCATTCCTGCACTGCCCAATGCTCACCTCACTTCACCCCATTGGCTCTCAAGACCACGACGTTAAAAGCCGCCCATATCTCTCCATGCCACTCTTAGCCCTGGCTTGTCCACCGCTGTTGCTATGCGATGGCGGCTGGCTCATGCGGAGGTTGTGCCACTGGACCACTCACAGAAGACGTCGAGCACAGCGACTCATTCCTTCCTCCCACGCTCCAGAAACCTCGCAAGTGAACGTCTGGGGCTTTCTGGTGAAAGGAGTTCGGACGACTAAGATCTTGCCAACAGCTCCTACGTGAAATACCAAAGTTCCCCCTCTGGCCCCCAGCAATTATCGGGTAATGTTACGACAATTTATTGATCTGTGTTCCGTGCACGCATACACAGTTGAATATTGTGCCTCATGTGGGAAATAATCAGTTAGACCACATTTTTATACTTTTGATGCATAAAATAATATAATGACAGCATTTTTTTTTTTTTTTTTTTTAAGTGCCGACCTTTTTCTTGACTCAGAATGATAAAGGGTGCATTGTACATTTCAGGAAAGTACATCTCGAACTTTACCAAACCTAACTAAGGTCGTGGGATGAATATATTACCAGTGGAGGGTTCATATTTAATATATGCTTTTTTTTATCACGACTCTCACGAGTTCTACAACCACGCACATTTGCGAGCAAAGACGGTGGCCAAACATTTACTTCGGATTTATTATTAAAAAATTGTTATTACAAAGAACATATTTTTATTTATTCCCGTATGCTTAGAAAGTTAATGTTAGGCAGTTTGTAGTTATACTCGTATTAAACCTAAAGTCGACTTTAGGAAGTAATTAATCATTTACTGTCACAGTTACTAAATAAACAACTATTAAAGCACTTCGTTGTGAATGATTTACATTTTATAAATTTCTTTAGAAACTTCTGTAATCAAAATATAAAAAAATATATATTATGATTATTTTACCATTTAAATAAAACATCATTGCTTTATTAAACATATTAAAATTAATATTACTTCGTTCTTGCAAAATGAAATGTAAGGGTCATTACTGTTAACTCTCGAAAAAAAGCGTGTCTCGAGACTAGCACTTATTGCATGTATTTACAAGCGTGTTCCCTTCATAGCCCGCATTGTCGTGTAATGCTCACCTCATTCAGAATGAAAATAACAAAACATTTTTGATATTGAAGAAGTAGTAATGTTACGAACCCCACTGCTATTCTAAGAGACGGCACAGAAGTTACAGTAACCAAGGAACCTCAGTACGAGTATCGAGGCTCCCGGCAGCGATCGTAATTCCAGTGGCGGACCTCGCAGCTACAGTAACCAAGGAACCTCAGTACGAGTATCGAGGCTCCCGGCAGCGATCGTAATTCCAGCGGCGGACCTCGCAGCTCCAGTAAACAAGGAACCTCAGTACGAGTATCGTGGCTCCCGGCAGCGATCGTAATTCCAGCGGCGGACCTCGCAGCTCCAGTAAACAAGGAACCTCAGTTCGAGTATCGTGGCTCCCGGCAGCGATCGTAATTCCAGCGGCGGACCTCGCAGCTCCAGTAACCAAGGAACCTCAGTACGAGTATCGAGGCTCCCGGCAGCGATCGTAATTCCAGCGGCGGACCTCGCAGCTCCAGTAAACAAGGAACCTCAGTACGAGTATCGTGGCTCCCGGCAGCGATCGTAATTCCAGCGGCGGACCTCGCAGCTCCAGTAAACAAGGAACCTCAGTTCGAGTATCGTGGCTCCCGGCAGCGATCGTAATTCCAGCGGCGGACCTCGCAGCTCCAGTAAACAAGGAACCTCAGTTCGAGTATCGTGGCTCCCGGCAGCGATCGTAATTCCAGCGGCGGACCTCGCAGCTCCAGTAAACAAGGAACCTCAGTTCGAGTATCGTGGCTCCCGGCAGCGATCGTAATTCCAGCGGCGGACCTCGCAGCTCCAGTAAACAAGGAACCTCAGTTCGAGTATCGTGGCTCCCGGCAGCGATCGTAATTCCAGCGGCGGACCTCGCAGCTCCAGTAAACAAGGAACCTCAGTTCGAGTATCGTGGCTCCCGGCAGCGATCGTAATTCCAGCGGCGGACCTCGCAGCTCCAGTAAACAAGGAACCTCAGTTCGAGTATCGTGGCTCCCGGCAGCGATCGTAATTCCAGCGGCGGACCTCGCATTTCCAGTAACCAAGGAACCTCAGTACCAGTACCGTGGCTCCCGGCAGCGATCGTAATTCCAGCGGCGGACCTCGCAGCTGCAGTTAATGTTCGGACCTCTACATGACCCCGAGAACGTTTACAACGCAAGCGTAACATGCTTTGTTGTCAAAAATTAATAACATCGAAACGATTAGTATACAAATACTATTTTTTATGCAGTGTAAAGGTCAGACAATTTAGATTACTGCCAAGAAAAACCTCCACGACCGGAATTGAATATATGAAGCGGGACACTTGTCATAATAAATGTGGATTATAATTAAAAAAATGTTGTTAATTTTAAGGCAATATTTAAGCTTTAACACAACTGAAACATTGAAAAGAGTATGCCCAATAAACATGTTGATGCAATTCAAAATCATTATTTCAATTTCATTGTAATTTAACAGGCTTCAGTAAAAAATTCTTAATGAATGACATGCACTAAAATGGTATTTTATAAACCAGGTCATAAAATTGACAGCATGTGTAAATAATATACATATTGAGAGGTTTTCTGTGTGCAAAAAGCAGGATTTATTCGCAGGACACTTGGCCAAAGGAGGATATTTCCTGACTTTATTTGGCCTTTCCCATGCCATAGGACAAGGCTTAAAAAATTAACTGTCCTACGACTACCAGGACTCTTGGTCACCTTTGAACTATGCACAGTGGTTCCTTCCTTCACGTTGTACGTGGCATGATCTCGTAAGATGGTATAGGCTGTTCACGAATATTTGAGAATTTTTGAAACCAACCTTTGAGTGTATATACGGCGATTGACATGCGCCCAGCTCTCAGTAAAGTTGGTAACGACGTGGTGAAACTTGTTAGATGTCTTAACGCAAAATTAATAGTGTTAGGTAAACATTTATGAATACGGAAATTTTTTTCTTTGTTTTTTTGTTATCCATATAAGTGTAAGAATCAGCCAATTTGTAAAACATTTACTTTCCTAGAATTTTCAGTTTCACTTGACCCATGGGGGGAGATGGTGGCTGAGCGGTTAGACTGCTTGCCTCCCACCAAGGCGAACAGGGTTCAATCCCCATCCGGGTCACTCCCGGATTTTCGTAATTGGGAATCGTGCCGGATGATGCCGCTGGTCAGCGGGTTTTCTCGGATATCTCCCGTTTCCCCCCGCCCTTGCTTCCGGCACTGCTCCATTCTCACCTCATTTCACCCTCACCTGCTTTCAAGATCTCGTTGTTCAAGAGCAACCCAAATCTCTCAAATCAACTCATCTTGACCGAGGCATGAATAAAGTGAGCAGGCCGATTGCAAAGTTAATTGCATGTTTACAGTTTGCCTACAAGTAGATCTCAGGAAGGGTTACAAAAGTGCTCAATTAACCGTTAGTGAACAGCAATTATAGCACATTATACAATCAATTAATCCATCCACTGGAGAACATGGATAATTGTGATATTGGGAGACATTATTAAAATTAATAATCTCATAGTGTTCCAATTTTAGACGAATTAAGAAATAGAGATGAGTTGTTACAACAATTTTCTGTACCTGTTCCAAACTGATACTGATACATAATTGTATCTGTTACGAAGTAGCGGATAATTCCTGTATCATATACAGGAATTTCCTAGTACGTTACTGCTATCCGCCAGCATTCGCCGGTCTCTGGTTCAGCCTTGTCAGTCCACGTTATCAAATAACGTTGCTACTAGGAATGCGTGAAATATAAACATTTACAACGAAAACACTCAATTTTGCAGTTGCCAATTATAAACCTAGAACTTATATCTTTAAAACGCTCATTTTGCAAAAAAAAAAAAAAAATCTATCTAGCTTAACTATTATAATAATTATTTTGGTGTAGCTAATAAAATATTAGTAATAATGCTTACAAACATCGTAATTACTAATTTTATGTACTGAACATTTATTTTATTTATAAAAATGATAAATTAATTAGCTAAAATAGATGTGCAGAAACTTAATTATAAAAAATATTTGTAAACTTTATTACTAATTTGTGTAATTTATTTGATTTAATTTTATATAATTATTATAATGTTTATGCTTGATGAAAGTTATTTTGCAAAATGTACTTTCTGAACAAATTAGAATGTAAATACGCTTAAATTGTGGTTAAAATCAGACTCTTATTGAATGATTTCTTAAAACATTCAAATAATTAAAATCTATAAAATTATTTTACAGTGTTTTAAAAATGTGCATTCTACTTCATATGCAAGATAAATCGCATTTTTCTGACAATTTAGGCAGAGTTATGTATATTGTACATCCAGTTGCAGTGTTATATTGGTAGCCATTCTAGTTCTGTCTCAAAATACTTAACAGTACAGACTTGTTAGACGTCAGTATTCAAATCCAGCATTGATCATCATCTTCATCAGTCTCAGTGATTGCGTCTCTAAAACCACTGCGAACCAAGGCCAGGAAACTGCATTTTGCAATGGTAGTTCGTTACGTTTTTCTAAGTATAGTTACATCGGAGCATTGCGAGCTGGTCGTGAGGTAGTGTTTGTCAAGGCTGTGAAGTTTCTCCGAAGCAGGTTGTCAAGTGGCGAAGTAACATTTCCTATGTAAGAGGGAATACGAAATGGCCGGTGATCAAATTTTTAGGTGCCCTCAATAAAAATTTCATTTTGGTGCGATCAAATTCCAAATTACATACTGCAGACGATAGAGGTCTATAACCCAGAAGCGAAGCCGAACGTAATTATAGGCTGTTCACGAAAAACTGAGCGCTTTTGAGAGCTCTGCTTAAGGGGGTAGTATCCTTAATAAATTTTCTCATTATTGTGTATTTTCGTTCTTGATCTTTCTTTAGTACACTGTAAGATCACAACTAAGTACTTACAAGTTCAGCTTTTTTTTTTAATACGCTGTTAAGGAATAATTAAATTTTTATTAACCATTTATTTGCAGTTGCTCCATGATGTGAGGATAATTTCACGTGTCAAGCAGCCCTTTTTTAAACTAACTTGATTGTATTCTACGCTTTGAAGTGCCTTATTGCTATGTTTTTCAATTGTAACCCACTGAAAACGGTTCCTTCCTGTACTTCTCGAAACTTGAAATCTCGACGCGCATTTAAAATTACTACTACAGACAAACGAAAGGGAGCACAAAGAAACTAAAGACGGCAAATACTGAGGGAATACTCATAGATTCAATTAGTGACTTGAGTATCTAGTAAAAATAATAGGTGGTGGAAATTTTACCGGAAAACAGGTTTTTAGCAAAAAGGCTAGTGGAAAGTGGTGCCCTCTTCACTCTGTGACCTCTGTCCGAACTCGGTGAAGGCCTTGCGTGCAAGCATTTCCCCCTGGGGGTAAGGAGGTGGCCGAGAGTGCACAGTGAGCAAACAGTGAGAACGAGTTTCGGTATTCCGTGGGTGTTGGAGATTGTTAGGTGAAGGGGGAGAGTTGCCTGTAAGCCGTGGCGTGGCTAGGAGCCTGGCAGTTCTGGGAAATGTAATGACGACTGGGAATAAGAACTCTAGCCAGCCCTTCTTCAGCTAGTGTCTCTATACATAAATTCCGTAGGAAAGAATTGCACTCTATGTAGTAATTTTTTTTGGGTTAAGATTATTAACATTTTTGCAGTTTCATTTTGCATTTTGCATTTGCATTTGCATTACTCATAGCATTTTTATTCCTAAAAGACAATCACAAAAATTTTGAAGCAAAGCAAATTTTTTTTTCCAAACAAAAATAAATGTTGAATATTCTAAACGTACGAGTTACAACTTCTCCCATGCACAAAAGATATTAAATAGCTATCTAAACCCAGTGTTCTTAAATAACTAGTGGTGTTACAGATTACTGGAATTACTATCAAAAATATACGTAATTTGGAGCCAATATAACTCTGCCGAATGAACAGTCAAAGATTGATTCAGAGTTGCCTTTCGATTCGCTGCCGATACATACAGCACTATTTATAAATGTTCGTCAAGTATACAGCACTGGTTTTGGAAAATGCAGTTTTTGTTATGACGTCGCAGTCTATATTTTTGTTGTATGAATGTAACAGCAAAGCAGTTGCTAATTTTTTACACAACTGTTCACATGCTGGGCACAAATACTGCACAGACTGAACTATTCCTACAAAAGAGATCGGCAAGCAGTATCTAATAAAACGATTAATTTTTGCGTACCATGCACACAAGTTTATTATATATATTTATGACGTATAAGGCATGCTTGTACTGAAAAACCTCAGAAATACAGCGAGTATGCAATGGTTGTAATAAATAATCGGCAAGGCTCTTAAATACAGCTAAATGAAAAGAAAAACTTGCAGGCTGATGTCGGTTGTGTAACGACAGTTGCCTTTTACTTTTTTCATCACCACCAAATAACAATTTTTAAAATTTATTTTTATTATTAAAATATGACTGGTAGCCCTATTTCAACAGTAAAAACCAAATAGAGTTGTTTAAATTTTTTAGTTTCAAAACCAATCGGATAAAATAGGTAATTTTATTAATGCAAACATTTTATAATTGTTGAAAAAAATTTAAAAATCTTGTTTTGTGATATTTATTAGGAAAGTCCAAATGATAAAATACGGTAACGATGTTTCTTTGTTCCGTTTTCGTTTTTGTAATATTTCAATCACATATTCTTGTGTAAGTATTATGCACTCATAAACTTCAACAATGTAAAATGCTAATGGATTTACTCAAAAGGTTTTTTTTTTCCTATTCATCACATCCTTTGCAGAACCGTCTGCAAATGGAAATCCACGACCTTTGTTTTTTGATAAGTTTGTGGAATTCTTCCAAGGCATTTTTTCTAAAACTCGGTATGCTTCTCCACATCTTATATGAAGGGTTCTTAATTTGAAAACATCGTCAATCTTATAGCTACGGAAAATAACCGCATGTGTGCATTGGCTGATTGTCAGCATAGTACTACAAAGCGGCGACACAGCGGCACCGGAGATACGTGTGCACCGACACTGCTTCATCTCAGCTAACCAACGATGTTTTTGTGTACCAAGCAGAGGTAGTTGTAACGGTATAGAGTGATTCACAGAAATCGAGCTGTGCAGGATTACCTGAGAAGTGACCTTTGTGAAGCGTCACTTGGCCTTCGCCTGCTCCACCTGGACGTTTTTCTGGTCGATGCAGCATCATTCCAAATATAACGTTATTTTATTTTTTTTTAGTTTTCATATAGCCTATATAAAACAATTTATAGTGTTATTTTTACGTTATGGGGTTGGTGGTATAGGGGGGGGAGGCACCCCTGCAGTTTGGATATTTATTCATACGTCCCAATTATATAGAAAATATTGCTTATTTGTTGGTGTGAATTTCCTATAGATAATTACAGGGAATGTCTTATCATCGGTTCTAAGGGAGTGAGAGTCCTGGACTCATGTAGATCTTATAGTGGCACCAATGAGGAAGAAGTAAGGTGAAGCTGGAACAGCGACCGAATGCAATTGTGTGAGGAACTGGAGTATCCGTCATATGTCATAGACCAACGGCAACTTCCACCAGATGTTTCACATGCGAAAAATTCGAGATTGCCTAGCCGGAAATCGATCGTCTTGGCGGAAGGCATGCGCTCTAAGTCGCTACACCGCCGCAGCTTTTTCCATTAAAAAGATTGCAGAGAAACACTCTTTCAATTGAAATAGTCTTTTCAAGGTTTTGTAGCAATTCCTTATAAATAACTGCCTCTATTTAATTTATTACACCCTTTAATATACAACTGTTATCCTATATACAAATTAAAATTACAAAATTTAGCATTAATTATTTTCTTACATGATGTCACCCGAAAAATAGCACAAAAACAATATTACGTTATTATTAAAGCGGGGCCATTTTGGTTGTCTTGTTGAATATCTCAGCCTATGAACTTCCAGAAAAATTTCATAGCCTTTTCTTGAATGCTGTATAATGACATAAAATATGAATATTCATATACTATGAAAGAAGGCCCTAGAAGAAAATAAAATGCGTGGCATATTTCGTATTAGTTATTTTAATTGGTAGGAAAACACAATTTTATTTTTATCAGAATTGTATTCTGTTTGCTACCGCTTGATAAATGGAAATGAAGCAAAATGCATGTAATTATGTACTAAGAGCATTTTCTGTACGCTGTTGATATTTCATGATTGAATATTGGAGTGTCCGTGAAGGTTGTAGAGTTTTATGAATAAAAAAAACGGTAAGGATAATTTTGGGTAATACGAAAAGTATTGTCTGTAAATAAAGTCAGTATTCATCAAGGTAAAATGAACGAAAAATATATTTTTATTGATTATATTGGCCACGAGTATTGCTTTTGGCTCTACAAATTTAAACAAAAGTGTGCTGTTTATGGGTGTTAAATTCAAAAAATTACAAGACAAAACAAGATATAGTGACAATAGTTGACCAATTATAAAATGTAGCCAATGTACGAGTAAGAGCACATTTTCTAGAATAATTTATTGAGCACAGAACAATGTGGTGCAGTTTTAAAAACACTGTACTCGCATTTGGGAGGACCCGGGCTCGAGTCCCGGTCCTGTCACCCAGATTTCTGTTTTCCATTGTTTTCCGAAATCACTCCAGGCAAATGTAACGAATCCTTGCTTGGAACCTAGGCCGATTTCTTATCCCATCTCCAATAGTGTGTGTGTTTTCATCTCTAATTTCTGTCATCAATAAGAAAAGTTAAATAAGTAAATACATTAATAAATAGATAAACATAGACTTCGAAATGTAAAACAGCTTTTACTTAATTAATGTACTTGTGATTGTATTGCCAGATGTCATCTTTCTTGATATATGTATCGTTCGTGTTAAGTATTATATAAATTAAAATATAAGTAAAAATTTGAAATCCATCAATGTTGATGTGTACTGAAAAGGATGTTAATAAATAAACAGCCAAATGCTAAGATGCTAGGGACATCTAAACTATGAAATATTTTAATCCGAATTTCGAAGAACACTGCTCGTAATAATGTAACACCAATTGATTTCCCACTATGATCTAAGGCAGTGTTACAATTGGCACTTTTTGTTAACAAAATAGTCATGTGACCCAATGCTCTGTACAAAACCTGTGACATTTTTTTGTAATTTGCGTTTTGCATTTTGTCAACTTCAAAGCTGCGTCTTGTTAGTTTTCCATGCAAAGGTGTTTTAATATGTTCATACATTTAAGCTATTATGATAAATAAACGTGTATCACAGTCAGTATAAAGAAAGTTGTTATATATTTATGTAAAATGCATTTTATTCCTATTTTTTTATAATATTTTTAACGTGTCACTTATTTTAGATTTGCTTATTTCAAACGAAACAGTCCCATAAAATTTTCATACAAAAATATGGATTTTTTAATGATTCCTGTATTTTTAATTTTATACTTATGCTTTTACACTTATATATAAAATGTTAATACAAATATCAGCATTGCATTCTAAACAGGCGAACATCGATGTATTACATCTGAAACCTTACAAAATACGAAACGCGGAATTCTTCCAAACCAATTGGAACACGGCCTCAAGTCACTAATCTAACTAATACATATAATTTAACAAATTTCTGTTTGGCATTTGGCTGCCCCTTCCCACATTTATTTTATTATATTTAACTTAGATTGCAATATTATTGCATGGGTTACTTTTGGCCGTAATCTTCCAGCGTATTGATAATGCTTCGCTGAACGAGAAAACCCACCGGGCAATGGCAACATCCGCCAGATTTTTCACATGCGAAAATCAGCGTTTCGGATCGCGCTGGTGGAAGACGAGCGATCCTACTACTACATTATGTGGTCCCTGTAACGTAAAGTTCAGAAANCTACTACTACATTATGTGGTCCCTGTAACGTAAAGTTCAGAAATTAATTAAGGATATATGAAATTGTAAAATGAAATTACTTTTTCTCAGAATACATATCACAATTCATAATACAGTATTTAAAAGTGTTAATATATATTAATAAACTTTTGTAAAGATAACAAAGACATATAATATTTTTACACCCTCTTAGATAATAATCTGACCTAACATTACGTTATCAAACACAAATAGTACGAGCGGGCCAATCGTTTAGTTTGAATGACAAAAGGCGAGGTTCCAATCCGTCAATTTGGCGATTTAGGGTGGATGAATTCTAACGTCACAGCACTACACGCGACTGAGTTGGAAACTACAGGCTTGCAAATATACAGTCGTATTTTTCCGTAGAAAAAATTATTTTTTTCATTTCTTCGTCGCTTTCTGTAATAAAAATTGTTAAAATATGGCAATGTAATAATTATTATTTGGTAACTTCAGTTTTAAGTTGTTGGCAACACTGTGTAGTGTTTTGTTTTTTCTAGTTGATAAATATATAACGGTCAACATTGTTGTATCAGTTTTGCTGTTAAAGTATAATAAAACATTTCGTTTATTAAAAGGCCTTTATTCATTAAACCTCAACAGGTTATGGGCCCAGACACATAGTTCTGCATAGAATCTGTGAAGGGGTAGAAATATCGGCGAAAATATTGGTGCCGGCCCGCGATAAAAGTGAGGTTATACGTGACCGCGCCAAGAAGGAGTAATACTCGTTCATTCTCTAAATTGAGCGAGGCAGGACAACGAAATGGAAGGAAATCAGTGTGTGATCAAACTGGAAGGACCTAGCAACTGGAACCTGTGGAAGTTCCAAACAACGGTATTGCTACGAGGTCAAGGATGGCTCGACATAGTTGAGGGGCAGAAAATAAAACCTGAGGCAGCGGCTGAACATGCTGCTTGGGAGTCAAAAGATGCTAAGGCTCAGACACTACTAGTTACCAGAATGACGGAGAAAGTCATGTTGCATATAATTTCTTGCACAACATCTGCTGAAATGTGGCGTAAACTCCAAAGTGTTTTCGAGCAAAAGTCGGAAACAAGCATCCATATTACACAGCAGCGATTTTTCCAGTTTAAGTTTGAAAAAGGAACTGAGATGTCAGTATTTTTGTCAAAAATACAGGAGCTGCAAAATCAGCTTAAGCAAATGGGAGAGGAAATATCAAACAAGTTAGTTATTACAAAGGTACTAATGTCGTTGCCAGATGAGTACAAACACTTTGTGTCGGCGTGGGAGTCGGCGCCAGACGATAAACAAACCCTGGATAATCTGATAGCCAGGCTTCTGGTGGAAGAAGAAAGGGTGCAGGAGAAGGGTGAAGCGTCTCAACAAGCTTCATCTGCATTCTTTGTTAAAAATAGAAGAAACATAAAGTGTCACAAATGCAACAGACTGGGGCATTTCCAAAGCGAATGCAGAAGCAAAGTGAATAACAGTGAATTACAAGACAATAACAGTAACAGTAATAAGTGTTTTTATTGCGGAAAGTTCGGACATTATAAGGCACAGTGTCGCTTTAGGAAGTACAGGGGCAGTAAGGAAAGTAATGCATTTGTCGTGTCAAACGCAGAATATGAACATTATCAAGAGTCAAAATGGCTGGTTGACTCTGGGGCCAGTGAACATATGTGTAACAATCGCGCGTTATTTTCATCATTTCAAATTGTTTCACAGAAATCTGTGATTCTCGGCAATGGGCAAGCGATTAGTGTGTTAGGCTGTGGGCAGATGGCGGTAAAAGTGCACAATGGGAACGAATGGATCAACACAAACATAGACAACGTTCTTTACGTTCCCGAACTGAAAACGAACCTTTTCTCTATGAATTGTGCGACTGACAAAGGTTATGTCATAATGACAAGTGACAGCTCATGTAAATTTTATAAAAACAAAGAAGTTTTGGCGGTTGCAAACCGAATTGGGAGCTCGTATTATATGGATTTCCGATATGAAAATGATATTGCGAGCGTAGCTAGTACTACAAACGATGATTTAAATGTGTGGCACGAAAAATTGGCTCATCAAAACTTCGATTATGTGAAGAAAATACTTGCCACAAGGAAAATAAATGTGAAACAAACGTCTGCTCCAACCTGTGAAAGCTGCTTGAAGGGAAAAATTCATCGATTACCTTTTCATAACAGCGAAAATGGTACTTCTAAAGCATGTGAATTAATCCATGCGGACACGTGCGGTCCCATGGAGGAGGTATCTGTCGGCGGGTCGAGGTATTTCGTAGTGTTAAAGGACGACTTCTCAAATTATAGAAGTGTCTATTTCATTAAAAATAAGCATCAGGTGAAGAACTGCATAGAAGATTTCATTAATAAGGCGGAGATTTTAACTGGGAACAAAGTAAAATTGTTCAGAAGTGATAATGGGCTGGAATTTGTGAATAAAGAAGTGAGTGAAATGTTCTCAAAACGTGGCATAACACATCAAACTACAGTACCATATACTCCGGAACAAAACGGAAAGGCCGAAAGAGAGAACCGAACTTTGGTTGAAGCGGCAAGAACAATTTTACATGCAAAGAGTTTACCTAAGAAACTATGGGCAGAAGCGGTACATACTGCTGCATTTACTCTGAACAGAACGGGTAAGAGTAAAGTTGAAGGAAAAACACCATATGAGGTATGGACCAATAAAAGTTTCGATATTCAACAATTAAAAGTCTTCGGCACACCGGTGTATGTACACATTCCAAAAGAAAGACGAAGAAAATGGGATAGCAAAGGAGACAAGGGATTGATGGTCGGATATGGCGAAGATACCAAGGGTTACCGGATATACTTCCCACAGAAAAATACTGTAGAGACAAAGCGTGATATTGTTTTCTTAGAACAGAAACAAGAAGGAAGGGAAGAACCCCAAGTTACACTTGATTTGGAGAACGAGTTGAAACAAATAGTAGATAAAGTTGATGGAAACCAAGACTTACAAGAAACTCTGGTTAACATGAATGAAAGCTTAATAACTCAAAATGAATCTGGAAGTGAATATGAACCATGTACAAGTGAAGAAGAAAGCGTAATCACACCATTACAAAATGGAAATGAACGAAGCAAGCGTGTAAGGAAACAGACCGAATTTTATCAATGCAACAACATCTACAGCGAAGATGATAATCCAGTGACTTACAAGGAAGCAATGAAAAGAAAGGATGCTTGTAAATGGAGTGAAGCTATCAATAGAGAACTGGAGACACTGAAAGAGAACAACACTTGGGATTTATGTGAAGCACCAGCAAAAGAGAAAATAGTGAGTAGTAAATGGGTTTTTAAAGTAAAGACAATAAATAATGTTCAACAGTATAAAGCTAGATTAGTTGCCCGAGGGTTTGAACAGGATGATGTATTAGATCTGAATGACATCTATGCTCCAGTTGCAAAATTACCTACATTTAGACTTTTTGTTGCTATAGCAACCAAATTAAAATTGCCAATCTATCAAATGGACGTAACGGGAGCATTTTTGTATGGAGAAATAAATGAAAATGTATTTATTCGTTTGCCGGAAGGGGCTTATTCGGGTAATAATAATATTGCAAAATTAAACAAGTCTCTATATGGTCTGAAAAGTTCACCAAAATCCTGGAATAATAAATTTAATTCTATTATAACAGGAGAAGGCTTTGTTAGTTCAAAAAGTGATTCATGCTTGTACAAAAGGTGCAATGGTAAAGATAAAATGTTTGTTTTGCTATATGTTGATGACTTGTTAATATTTGGTACAAATGAGGAGAAAATTGTTCAGTTTAAAAGTGTCCTAAACAAAGAATTTAAGATGAAGGATCTAGGTTTAGTAACCAATTTTTTGGGTATAAATGTTAACCAAAATCTAGAAACGGGGATTACTGAATTAAGCCAAAGAAATTACCTAGAAAATGTACTTAAAAGGTTTAATATGGAAAACTGTAAACCTATGTCAACTCCTATTGACCCAAACTTTAATGTTAAAATACTTGAAAATTGTAATAAAAGTAATGATGAGAATATTGAAAAATATTGTAGAGAAGTTATAGGATGCCTTATGTATGCAGTGTCAAGTACTAGGCCTGATTTATGTTTTACTGTCTCAATGTTGAGCAGATTTCAAACATATTCAA
Source organism: Clitarchus hookeri (assembly GCA_002778355.1). Classification (NCBI taxonomy): domain Eukaryota; kingdom Metazoa; phylum Arthropoda; class Insecta; order Phasmatodea; family Phasmatidae; genus Clitarchus; species Clitarchus hookeri. The sequence goes on along the minus strand of NQII01002715.1, from coordinate 3,494 downwards.
ATGATATGTTAGTAACTGCATTAAAAAGAGTCCTGCGGTATGTCAAGAATACACTAAATTATATGTTAGTTTTCAAGTGTGAAGATAATGTCCTAGAGGGATATTGTGATGCTGATTGGGGAGGTTATCTCAAAGACAGAAAGTCTACCACAGGCTATTTATTTAAGTTTTCCAATTGTTTGATTTCTTGGTGCTCGAAGAAACAAGTATCAGTCAGTCTGTCGTCAACTGAGGCTGAGTATGTTGCAGTGAGTATGGCAGGAAGCGAAGCCTGTTGGCTGATAAACTTGTTAAGTGATTTTGGTTACTCAAATGTATGTCCAGTAAGTATGTATTGTGACAACCAGTCAGCCATTTTTATTGCAGGCACAGACACTGTTAAGCGCCTCAAACATATTGATATACGATATCACTTCATAAAGGATTTGATTAAAGATAATAAGATCTGCCTTCATTATGTGAAAACTAGTGAACAACCAGCTGACATACTCACTAAGGCTTTAAGTCAAGAATTATTTGTAAGATGTTTAAATAAGTGTTGTATTCAAACTTAGAAATAAGATATAATTGTATCAAATAAGATATAAGATAGAACTGTATTACATTGAGAGGGGGTGTTAAAATATGGCAATGTAATAATTATTATTTGGTAACTTCAGTTTTAAGTTGTTGGCAACACTGTGTAGTGTTTTGTTTTTTCTAGTTGATAAATATATAACGGTCAACATTGTTGTATCAGTTTTGCTGTTAAAGTATAATAAAACATTTCGTTTATTGAAAGGCCTTTATTCATTAAACCTCAACAAAAATTTTATTTAAAACGATATCTAGTCGTCTTTTTCGGCTTTGGAAATATGGCATAAGAATCTTATTAACATATTACTTGCGCACACAATTACATTGGGATCCCTTAATTACCATTATTACCGTGCACTTTATTAAATATGGCAGAGACTTCTATTGGGTTTCAGCCGAAACGCGCCATACATGTGATGCGTTAATAAACAACAGAAGACGACTTTACGAGTTAGCGGTCAATTTATTAACCTAAATAGTGAGCTCTTATCGGTTTAGAACACCGCTAATGTCTAAGAGATGTGCAGTATACACAAAAAAAAGTGCGTAGATGAAGCTGAAATATTCCTTGCAACTCAAGCTGGGAAAAATGGCTTCTCTTGAAAATAATGCAGTTTGAATATATTTAGCACAGTTGTGTGCAGAACGTTTTAAAAACTGGTAACAATTGTTTCATATAAATTTAAGATCACTAGGTTATTACGTGCTGAATTTTAGCTGAGACAGCAGTTCGGTGTGTTGACCATAGTCAATTATCCGTCCTGACCACACAGCCAAAATAAATTACACAATATTTTAGCCAGTGTAGAATATGAGAACAACAATATTGTCATTTGAATTTATGTACCCAATTATTAAAAACTGACAGATTTTTTTATACACTCATTATTTTATAACGGGAGATTTGTGGTGTAAAAGTATGTGCTGAAATAGAACGTCTTCCTCAACGGGACTATGTTACCTGGAAAACAGACACGTGCCTTCCAAGAATGGTGATTGTGTTTTGTTACTTATACTTGTCGCTGTTATCGCCATCTTTCGACGTACAGCTGAACAAACAAGAGAACTTTGAAACTTTGTCTCTAATGTCCACCAACAGGTGCGACACTTTCCAATTCTGCCTGCCAGCCACCAAGGATACCAGGCCCTTAAGGCTCTCTCCTACTCTACCTAGAGCTTTTCTCCACGTTTTGAGACCGAGAAACGCGGGAGCGATAAGGGCAACACTGCCGAGCGCGTCAAGTGCGCCATCGCCGCTAAACGCAGCTCAGAATCCGCGTGCAGTGTTCTCGTCGCACTGCGTGTACCTATGGGATTTTCATTGGTGACCCTATTTTTTATTTGGTGGAAAGTCTGTAGGAAGGTTCAATGCAGGGCTTTTGAGTAGTTTTGTATGTATCTGACGCCTATATTTTGAGATAGAGCGCTTTAAAAAAGTCGTTTTTATCCGTTTTTGGACTATTCTGAATTGGTGTTTCTAATGTGCGTGACGTCTTGAAAGCACCCAACAGCCTTCGTTTGAAGTATGTGTTCTTTTCGTAGATGTGCACACTGGACGCACGTTTAACAGTTTTGTTTTAAAAATGTGTATTTCAAACACACTGCAATGCAGTTCAAGCGTCAGCTAGATGAGAGCTTTAAGATATACTTGTACGCACATTACGTATTCCTCCACCATATGTAAAATTAACATTGCCTAATTGGTTTAACGGGTACTCTGACTTGTCAGTCAGAGCACCCGTTAAAATGTGTGCAGGTTAGGGAAGTAACATTTTTGAAAGGTTGCTTTTAAAATTGCTTAATTAACCTATAACAGAAATAAATTCACTAGAAATTGTATACAACATGTCAACGCATGTAAGTTAGTACAAGCAGTTCGGGTGCTCATTTATTCTCATTCTGGCGCCCTTTAATTAATTAAGGAAAGGGAAATGTACACCCTTGCCCGCTAGTTGTTACGCAACTGCAGGTGAAAAGTCTACCAACCGCTGCACAACCTATATGTACGCTCGTCGGCTTGAAAAGTCGTGACGATCTTTCGGCGAAACGTTGATGATGCGTAGCCAGAGAGCATTGGGCGAGCATCTCGCACAAGGACGTCTCACACTCCGCCTTCTCTCAGAGCTGTTCCCAATCACTCGTCCCTGCACCGAGATCCTGCACGGGTGAACCGGAGCAAGGCTACGGGGGAGTGGGCGGTGACGTCAGTGAGCCAGGTCGGCCAGCGCATCCAGTCATCTTCGCGAAACTGCGCCCGCGCGCATTTTGACACCTTGCCGGGGCTCTCCGTGAGCTAGTGGCGTGCCTAGATTACACCCTTGGAGAACTTGGAGAAGGATTGAGGTCTGTAAACCCGCCTACACCTACACGTGCCAGACAATGGTGTTTAGGTAGAGATCTTATCATTTCGCGTTATTAGACGGTGTCAAGGTACACTTTACAGTCCTTTACGTACTCGAGTGAGTGAGAGAAGATATTTGGGCGATGAGGGTAAAGCGTGGTGGGAATGGAGAAGTGCCAGAATGCAGGGACGGAGGAAACGGGAGATTACCGAGAAAACATGCCAACCAGCGGCATCGTCCGACATGATTACCACTTGCGAAAATCCGGGGTCGACCCCGCCGGGAATCGAACCCGGTTCGCCTTGGTGGGAGGCAAATAGTCTAACCACTACACCACCGCAGCCCCCTAAATCATTAGTTCCACAGCTCTAAGTGGAAGTGGTTTGACGTGAGTACGTCGTTAAGGCGCCCGCCTACCTAATGAGTGAACAGCATTGCAGTGTGTCTGAAATACACGTTTTTCTCAGAAACTGCTGCACATGTTCGCAATCTGTTTTCGTTAGAAAAGAAATCACATTTCAGTCCATGTCTGCAAACCATTTTCAAGGCACCCCGCGCCAAGGAAACATGATTTTG
>NQII01002714.1:311768-321384 GCA_002778355.1 Clitarchus hookeri | reverse complement strand
AAATAGGTACACAGTATACAATAACATCGTGGAGATGTTAGAGTATGGGAAATGTGATCAACACTGATCAAGAAAGGAGTCCAAAGGATGCAAAGGATCTTTGTTTAAAAGTGAGTTCCGAGCACAGCAGTGATGCAGGATGAGCGCTGTCTGTTCCGGCTTTGTATGAGGTTGTTGAACTATTGAAGCAGCACGACCCATTTCTCTCGTAACACCGATAGCAACTGCGCAGTCGTTACTGACGACTGGCGACGTGCTGCCAGGCGTTTCCCGACGACGTCCCACTCGTGTTTGTTCGAGTTGATTTAAGTCCGAGGACCGTGCGGGCCAATCCACGCGGCGAATATCTTCACTCTCCAACAGCTGAGTGAGAGCCACTGTACGATGAGGTGTAGCATTATACAATAGCGGTCCCCAGTGACTGAACCTCCTTGGAAGATATGGAACTCCGCACGCCACTAAGCATGTTGCCTCCGTAAACGAAAACTTCGCCACCTGCAAACTGGTGCCTCTAGACGATGCTTGAGGGCTGACTGCATATTGCCCGCTCTCTCCAGATGCATAGGTGTCCGGAATCGCTAGTGAGACTAAATCGGCTCTGATTCGTAAAGAGCACTATACCACATTGCTGAGCTCCCCAGCCCTTGTGTTCCCGGTAGTACAGTAAACGTCGACTCCGATGGGTAAGCGTCAACGGTACATGCCGTAGTGGTCGCTGAGCGAACAAACCACCTGTTTGTAGTCTCTTGGGCACGATAAAACGTGCTTCGTTAAATGTGTGTTGCGATTTCGCCTGTTCTCTGCCGTCGATCTCTCCTCGCCTGTAGGACAATACGCAGTTCCTCCGTCGCCTTCGTACAACTGACCCTGTTGTTCGAAATGCCGTCCAAGCTCGTGGCACGATGCTGGGTGCGATCCCGAACTCGGTCATCGGCCACACGAGCCACACATCGAACTTCCAACGTCCCAGTGATTCGTCCTCAGGTAAAGTCGTCCAGATGTTGTCTGCGGGACTGTCTGTTGGCTATATCATACACCGGACAGCAACTCGACGCCGTTCAACCCAATGTGCTTTGTGTAATAGCTTCCACTCCTCTCCTCCGTCCCCCTCACGAAATAATGAAATAGTAAACCCCCCCATATTTATATGTTCACATGTTTTTTTGATATATTTTTGCTACTAAAGTAACCGTAGCATTATTATCTTCTGTACGTTTGGATCAAACGCCTACACCTAGTAGACTATAAGTTGGGAAGAGCCGTACTTAGACCTACTAAAGCGTGGTCCATTTCATCAGCTGTTGTTAGTACGACAAAAGCGCAAGTACACGCAGATGAAATAAACACCTTGAGAAACACACACAGACAGTGCACGGCCTTTAGACTACCTTAATCTCCCACTCGTTATGTTATAGTCCTGCCAGTTAGTCTCGGCGCATAAAAGTAAATAAAGGCTGTTATCATCAGTATAATATGAGTTCCAGTAAAGTCGAGTGTACACGGAGTGACTTAGCTACGCATGGTCACGCGACCATGTGGCGTGATGAAGTAGCCATAGTGTAGAACACCTCCGCTCGTGTAACATGGACGCCAAAACTGCGTTAAATTGAACTTTTTTGGCTCTTCTGTTCGATCCCACTTCTAGTCAAAACATTTCAGAATGTGCTTAAAAAAACGTTTCAAAGGCATACAACACACTTATTTAACATAATTCTACGGCGATATTACAAAGGAGCTATGAAAACGCTGATAAAACTCCGGGTTTTTAAACTTCTGTAATAAGCATAAGTGTACGAAAGAACTGGGGCCATTGAAACAGATGTCATTGTACGTTTTTAGTCAGAAATCACAGAGAAACTGCAATGGATGGGTAGCAACATTACTTATATGGAAACAATAGTTTACTAGCGAGAACTTTGAGTATGACTTGGCGTCTTATGCTTAAAACATTCTATAAAAATTTAGGTGGCATGCGAAGAGAGTAGTATTTCTTTACTTCTAAACTTTGGGACTTGATTGAAATTAATTTTTAGACAATAAATTTTCAGTGTTTCCCATTTACAAATGTAATAAGAATGTTCCAGCTCAAGACTATACATCCAGAAATTTATTTTATGTGTAATTTTACAAAGAAGTACAAAAAATAACTTGAATTTAAATTCCAACCCGCATTTTTTGAAAGGATGCTTTTTACTGCGAGGTTCAGTACTATTAACAGTGCCGAACGAGCTTTCCCTCTTGTCGTTTATTCTACTTCTCTTTAGAGAACAGTCTTGCAAAAAGTATTGCCAGTTCCAGTGGAAAAGTTTCCGTTTCGCTATTTCTTCAGTTACAACTGTACGGAAAAAAAAATTGCTGGCTTAGGAGAAATACTGCAGCTGTTAGTAACGAGAAGCTTCATGTACGTACGTGAAAAGTACGGAAAAATCCATTATTTTATATAAGTGTCAAATAATGCTCAACTCTTAGACAAAAAAAAATATACATGCATTCTGCACAATCACGTGTCAAACACACGGTTTATTTTTGGATTACACGTATAATAAAAACAAGTAACTCGTTTAAGTACTAAAGTAATATACGTAAAATTAAAAATTATGATGTGAGATACCTAATGGCACATAGGGAATCGTGCATTGAAAAGTTTTGCATTTTCTAATAGCTGAATACAAAAAAATATTTGCTTATTTTTAATTTATAGCACTTTTTGAATTTTTGTAATTCAATCTTGGCTTAGAACGTTTTAAAATGAATTAAGACAATGCTTTTAAGTTTCCTTTGTTTTATCTTTTGTAAATTTGTTTTAAATATATTAGAAACACTTTCGTTCTTCTGAAAACAATTGCAATATTTCTTGCATATGTCAAAACGTAGTTTAAAATTGCAGATTATCTTTGGTAATGATGTAAAAGATGTGCACTTTCTTCCTTTCTCACAATAATTTTTAAACTTGTTTTATTTGAAAATATGTAAACTCAGTTTACATAGTGGCATACGTATGCAAAGAAGTTTAAAATGCAAAGTTTAGCTATATTTTCATTAGTGTTATGTTCAAAATATCTGAAGTGCCAGGAAATTGCAGCGAACTATAAACACAGTCATTACGAACGCAGCGATACAAACACGCTGAATTCTTTCTTTTTTTCACGGCTGAACTTCATTGTATGCCAAGCACAATACAATGCGATATGCAGGTTTAGGCTTTGTTCTCTGCAGTGAATCGAGTATGGTTTCTGTTACAAAGCGACTACTAAAAAGTAACGAATAAACTTTTCTATTGAAGGAACTGTGTTGTTTGAAGTGTGTTGAAACAATTTATACGAAATTAGCTCACAATTTTACAATAACCGTTACGTTAAAGTATTGTCAAGATCATGTGAGATAAAAGTGACGTGACATTTGTTTTCGTTTATTTTTCCAGCAGATTTGCACTTTCATAAAATATTACTGCGCGTAGTTTGATCACATCTTTGTTACATTGGAACGCGGACAAAATGGCATGTACTTAAACCACCCAAAAAAGTACTGGCACACCCACATTTTAGAGGCTGATTATGACGAAAGACATATTACAATAAACAACACCCATAATTGCTGACGCACATAAAATTAAAAATATTTCTGCACAGATTGCCTGTCCATAAGAAATAAATACATTTTACAAACATACGTCTCTTTTTCTGCACAACAAAAAAGTATTGGCACACAGAATACAACAGCACCCTTTGCTAGTATGGACATTTTAATCGTTCAAATGCCCTTAGCATTTTTACAGACGCCGTGCAATGCTGTTGATCAAATTCTGTCTCTGGTAGGGTGATTTCAGACCATTCCTTCAGGTATATTCCCCAAATTCTTTTTTTGCGTACGAGTGACTTTTTCTGATTAGCGCGTCGAGATGCACCGACAGATGTTCAATTGAGTTCAAATTGGGATTCTGTTGTGGGGTACAAACCATTCGTGGAACGTTGTATAGTAACCAATCTAAGGTTTCCATTGCAGTGTCATGCTGGAAATTAAAGACACCGTCAAGACCCCAATTTCTGCACACTTTAGTGTAAATTACAGCGCGACAATTCGATGTATTCCTTACGGGCCATTGCACCTTGGATTACAGCTAGATTTTTAACTCCAGAAGTCGCCAATAATCCCCAAAGCATTAGAACACCTCCCCCATGTTTAACGGTTAGAATATATTTAGATTGGATTTCTATATTAATGTTGTGCCGCACTTTCTTCATTCCCACAGATCCGAACAAAGTTGACTTCGATTCATCCGAAAATACGATAGTGTCCCAAAACTATATTTTATTGCCTTGTTGATGTACGTATTCATTATCAAACTTCATGCGTTTCTTATTGTCATCTTTCGAAATGTATGGTTTCTTCCTGGGAGACCTGCCATGGATATTAGCCCCAAAACATTTCGTACACTCTCAGCACTCACCTTCTTGTTGGACGTTTGCTGGATGTTTGAAACTATTGACTCCGCCCTTTAAAAGGGTTCCTTGAGAGTGTTCCGACAAAGACGGCCTTTTCTGTTAGTTTAGACGTGCTGATGCATAATTTGTTTAAAGAAATATTTTACAGTTTACTGTTACAAAGTTTTTATGCAAACATAGGATGGGAACTCCCATTTACTTAATGATGGGGGATGACATTACATACCGCGTTTTCAGAGCTGTGAGATCTCCGTTAAACAAATCACTATTCACCGATTTGTTACTTAATCGCAAGTACTATCTGACATTTTAAAACTAAAAGCGTTTAAAAACTCGACTTTTGGGGAGTGCATAGTTTCCTCAATAATTATGGCGGATTCTGTCGGTGCAAAAAAAAAGCCTGTATCCACGTGAAAATGTTTGCATTTGGTGGAAGGGTAAGTCACAGAATACGTTAAAGTTAAGAGCTAGTAATAGTACGATACCGAGATAAGCTATATTGCGTTTCACTCTTAGATTGAAGTAAAAAATACATGGCGCGCTATGTTGCCAGATGGCTACCGATAATCATCAGTCAAAAAGTTACGTTGTATTGAAATAATAAGTACGTGCGTACATACAAAAATACGTAACAAAAATTGTTACACTGTATAGTAGTGTATAAACATGAGATTGTTTTATTAGCTGCCCACTGCAGTCTAAGAATGAGACCAGGGCCGTAACTAGAAGCTTGAGGGCCCTGGGGCAACAAGTGTTTATGCGACCACCTTTTAACTCGCCCAATTCCCTTGCCTCAACACAACATTCAAACAATTTCTATAGGGTTCCTAATTTGTGTTTTTGGTTCAACAAAAAGAATAGGAATTGTAGTAAGACAAATCTAACCTGACCTTTCACACTGAGATTAATATCAATTTTATGGCTTGACAGTGGTATTTATTATAAAATCAAACAGTTTATTAAACTGGACCAATACAACAGCATAAAATATATTTAGTTACTTATATATAATAGAAAACAAATTAGGGAAAAAAAATTTATTGATAGACTAACTCGTATGAAGAATTGAGATGTTTGTCTCAAAAGCGATAGTTGAAAATAATACAAGTTAAAAAAAAAAACGTCAAAGAGGGTCGGCAATTTCATGAATTTTGCTTTCCCCTACCACACTTCCCACATATTCCCTTTCTTCATTTTGGTCTTAGTTTTTTAAACCTTAGCGGAAAACAAGTTTTCAGGAAAAGCTTGGCAAAGGTATCAAATAAAACCGTAGGAACCGTACTGTTAAACAGGAAGTCCATTTAAATAGACCAGACCTGAATGGAACGTACCTAGCCATATTACATCACGAAAACCCTAGCCAGAGCCTTTGGCAGGTTCCCAAAATGTTCTCCGTATACATAAAAAAACGTAATAACCCTTTATCAATAAAAAATCAAAATGGTCATTTAGCTTAATTAATTTCTTTGTTTTAATTTTACAAAAGTGGTATGTACTTGTATATTTTAGTTCTAAATAAATACAGTACAACATTTGATTTTTTGTTTTGTTGTTTTATATCTAGCTTTTTGACCTCTTTCGTTCAAGTCATGGACCCTGTCAAATTTATTATTTTTAATTTACTGATTTAAACAAAACTAAAGCATTTTTGTTTATTATACTTGTACAGAAAAATCCCAGGAATCCGAGATTTCGGATAATCTCGAACACAATTTTCATTAAAATTGATCATGAAATAATTTTTTTATCAAAAAGAAAACATAAAAATTGAAAATTCAAAGTAAACAAATGTTTGTCTATTACAAATATATTGTAATTGCATACAATTATTGTAAAATAACAAACTATCGACTAATTAGCATTTTGCTCATAGCTACATGCAACCGATATTGTGTGTGTGTGTTTGTGTATATACACACACACACACCACTTGTTGACCTATTATATAATAACACGTTCATAATTACGTTTTAATTTTTACCTGTCTCTTCATCGCTTATTTTGGACTCAGTTTGCCAAGAAGTTAAGCTCCCTGAGCTTTTAGCTGCCTCTGCTGATTTTCACTGGAGTACGTTAGTTTTATTTTTATTTAAATAACAATCACCAAACTCACTTCGTTCACATTTCAATGTCAATCAAAATAGAAACGCTATATAAGCTAAACACGTAGCGTGGTAGCTAACATAAACAGACGCAATCACAACACGGTCACGTGCAGTGCACTACCCTCGCGCTAGATTAGCTCTCGTCCCTNCGTCCACCGTCCACACTCCACAAACGTCGCACTCAGTCGTTTTTTGTCAGAAGTATGTTTCATTTGCTAATGTTTTGCTTTAAGACTATAACAAGTTTTTTAATTTATTTATTTTGAAGTACTAAATGAGTTTAATTCAAAACTTGTAAAGTTTGGTTTTGTACAAAAAAATACGTTATTCTTTTGATGTCCTCTTATGATCGGGGGCCCCGGGGTACTACCCCGGTGGTAGTTACGGCGCTGAATGAGACGCGCTATAGCTAGGAGATCGAGCACGGCTCGCCGTTGTCCCCTGTGAACTCACCAGCTTCATCATGGCGTCCAGTAGGATGTAGGCAGGCTCCAGTAGACGAGAAGCGGGTGGATGGCTCACCAGCTCAGCTGACCGCTTATAAACGACGTGGCCACCGCACTTTCTCCCGCCGCGCAACGCTGCGCCGCTCTCTGCTTCCCGCGCTTTTTGCGGGGCCGGCCGCCCGTCGGCCCCTGGTACCGGTCACTGCTCCCCCTTCCATCAACCGCGGTGCTCATTCCCCCGTCTCTTGCTCATCGAAAGTCCCAAAGAAAGAGATTTTTTATTTCTAAAAACATATTTTTCGCATTACATTTTGAACATGGTGCCGTAAAAAAACATGGTAAATCCTGTCCACAGTAAAGTGAGCGCTGTTAAAGTCAGCCCCTGAAAAACTCATTACTGGTAACTAAACAGTGCGTGTCTGCAGTACATTCTGGCATGTTGGCTCCCAAGTTTTGGCAGAAAATTAATAAAAATAGCCCCAAGACTCAGTGTTCTATTGCGAATATAATGTTTAAATTTTTGGCCACTGAAGTTGGCGTTTTTTGTTTTATACATATATAAAGCATAATGCTTCCAAGCCATGGATTTGGTAACTTTGTTCATACGCCATCCAAGTGAATCCATGTTATTTTTAGGAATGTGAATGTGTAACTGACATGAAAACACGTACTCACATGCAATGTTTATTTCCTCAAATATGCAATAAATCCTGATGAGTCAGTTCAGATAGCAGGATAGTGTATATTAATAAATTCAAACGAAAAGGAATTTTTTTAGCCTCAAAACGTAGCTGAACGTTGTTGCCGATTAAAATACAGGTGATGCTGAATGCCTCGTCGATAGCGAGGTCACGAAAGACGGAACAAGTATTTGAGACACACAGGAATACGGAAGGAATCGGCTATGGCCTGTACCATTGGGAGATTTCAGGAAACCACATAACGTAAATTTGAAATTAAGCCCGTGTTGAGAATCCAATCCGGGCACTCCTCGATGTTACTGACTATCAGGCCTTACTCTGAGATTAAGCTCAGATACTGCAGGTTTTATTTGCAACGCAATAAACATGGGTTTTACCTCCACTTTTAAGGACGTGTACACTAAGGTGGGCCGAAGAAAAAATTAATTATTTTTATTTGCTATACCACGGAAATCTTGCCCCTACGGCAGATTAGTAAAATAAAATTAAAATAAATAAAAGTTGGTTGATATCTTTCGGTTGGACATCACCTACAAAGTTAATAAAAATTAGTGAAATTCAACTAAATCCCGTGATTTTTTTTTAATGTGTCCCACTGAACAAGCCGAACCGCTATAGTATGGAATCATTTGAAGACGACAAAGCGAATAATTATAAGCATCGAAGTAACGAATCAAACGTTATTTGTCAGTCGCGCAATTATCTTAAAATCCCCTAAATTTTACTAAAATTAAGCATTTTTGTTTAGTTCATGTTTTTTTTTCTAATTATCGTAATTGTTAGGTTTAAATCAAAGTGATTGATTGTTGTGGATCGAATAGAAAACAGCGCGTGACATTTGACAAGACGACCTTGGCTCCCCCTTCCACTTTCATCAATGGTTATACCCACAATACCCCACACACTTCCCCACTGGGCTGACGCTCTGCCATTTAGAGATGCAACTATAGTGATTGTTAAGCTCCATTCGAAACTTTTTCGCATAACTGTAAAATAAAAACACTATTACCTTATTAAGGAGCCGGGCTCTATAAACATTGGCCATGTTTCGCCCTCTTTGGGATCTGCCACTGAAATTTCTTATAGCATTATTTCTCATTTGTCTACACTTGGAATTCCCCTTGAACTAGATGTAATTGGGTGTGACGGCACTTTATCTAATACGGGCTGGAAAACTGGTGTTATTCGTTTGATTGAATTACAAGTGAAAAGGCCACTACAGGGGGGGGGGGTCTCCCCTTCATTGTAATGAATTGCCATTCCGGCATTAATTTTAAACTCTTGATGGTGTAACTACGGGGTTTAAATCCTTGTGTGGTACAATTGACATGCAACTTAGTGGCTGTGAAAAACTGTCAGTGGTAAATTTTGATATAATTCAATACCTGATTCCTAAAACTGACCGGAGAGTGCTCAGTAAAGCTCAGCAATACCTGTTTGACGTTAGTACAGCAGTAAAATCAGGTAAATGTCCAGAAGATTTACCTGTTTGTGGTCCTGGCCCTGTTTGACACTCAAGAAGGTTAACTACAGCAAACAGAGTTCTCAGATTGTACGTAAGTGTGATAAATCCTTTACATAAACATAAGCTATTAGTTGCTTTCATATTGAAGTCCTACATGCCTGTCTGGTTTAATATCAAGAAAAAGCAAGTCCTTTACAGATGGCCCTAAGCACGTGTTTAAAGATATTGAAAAATTAAGGTCCCTACCTGAAAATTTACTTTAAGTTGTAGACCCTGTGATTGAACGTAATGCATTTTTTTCTCGCCCTGAAAATTTGCCATTGAGTATGATTGTATATGAAAGAAAGCTTGTCAGAGAGCTTGGACTCAGAAGGATAATGAAGTAGAGAAATAAAGCTCGTAAGGGAAAGTCGATTAGGAGCTTTGTGACACCAAAGTTATATTTTTCGGCCACTGA
>NQII01002714.1:234268-306768 GCA_002778355.1 Clitarchus hookeri | reverse complement strand
CACATCCCACCAATGATACGGAGAGACACACCGGCATTACTCCTGGCACCATGGTGTGAGGAATTATAAAGTATAATTTCATGTCACCTCTGATAGTGCTTCGAGAGAACCTGACAGAACAGCGGTACGTCAGACATCCTGCATCTTTACATGCTACCACTCACGAGATAATACCCTAATTACAGACTTTCAACAAGACAACATTCGTCCACACATGACGTGTATATGTAGTGCCTGCGTCATGTTGAGGTACTCTCTTGCCAGCAAGTTCCTCTGATTTGTCTCCAAAAACATGAGTGGGGTCCGTTCGGACGTCAACTCTGATCTGGTGCCGATCTGCAGAATGTCAAGGGCAAGTTCCAGTATCTTTGGGTCGACTGGCATCAGGAAGGCTAAAAGAGGTGCACGACTCTCTTCCATATCGAATCGTGGTGTGTTACATACTACTGAGATGGAATGAGCAGGGTACCCGTATTAGAAAATCTGTGTGTGATCTAATGTCGTGATCTTTGCCGTGAAATCACCTCATCTTACAACGCGTACAGTTTCGTTTAAATAAATCCCATGTGCTTAATTTTTTTTTGTAAATGAGTGCATTAGCTATTAATTGTACGGAGATAAATTGTACAACACTAGGTTATAGGTGTACAATTTTTGCACAAAATACTAAATACGACAAAACGTCCTGATTAAAACGGGCTCCGGTACACTTTGGTTATTAACTCGGAGACGAACCACCAGAGATTCGGCTACCTCGCCTCATGAGCGCGTATTGGCTGTTACTGCCACCAAGGAGATCACTAATTTAACAAGTTTCCGTTAATAAACCATAAATCATCATTTTAACGTAATGTGTTAGGCGATGTAGTGCATAGTACGTAATAGTAGTACTTGTATTCACAATGAATGGGGAGGAAAACTGGGGAAAAAATTGGTTGTCTGTAAAGTCGGTTTACTGACGATAGTTGAACGTGACAACGTCTTAAGAAAATACTGATGGAATGGTAGCATTTTTCAAAAGAAAATTTTAATTTCATTTGTTTAATAGATTTGTATGTATATAGAGAAGGAGGTAATTGGAAATCACAATGAAATTGATCAAGTGAGATTTATTTGTACGCATAAATACAATTATGTAATTTTTTTTTTTTCGCTCGTTCCGCGCTCTCGCTTGCACTTCAAGCCTTACATGGAACGCCTCAGAGCGAGGTAACGCCGCATGAGTCATGTTTTTTCGTGCGTGCAGCCGGCTCTATCGAATTATAAGACGTTGTCACGTCAAAAACCCCTCCAGTGCGACGTGTTAGCGTCGAACCAGTGTTCTCCCCAGTGTGAGTCGGAGTCGCTACACGCATGACCAAACACGGCGTGGCAGTGGAAAGCCGCGTGGTTGACCACGGCCAGTCCGGACTTCTTGAACACGACTACTGGGAGAAAGTGGGTTCCGCTGGAGGTGTCTCGGTACGAGGACCCCTGAAAAACAGCTATCGTCCCTAGGAAGGAAGGATTGAAGTGACGCCCGCAGAGGAGGGGCGGTGCACCGAACTGGTGGAGGGAAACAAGAGCCACAAGGTAACTCAAGAGCAAGTAGCACATACTTCGTGTCTTCCGTATGCTCTGAACGACCCAGGATCGAGCACATATTGTATATAAGGGAAAGGCAGGACTAGGAAACAGTGTCGCCCCGTGAATTTATGTCAGATCTCTCCGCATCTAGTCCTCTAAACCTTCGGCGAGACGGTTGTGAAATTTATTATTCATAAATATTTTATCTTGGTGCACGAATGATATCGCCAATGCCAAACGCCACTTCGTTTAGTACTGTCATATTTAACAATTATGCTTCGAGTGGGATTTAAAAGTATGTTGCCTAAATAAGAAAGGGTAATTTTCAATATTCCACGTTGGCCACGCCTGTACACCTAGTAGCAATAGTGGAAGATGAAAACTACTAATCTTATAAACTTGCATCAAAACTTACTTTAAATTAAGGCCGTATAACTTCACATTCCGTAGGCCTGCAATTTCTCACTTTGCCCGATGGTGACATAAATTTTTCATACAAACTTGAGGAATTCTTCTTCGGGCAAGGTAGACTAAAGTTTTTGCATTTCCTTATATAAATTTTGTGTCAATATTTCATGAGTGCAGTGACCAGCAGGATTTAGGCATGGAAGCATGAGCTTAACATAGCACGGATGCTTCTCTGTGCTCTAATGAAGATACAATCGCCCCATTTAGACACTGTAAATATTAAGGGCTGGTAGAATGATGTGGTCTGATTATACTACGGAATTCTCAAAAACCACAGATGATGAGAATACTTTCCAGTTCATAGAAGACTGTAGAATGCCTGATTGTTGCAGCCTGTCCGAGTACTCAAAGTCCGGGCAGTGTCCACAGAAACTGTGGAATGCTTTAAGACTGAGGATTTATTGAAGAGTGAAGCTAAAGTACACAATGATTTAAGAGCTGTAATATGAATCACGACATGTTTCACGGGTCGCGATTGTGGGTGCCTGAGACTTTGGAGAGTACTTTTCTGTACGAAGTGAACAAATGCCATTTAAATAAGTGACCTCACATTGCATGAGACTGTGAACAGTAAGTGTAGTTTACTATAATTGAATCTTCCAGGCCAATGAGGCAAAAAATCATTATGTTTCGCCAGGCCACCCCCGGATTTTCGCAAGTGGAAATCGTGCCGGACAATGCCACTGGCCAGCGGGTTTTCTCGGGGATCTCCCGTTTCCCCGCCTTTTCATTACGGCGCTGCTACATTCTCAAATCATTTCACCCTCATCGGCTCTTAAGATTTCGATGTTAAGAGCCACCCAAATCTCTCAACTCAACTATCATTCTGTTTCGCGATGACAAAAATCGAATTGTGTATGAATTTTAGGGTAAATAAAAACTATCTAATATTTGTGGTCACAATGAATATTGGTGACTTTAAAGCTTTAAAAAAAAATCACCGTTTCATGTAATGACATCGAGACGACAAGCGCCCACTCACTGTTACGTACTGTTTGCTACATAATAGCCACGGCGACTACAATGAACAGCTGAGTGAAGACTGAGATGTTGGTGAATGGGGGGAAATGAATGAGACTGAGTGTAATCGGCGTGTGTTTACATTAGCTGCTGCGTCCAGCAGACTCGCTGCACTGAGGCTGTGAACATAAAGTCGGGTACACGCTAGCGAACCGAACCCCGTCGCGAACACCGGACATCGGCCGACGCGTACCCGGGTTCACATTTGCAACACAACATCGTAACGTAACGCCGTCACGTATAACTGTCGAGCGGGGCAGTGTTACGTAGAACAAGTTATGCACATAATTCACATCGAACAGAACTTCGTAGCGTCGCGAACATGCTAGCGTACCATATGTTCAGTTAGTCTGTTTTTTGTATTGTGATGAATACACGTCAAGATGGAGCGAAACAAAGTACAATTAGCTACAGCAGCATACATTTACATTCATTATGCGACTAAAAGACGAAGGCAAAGAAAGTGATGGCAGACACTTTTATTTTTTAGGAGAACGAAGTATGGTGGGGATCATTTTCTCGCCGTTTTGAAATTCCAGGAAGTCAGAGGACAATACAAAAACTTTACGAGGATGGCAGCGAGTGATTTCGAATTTTTCATGCATCTGGTTGGTTCCAAAGTTACGAAAAATGATACATGTTTGAGGAAAGCAGTAAGCGTCCAGGAAAGACTAGCACTAACATTGCGTTTTTTTTGGCAACCGGGGATTCTTATAAAAGTTTGCAATATCTTTTCAAAATTTTATAACACCAGAAGTGTGTCAAGCTATAATTGAATCACTGGAAAAAAAATTCAGGTCAACTTATATTTATTTCTTAGGGTAAAAAAATAATATATTAATAATTATTTCTACCTAAATTGTCTACTAATTATAAAGATGTGGTGTTGACATTAAACTTGTAGAAACACATAGCATAAAGAAAGTCAGTGATATGTAGTTATAATTATAACTACCCGAAAATTGTAAATCACACATACATTTGCTTTATTACAGTAGTGTTGATTTGTATAACTAATAATGTAGAATCAATGCTTAAACACACTACCAGAACCTCAAAACAGTCATGAAACGAACAAAATGTTGGTCAAAGGTGTTCATTGCTGCCCTTACAGTCTACGCAATTTTAACAATACTGAAGTTATGACAAAGTATGCAGGTATTCCAAAAACTGTAGGAAGAAAGCGAACGAATTACATTAAACTAATTCTTAAAAAGATAATTCTTCGTCCGAATATATTTTTGGCACTGGTGTTGATGAATGGTTTGTTGTGGAAGGCGATGCAGGAGTGATTGGAGAAGGTCGTGGTTGAGAAATAGACATTGCGAAGCAGAAGGTGAACAAGAAAATGGTGGAGCTGTATTTGGAAATGGGTGATTGGAATACAATGCAGAGGCTTGGAATTGCATACCTGCATTTCCGGAAGGGGTGTGCATTCCAAAAGGGTAATTTGACTGTGTAGGAGATGGGAAATGTGTTTGTCCATAGTTGCCCCCTATCTGCATTTAAAAAAATGCATAATGGTATTTTCATTTCATATCGCGTTCTGTCATAGTATTTCCATAAATGTTTTGCCACGAGGTTTCCGAAATCTTGACACTCGTCATTTTTAGCATATGCACGTGCACTCAACAGGTCAAAAACTTTATCCAGCCGCCGATCTTCTGGATGTTTTCGTTTTCGTGATGGGCCAGGAGTCGTTGGAGGTCGTTGGAGCCCGAATTGCATCTTCAGGCACAGTATGTTGCTGAGTTACTGTTTCGCCAGTCCCTTCTTCGCCTATTTCGTTAATATCCTCGGTCACAATCTGCGGCACAATAAGAGTATTGATATTGTCTTACGTCCAGGAAACATCCTGCGCGAAGAATTCGTTATTTGTATGCACAATACTAACAATAATGGCGTGTGGGGAGTGCACCCAGGGCAAGGCAACACCCTCCGAGTGACGGTCTTTCCAGCTAGGACCCGTGGGTGACAGTCATCCCCGGGCATGACAGCCCGGGCATGACAGAAATGAGACCCTAGAATGGAGCGGCGCTGGAATGCAAGGGCGGGGGAAACGGGAGTGCCCCGAGAAAGCCCGCCGGCAAGCGGCATCGTCCAGCACGATTCCCACATGCGAGAATCCGGGAGTGAACCCGCCGGGGATTGAACCCGGATCGCCGTGGTGGGAGGCGAGCGCCCTGGCCACTACGCCACCGCTGCCCCGATATATGCACAGTATTTAGGTAAGAGAATGCTAATAACCCAAAATTTTAATTGGGAAAATAACCAGACAACAATTAATGTCTTCGTTCGTTTGTGAACAATGCCTCCCTAACTGTAGTATAGTTATGACAAGCACAACACTCCCTCCCCGCCCTCCCTCTAACGTTTCCCAGGATCCGTGCCTGCCTTTTGTGTCTGCTTTCTCTCCTTCCAAATTAATGCTTATTATTATATAGGCTACCCATAATGGTAGTACTTGCAATAGGGTTTGTATAATTATAGACAAGTTATTACAACAATAATCCATTGACTAACCCTCTTAATTAATAAAGATGTTATTTTTCAACTATTAGGAGAAAACAACTATTTCATAATTTCTAAAATAAAACTAAACTGAGAAGTTTGGAAGTCTCTTAACACTTAGGATCTTGAGGGCCTATAAAGGTAATATGAGGTGGATATGGTGCCGCGCCTGAACGCATAGGCGGGTGAAACAGGGGATCCCTGAGAAACCCCACCGACCTGTGGCATCATCTTGCACGATTCTCACGTGCGAAAATCCGGGAATGGTCCCGCCGCGGATCGAGCCAGGATCGCCTTGGTGGAAGGCGGGTGCTCTAGCCGCTATACCACCGCCACCCCCTTTCAACTGGTCAGGGGTTTCGTGCCAAGAACTCCCGTCATGGACAGCCTATAGCAAAACTGGCACTGTGCATCTTTAATTATTATTTATATTACATTTCAGATACCTGCAACTGAAGCTGGTTGGTTAACCATCGCAGAACAATTAGAGCAAATGTGTAAATTCCCTCACTGCTTAGGGCCGTTAGATGGAAAATACGTTGTTCTGCAAAGTCCCTTCAATAGCGGCAGTGAATTCCACAAATATAATTCAACATTTAGCATAGTTCCTTTTGCTATGGTCGACGCGAATTATAATTTTCTATAAAACGCTCTGAGAATTCCAACACCACAGTGCTTGCGAGGGCGGGAGACATAAGTTCCATACATTTTCCTTGGGGACGAAGCGTTCGCAATTTCCCGGAATTTAATGAAGGTATATCCAGGAGTGCATACTAGAGGTTCCGACAAAAGGGTTTTCAATTACAGACTCTGCAGAGCTCGGCAGGTTGTTGAGAATGTCTTTGGGATTTCTTCATCAGTGTTCTGAGTACTCAGAAAACCACTACTACTACAGCCAGAAAAAGTGGCACTTATTGTCTTGGCTGTAGCCCATATTCATAATTTCCTACGAGGGAACAAGCAAGCTCGTAACATTTATTCACCTCCAGAAAGTATGGATAGTGAAGTGGAGGGACAGTTCATTCCAGGTTCTTGGAGGGACAAATACTCCTACAACAGAAGTTAATTACTTCCACTCCGGTCTGCACCGCGAAGATCTGCCACAGCGGCAAACGAAACTCGATAATAATTGGCGGTGTATTTCATGAATGAAGGGCGAGTTGGTTGGCAAAATGAGTATGCATAAATAATGTCTTATGTCATGCTAGAGTACGACTATCTGTAGTTTTTAATTGATGTAGGTTATAGGCCTAGTTCTTGTGTATGACGACAAATATTGCTATTGCATTTATTGTTATATGGTGTTCACTGTAAAGTGAGCACTCTCAAAATCAGCCTTTGAAATATATGATTGGCGTAATAGTTACATAGTCATGTTTCAAACAATGTTACAACACCTGTTAAGCGACGCACTGTTACAAGATGTCAGGTCAATTGTTTTGCTCTTTTTCTTCCTCCCTTGTTGATGAACAAGTGATACTGAAAAACGTAATTTTGTACAGGGCTTTCAAATCTGCTCACTTTACAGTAATCAACCAACAGTAGACACCAAACATTAAATATAAACATCAACTCTTTGTGCTTCTGGTTTCCCGTGGTTTGTCCTTATTGCACAAGAACTGTAACCTTCGATAAGCAAACCAAGTACTTTGGTAAGCCTCATCAGCACATTAAATGTGGAAAAATATTATTATTGAATTTGTAGATACTACACATTTTGTACTACTGTCAAATACTATTAAATACTGTCTAACACTTACACATAAGTCGTCACAGATCGAAGTTATTTACAAAATCATAATAATATTAATACCACGTACCTTTCCTTGTTCCAGTTAGTAGATAGATTATGCCGATCCGAGGGCAAGGGCTAGAAGCTGCGTATCTGCGGATCCGCAGCCATATTGGATCCCCATCTTGGATGACGTTGAAAACGCCATTTTGTTTCCGCCTGCCATCTTGTTTTCGTTCGCCATCTTGTTTCCATGCACTATCTTGTTTTTGCCATCCGTCATCTTGTTTCCACTTGTATTTTATTTACAAGGCTGTTGCTAGGGGCGCACCAGTCGTTCGACCACCATATTTGTTTATGGAGATGGCAGCTAGAATGAGCTGGTGTCGCTCTTGCTTGGCCACGATCTTGGTTCTAGAGTTAACCGCTAGGGCGCTGCTTTTTATTTAATTTTCGCAGAGCTCATAATATCGTCTGGAGAAGGGCGGTTTTAAACTGCCGAACCTTGTGTCGGCATGCAGACGCCTTAGACCACTTGGTATACAAATTGCAGCATTGATATGATATACATATAACTAATTCAGATATGACATCAGAGTATATGTGTGTATGTTTAGTTAGTTATTATTTATTAGCTCATTTTATTATGTCACATTCTTATTTTCTTATTTCTATTTTTTTTATTATAATATTTATGATATATATTTAATTGCCATTATTTATATTTTAAATATTCGTGTCATTATGTAATATTATATGAATATTTACATGTAAGGTGTGTATGGTTTTATTCGAGAATCAAATAATTTGTATTGACAATTAAAAGTGTATAACTATTTCATTACGAGGTAATACAAACTATTTGTCGCATGTAAATATAAAATATTCATTTGCATGTGTATACCTCTACATAGACCATCAAAGGTATACATGTGCAAAATGAAAACACGAGCGTGGAAATAGTATTTGTGTACATGTAACAAGTAATTCAGAAACACCATATCATGGTTGAAATTTCTATTCACTGTTAAACGAAGCTACGAAGACGGTGACGAAATAATGTCCCACAAGCACAGATGTTAATTAAATTTAAAGAAAAGAAATATAATATATATATAATAATAATAACAATATATATTTGCAAACAGCCGGAGTATACAAAACTACCCTGCCACCAACTAACCCCTTAATGTATTATCCCGAGTATACTCGTTATGTTTGACATGTTACAGAATCACAGCCGTTGCTGTGTAAGTCCAGAAGCTAGCACCGATACAGACAACACATTTCCTTGGGCAATGCTGTTAGTTGCTGCTGAAACACCCACTGTTTTAATAATTGGTTGGTTCTTGTGCAATGGATATACTGAAACTCTTTCCATGGGTACCGAAGAGACACTTGTATAAAATAAATTTGTGAATACGTTTCACACTGCAAGTTTATTATTTTGTAAATGTTAATGTGTATGTTAAGCCATTAACTATGTAGCAATTTTGTGTAAAACAAAAATTACTAAATGTTGCTATTACAAAATATATTATATGGTAATGAAATAATACTATTCAACATTTATGTGACTTCTTTTTAAATATGCAATAAGCTTATGTCTTGGTGTAGCATATAGCATTATATAATTAAATCTATAAGCAAATTAATTATTTATGAATCTGAATATTTTTTTTACTATCACATTACTTCGAATTTTATTGTCAATGAGTATAGTAATGAACCATTTGTGTGCACACGACTGAGTTAAAAACCAGAAGAAGAAAAGGAAGACTGCAGTATAATGCCTAACAACGATTTGCTGCGTTGCTGACTCCCGCAAATCGGATGATTTGACTTGGACAAAAGGTGACTCACCGGCGTCCTACCACGGAAGTCAGATCACCTGGACACAAGTTCACTACATAATGTAAAAAATTATATTTAAACAATCATACACAAAATATTTATCACGTGGTTGGAATTACTCACTGATAGTATTAGCGCGAAGATGCTGTGGTTTCCTTACGGCCGTACAGACAGGGCCGCAAGACGACTGAGGACACAACTCCAGAAATTGGCAGGACTTGGGACTGTGCCAAGCGGTAACCTATAAAAGGGCAATTGTGTATAAAATAAACGAAATACATAACTTTTAATTATCTTATCGGTGCAAGTACTTACTTTCAAAATAATTCGCAACACGCGAGAACTGACAGTCGGTGCTGACTTGCTCCGATGTCGGTTGACAGACCAAGCACGAACCTTTGGTGAGGGGACTTGACGCACTGGCTGCCAATCACTGCACAAAATAAAATGAACATAGTTAATAACTTTGCATTGTTACATTCAGTAAGCACACAAAACCATTTTATTTTAAAATCGTTTGCATAAAAACTTTATTAAAAACACGTCCCCTCCCACCCTACTTATTTCTCAAAAACTATGTAAGGGTGGTAGGAGAAGAAAATATCAGGTGAATTTAGGACAACCAAGTTACATTTTTTTTTTACTTTTTTGAGCAAAACTGATATACAGGATGATTATAAAATAATACCCTCAAATTTGAAGTCTATAAGATCAAAACCAAACAACCTACAATCTTGATTGACCAATAAAATGAATCGTGGAACCGTGAAGTTTGTTTACCATACATTCATAAATGTTCAATGTGACCCCCATAAGCGCCCCCAACGACATCTACGCGATAATCATAGGTCCGGAAACCGATCATGTGCCTTATGTTCCAGGTATCAGCTCTCACATTGAGTGTAAACAAGAACCACGAAGTTTTCCCTCAGAAATGATGGGACCTCATGAAAACTCGGCTGACCGACAACCCACCAACCTACCGAAACAAATGCGTCGCTGTCGAAAAGTTGAAAAATAGTTTTTGATTGTTGTAAGAGGAGGGACGCCGTCGCTCCTTCTCTTCTAGGCTCGGGGTGTTATCGCCGAGCTCGGTGCGGCGACGAGGACGCTCGCCTCTCAGTCGTGCCCGAGTGCAGGCAGGCGATGGCTGCGTGGTGGGTCGCTCTCCTGGCGGGCGTGCAGCTGGTGGCGTGTCAACCCACATCCGACACCAAGGGCCGCTTGCTTGTCGCGTCTGTGGTGAGCCTCCGTCTGCCGACGCCTCTGCTTTACCCTTTCACATCTCAGCCATTTCGGCCAGAACATATGAGAAACAAAACGTCGGCGTTTCGAAATTTTCAAGGTTATGAGACATGCGAAACGAGCCCTTCCTTCACACCCCTCCAGGACTGGGTGGTGTAGTCCGACTATACTCCTCCCACCAATGCGGATCGGGTTCGATTCCCGGCAGCCAACAGAATTTTAGCACGTGGGCAACGTGGCGAACGTTGCCGTTGGCCAGCGGGCTTCCTTCTCTGGGTTCGCTTTCCCAGCACCCTAAATTCCGTTGCTACTCCATCCTTACCTCACCAGCACTCAAGAGACCTCGTTGTTAAGAACCGAACAAAATTTATAATTGTAATTTAAAATTAAGATTTGAATATTGCAATAAAGTGCGAAACATCTATAATCTCATCCATTATACCACGTGTTTCTAAAGCACGGGGACAAACTTAGGCAGGCAATTCCTTACGAAAATAAAGACGATAATGTTCGTACAACTTATCCGCTAAATTTATTATTAAGGAAGCTATGCGCCCCCAAAATTGGAGTTTTAAAATGCATCTAGTGGAAAATAGCAGAAGCCACTTGTGATTAAGTAACAAATCGCTGAATGGTGTTTTGTACAAAAGAGATCTTACACCTCTAAAAACGCTGTCGGTAATGCCATTTCCCTTCCTTTTGGAAATGGCTGTTGGCAGCTTATGTTTGCATCAAACTTAGTAACACTAGATTCTAAGCGATTTTTGAAGATAACCTGTTAATAAAGAAAGTCCAAATTAACAAAAAGGGTCGTGTTGTCAGAACACTCTCAGGTAAACAGTTTGTGGGATAATTCACGTTGAACATTAAAAACAGAACGTGTGTTGCATACCAGGCAGGTAAACCAAAATACAGAGTAAGGCACACAATTTTGATACTGACATACTGTCGTGCCCACTCTACCTTACATTTACTCTACGGGTGTGGCCGCGACGACTATCGTCTTTGAAAGGGTGCGTATTGCGGCCCCGGGGGAGGGGGGGGGGATAATGGATAACAAAATGTAATGAACTAAAATTGATTTTCTAAAACATAAGTGTGTGTTTATGCTTATTTTTATTTACTAATTTAATAATTGACGACTATTTTTATTAACACCAGTATAGAAAAACGCAACTCATAATATTAATTTAAAAAAACGTAAGTTTAAATATTATGTTTCCGGCCACGTCGCATCATCTAGGATTAGCCCACCAACGGAGCCAATAAGGAAACAGTGACGTCACAACGCATGTAGCGCTCCTCATCACCGGAGCTAGGGTTACTATTCTACAAACGGACGGCGTGGTAATGCTGCTGTACTCAAGGGTGTTCATGCATCGGTCTCCATCGGATCTTGTAGTCAACCGTTGTTGGCCACCAGCTACGCCGGGAGATCCACGTATTCACCCCGGCCAGCCAGCACAGCCGAACAGCGATGAAATTAATCATCCAAGGTAGGGATGGACGTCTTGCAAAATTTCTGGCGCAGGCGGGAATAAAACGTAGTTTTATATGCAGGAAAATCGTTGGTGCCAGTCATAACATGGACAGGCGTCTCACCGTTTTTATCAGTGCCATCGCCCTAATAAGATATATTTTGAATCCAACAGGTCCAAATTGGCGAGAAAAATTTCATGTCAATGAGTGTACATCAGACAGAGGAGGAAAGTAGCTAGCAGAACAGAAAATCAGCACATCTAACGTGCATGAACTTTTCTTGGTTATCTAACAAATATGAGTTATCCTGTGCATTTATCGTTCAGAGTGAAGTGAACCCTTACGACGCAATAGGTAGGAAATTTAGAAAACTGAAAATGACAATATAAATCAACTTCAAGTTTGTATGTATCGGTGTTTAGTAAAACTGTTACAGCACGGACGCCATCTTGTTTCCAGGTTGTCCGCCACGGAGACAGGACGCCGATGGAGCCATGTCCAAGCGACCCGCTAAGAACTTACAAGAAACAAAGGTTCGGCGGTTGGACGAAACTCACTCTGGTAAGAGCCTGGCTACTATTTGATTAAAATTCACCTGGTGGTAGAGCGAACTAAGGAAACTGGGCAATAACAGAACTCATGGGTTCGGTACCCTGTTGAGGCTGGTATTATTAAACGCTTGCCCCGTGAGAGGTCAGATTTGTCGAGTATGTACTCATACAGAGTATGTTAGTGTGCAAATCGGCACAGTAGTAGGGGGCGATTAAAAATAACTTGCAGAAACAGAAAGCTAGCTGTTTGTACCTCCACATGATTAAATAGGTGCATCTACATTATTTTTACTGATCTACTGATGTAATAGTCACAGAACAGGTACGGCTTTTGTATTAATGTAGTCCAATATTAAAGGTATGGGTGTTTATTTAAGATGACCTGTATGCGAAACCTAGATATCAAGAGCGATTATCAATTTTTCGATAGGACGAGTTGTAGTCGCACATATTGTTTCTAACGATGAGATTAAACAAAACTCCACAATGGAGGCGCGTGTGATTATTAGAGTTGTACAAGTAAAAAGATTCAGAGCGACATTTATCGCATGTTAGGGACTATGTTCAGGAAGTTTTAAGCCCTAAACAGTTTAGTGAATGAGTTTTTGCGCGTACGTGGGCGTATGTATGTTCTTTTTGCAACAAATCCAAGACGATTTAAGGGAACTAAATGATGAACCTGAGAAATAATAGTTAGAACAATAACCTCACACAGGGATGAAAATCGCTCGAAGACTGAAGAAGGGAAAATCAATTAATCAACTTTGTGAAATTACTGAAATGGTTAACATTTAAAACATCGCTATTCTTCAAATCATCTCAGTTTTAATTTCCATAAAACGTCTTCTCGCATGGATTCTGGAAATGCTGGCCAAGAAGTACTTAAGGGAAGACGGGTATTAACCAAATAAGAGGAAATGCTTTCTTGGAAAGCATCATTACGGGTGATGGAATATGAGTGTTTAAATTCACATCATACCCCAAAAAACACCATTGTATGGAAACATCGTGTTTTACCCACCACCACCACGACCACCACCACAAAAAAAAATGAAAACTCAGTCATCTGGAAAATAATTGCAACTTCATTTTACTGTTTGAATTATTCCTAACAAAAACAGCCATTAACAGTTATCAACATGTGCTAACACTGGTCAAAATTTTTAAGAACATTAAACAAAAGATGAACAAAGAAGACTGGGAAGGTTACACAATAGCCTGTACTTCTTCGTGATGGAGCATGACCCCGCACGTCACACCAGATGCAAGTTGGTTGGAAAAACACAAATGGGAAGTTCTGTTGCGTCCACCGGACAGTCCTAATCTGGCCCCATTAGATTTCCACCTCCTCGGTCCATCCAAGAGCTTCTTAGCCAGCAAACTATTTGAAGACCGAAATGTATTGCAAACATTAGTTGTGCAGTGCTTCAGCATGTTGATTTAATTGATATGCACCTTAAATACCAGCCCACCCTCATAAAACTGACTCTAAATTAATGCCGCAACCATTTCCTAGATATCACTCAAGCTCGTGACATAACTATCACGCAAATACGCTAGAAAGTACATAGTTCAATGTCTTAACATTGAACTGAAAGTGTTAGGCAAACATTTGTGAAAACTAAAATGATTAATTTTGTTTTCCTCATTTTTAAAGCATATAAGTTTATAAATTAGCAAACTTGTAAATAATTTATTTTTCTAAAATTTT
The DNA here is from genome assembly GCA_002778355.1 of Clitarchus hookeri. Classification (NCBI taxonomy): domain Eukaryota; kingdom Metazoa; phylum Arthropoda; class Insecta; order Phasmatodea; family Phasmatidae; genus Clitarchus; species Clitarchus hookeri. Next base: position 292,631 of record NQII01002714.1, on the reverse strand, counting down.
ACAGTTTGACTTGACGGGCGCTTCAATAAAGTAATCAGGCCCACAGCAATGTTAATTTTACATATGGTGGAATAGTACACAATGTGAAGACGTTAGGCAGGGCTTTCCAAAGTGCTCAGTTGATAGTGAACAGCATACGAACACGTTGAATGCAGGTGGGGGAGGAGCAACACAGAGAGCTGGGGGAGTGGCTGAGGGCCAGGTACGGGGCGGTCACGACCCCGGACGAGGTGCAGGTGACCAGCTCAGACACGGACCGCACCATCAGGAGCGCCCGCAGCCTGCTGGGTGGACTCGCCCCGCACGGCCCCCGCATACCAGTCAACGTCATCCCTTGGCACCTGGACAAGGTGAGGCCAGTAGATATCTGGCACAGGGCTACTGTGCAACATTCCCCCCTCTTTCATAAATCCTGGTGGTAGAATAGTTGTATGAAATAAAAGTGTTGCCATATCTGTTATTTTCATTACAATGAGAAATATTATTGAGAGTTTGATCTTCGGTTGAAAATTATGAAAACACAGAATATGTTTGGAAAATTGCAATTTAATTTACATTTCATTTTCGATATTCCACCAAAATATTGTTTAAAAAAAAGCTAGATTTTCAAGGGCTTATTGGCCTATCTCCTTTAATATTCAGTTAAGGCAGAAAGTGTCATATATTTACCAATTGATTTTGCATGGGGAAACACCTCACGAAGTTTACCGGCTGAGTTCAGCCACAGTTCATTAGCGAAATTATGGAACTGATACCTTATCAGCAGTTATCTGGAAGAAAACATGCACTATGGACGTAGAAAGAGACGCTGTGGTAGGACAGCTATGAGCTATAGGACATTCCGAATTCCAAAGTAACGAAAGGAAAAATTCAAAGTTCAAAGAATTAATATCAGTGAAAATTTTCCTATGGTAAACAGGGGCTAAATTTTACCTGCTGGAGTAACTTTAAACCAATCTAAATGTTTATTTTTGTGCCCTTTATAAATAAAAAGCAAACATTGCCTGGGTAGATAATATTGAGAAATTAAAGTAAACATCTACGTTTCGCTATTATTTTGCTAAAACCTGGTTTACGGCATTGTAAGATAATATGGCTACTGTGTCAAATTAGTGGTACATGAATTTCATTACCTAAGAAGGCTCCAAAAAATAGTCAGTGGTAAAAAGTGATGGCAACATGACAGAACTTGTGACTGCAGGTGGTGTCGTCCAAGAGGCAGTGTGGTGCATACCGGCAGCAGTTGGAAGCCCTGGAGCGATCCGCCTTCATGCATTGCATGATAAGTCTTAACGCTGGCGTGTTTGAGAAGCTGTCGCAGCACTGCGGGGCCCCCGTGCAGAAGCTCTCTGGCATTTCCTACCTTTACAATGTGTTTCATGTCGAGGTAAGGAACATTCAGACCTCCTCTGTTATTCTGTGTTACATGCACTCTTCAGTCACACGTGCATAACCCCTTGCTTTTTAACTATTGGGAAACAGGACATGATTCCTGTGTCGGCAGGCTCCACAAATATCAAACTTAATTTCAAAGACTCAGTCGAAAAATGTTTTTGTTTCATTAATAAGCAATCCAAAGAAAAAGAAAAAGTTACTGAAATAATTAATGAGCCTACTTTCCTATAAATGGGTGAAAAAAATTTTAATGAAGTTCTTAAAAGCTTAGATAGTAGGTAGGCCTTGAAGTCTCGTTGACAGTTATATAATTAGAAATGGAACCAGTAACATATGCACCATTACTGGGACAATTATAAATACACACGTGTCTTGCCCGGGACTTGAACCCATAAAATCTCGCACCATAGGCTAGCGTGCAACCAACTGCATTACGGAGGTAGGAATCGGAGCATCAACTTCGGAGGCAACCACTCTGTCTTGGTGCATAGGGTTTACTAACCTGAAATATTTACGGGGCCGTCATTTTGAAAATAAGTGCTTGAGAACCATACATCATGCAAGTTCACGCGGCCTACCATAACACTACTTGTGTAAAGAATTTGGCGGAAATTAGTTTATTGGTTTCCGATATATAGCATAACAATTTTGTTTTTTCATTTGCCGATCTCGTACAAAAAAGCTTAAAACGAGGTTCCGTGTACTATGATTCTAATAGGTACTTTCAACATACAAAATTTGGTTGAAGTTGGTTGAATTGTTATTGTTTGATAAAAATTAACATATCCAAATTATTCATAAAGCCGTTATTTCAAAATAAGTGTCTGGCCAACTTAAATCATGTAAGTTGCCGTGGACTTCTGTAGTACTACTGGTGTGCGAAATTTGGTGGAAATTAGTTGAATGATTCCGTAAATATCGCACAATTTTTCCATTTTCTCACCTGGTGCTGTCTTACAGAAAGGTCGACAAAGTAGAATCTGTATAGACATAATTGATGCTTCTAATGAATACTGTTAGTACACAAAATTTGAGTGAATTTTATTGAATTGTTTAATACATATAGTATATTATTCTAAATTATTTATTTTGACGCAATTTTTTTAAAAATACCTGCCCAAACTAAAACATGTAAATGTACTTGGTCTACCGTAGCACTATTTGCATGTAAAATCCGGTGGAAATCGGATGATTGGTCCCCAAGATATGGCATAAAACATCCACTTTTTCATGTGACGATCTTCATAAATGGCTTGCAAAAAGGTTATATATTAGCACATTTGATGATTTTCATTGATACTGTTCGCATATAAAGTTCGGTTGAAACTGTTTGGGACATGTGGCATATTAGGCAAAAATATTTTTATGACTGTGTGAATGATTAACGCATTGAATCTTATAAATTTATCATAAATGGACTACGATAGTATACCTTGTCGCATGTATTTAGTAGTAATTGTATAATTGTTTGCTGATATAGGACATGAAAGCTTTATTTTTCATGTGGTGCTATCTTCAAAAATGGTGGGTGGAAAGAGTTTAAGTACAAGCTCATTTAATGCTTGCAGAGATACTAACACTAGAGTTGATAGGTTTAGCCGATTCAAGAGCCGGAGTCGGAGTAGGAGGCACCTCGTCGCCATCTTGTATTACATCACCATCATGTATTACACTGAAGAGCCAAAAAAACTGGTACACCTGTCAAATATCGTGTGCCCCCCCCCCCCTTTTTNCGTTGTTGAAGATGTGATGTTTTACCGGATTCCCGATATTCACGGTACACTCGTGAAATGGTCGCACGCGAACATACAAATGTTATCGCTCCCTCGGAGATGCTATGTCCCATCTCTCGTTCGCTGACTATAACACCACATTCAAACTCACTTAAATTTTGATAACCGGCCATTGTAGTAGCAATAACCGATCTAGCTGCCGAATGCATCGCTTTACTCTGATTGGTTCCATACCTCTGTTATTTGCATACGCATGCCTATACCAGTTTTTTTGGGTCTTCATAGTATGTAATCACCGCCATTTTGGATTACGTCACCAACGTGTATTATGTCATCACCGCCATTATGGATTGCGTCACCATCTTCCTCGTATTACGAGTATATCATCACCAACATTTTGGAATATTTCATCAACGCCATTTATTGATTACATCACCATCCTATATTACATCATCACTGCCATCTTAAATTACGATATCGCCACCAACATGAATTATGTCATCGCCACCATATTGTTTACACTGCAATCTTGATTCCACCACCATTTTGATTACACCACCATATGGGTTTACACCACCATATTGTTTACACCACCATATTGTTTACATCGCCATCTTTTTTCCACTGCCATCTTTCTTCCACTGCCATCTTTCTTCCATTGTCATCTTGTTTCCACTGCCATCTTAGATTAAATAATCATCTTGGACTACAGTACAATCTTGGACTACATCACAATCTTGGATTATGTCACAATCTTGGATTACATAAACTTTTATTGCATCATCTTCGATATACTGTTTCTGCTGCCATCTTGCTTCCTGATTACTCACATTTTTTTCATGCCCTACAATTTCACCTTTTTTTGTCTGCTATGTAAATGCTCCCCTCGAATCGCCATCTTAGATTTTTTTGTCACCTTCATTTCACCTCATGCTCTGCCATTCCTTTTCACCTTGGTCACCTTTTTCATTCTCTTTCATTCCACCTTGATGTCTGCCACCTTTGATTTCATTTTCTCATGGTACTTCATTCCATGACTACATTCTCATGCTCTGCTATTCCATCTCTGCCATTTTGTATTTCATTATACTTGTGTATAGCTCTATCGTTCCAAGCCTGCCATCTTCGATTTCATTTTCTCGTACCCTATCAATCCACCTTGTTTCTCAATTACTCATCATGTCGCCTATCCCACTCATATGATATCACCATCTATAATTTTTCTAGAATTTTCCAGGTATTACAGTTATACCTCTGTCATTCCACATCGATTTAGTAGCCTGTGGAGTACTCTCGAACTACCATCTTGGATTACATCACCTTCATTCCACATTCGTTCCACTCATCAAACAAACCATTACATAACCCAACCTCACTGTAAGACTTAACCACTCGTGTAGAACTTGTATTTTTCATCACTTTTTTTGTGCTCATCTAGGAACTTATTCATAGTGTGTGTGACTTTGAGTATAGCTCGTTAAAGACTGTTGCACCTGATGCCATTAAAGAAAAGAGTTATGCTAGGTTTATAAAATAAAATGAAAACAAATTACTTTTTTAAAAAATTATTCACGCACATTTACAAGTTAAAAATAAAAAAAAATATTATAGTCTCTTTACTTGAGGCCATTCTATAATCTGATTGTATGCGGTTCAAGACAGTCTAAGCTAGCAAGTGTCCAACCAGAACACTTGGTAAAATATTCCTCTCCTTCGCAACAAAGTTCTTCTATCAAGGCCTCTACATCCTCTGGAATGCCATCAACATTGTACAATATTAATTCGCTGTCTTAAATGCTCGCCGACTGATTGCTTCATCCAAAGGTTGGGGAGTTTGTAGGTACGCCCCAACGAAACATATCTTAAGGGGCCTTCTTCAACTTCTTCTGTTAATTGATTGCTTAACCTTTGCTTAATGTGGTCGAGGTATGTACATATGTCTTTCGTATCTACAAAATTATTTCCAATCACATTATATTTCAAAGTACCCAGGAATGCTGATTGTTTCAGGTAGAATCCATTCAATGTGGTATCGCCAACAGCTAGAACAAGTAGTTTCTTAGCTGCTGAAACTCTGCCTTTACAATTCTTTCTATGTATCTTCAGTTTATCGCCATGCTAGAACAGGTGTTTGCAATTGATGCATTGCTGTATATCATTGGAAGTCCCCTTCACACCAGTAGTTATCTCATGCCTCCTTGCACCTTGGCTGTAGGCAAATATCCTGTCACAGTAACAGCAATGGATCCTTGACGAAGTCATTGATAGCCGCACTGTTGTAGGTGTACCATTCGAACAAGTGCCATGCCTAAAGATGTCGTTGGTGATTCTGCTGCTTGTGTTCCATGTGAAGAACTCGATGGCGATCGACCAATCTCAGACTATGCCACTGTTTATGGACTTTCAACCTTTGATTTCATCAATATATTCCACTTGCTTTCACGAGCTGAGGCAAAGTGTCTCTCACGACTGTCACTGTCAAAACAAAGCTTCCTAACTGGAACCCAACTGCTTATACATACACACACACATACAGGCACCATACCAGCCACTGTGACTCATATATTACATTTGCTCTACCAACCAACATAAGTAGGAATATTCACATCGTCCATACCTCTTACTATGACTCAAGCATACCTCAACCATTCAGTCCACACCATCCTTACCAAATATTTACTTACTGCTCATGCTTTCAGCACTACCTGTCGAAAACAACCAAACATACTAGTCACTATACCACCATAACAACCATACCATCTATTATAAACCAAGTCAAACCGCAACACCCAACACCTCATCTCCAATAACAAAAGAAAAATTAAGTCCTACTACTCAACTGTACCACCCAATATACCAAGCACACTAGTCATCATAATTCAATTGTACCAAGCAACTAAAAGCTTGAGACCAGCCCATAACCTAACACCCATTCTATTTGTCCTACCGACCAGCACCACTATACCTACCAAACATACCACCCACTATAACTCAAGCATACATCAACCATTCGACAACACAGACCATACAAAGCAAACATACAGCATATACCAGTGACGTACAGTGATGTAATCAACTTCTCATACTATCCATCTTGCCGACTGGCACCAGCCAAAATACACTGACCACCCATACCAAACACTTTAACTCAAGCATGCCTTAACATTACAGGACTCATTACCACACACATACTGTTCACACCATTTGACATACACCAATAATCACAAGACAGATATACTGGAAATGATATCACCCAACATACCACCCATGCCATCCATGATAACCCAAGCGTAAAAAGGAGATTTATACTCCAGACTAACCCATAACACAAGCATTCTTACCATCTGTTAAACTATAATTTCATCTCATACTAGGCCAACCAACATACCATCTCCTATAACTACAGAAAATACTCAATTCAACCATACCACCTAACACACCAATCATACTATCCATCATAACTCAAGTACATCAAGGAAATATACAGGATGAGTGTAAAAGAATACCCTAACTTTGAATGTCTGTAATATCAAAACCAAACAACCTACAACCTTGGTTGACCAATCAAATGAACCATGGAACTGTGAAATTTGTTTATCATATCTTCATAAATTAAGCTTTAACGCCGGACATGCTGACAAGGGTGTGGAACGAGTTTTATTATCGCGTATATGTCGTTCGGGCCACTCATTGGGGTCACATTGAACATTTATGAATTTATGCTAAACAAATTTCACGGTTCCACGATTAATTTGATTGGTCAATCTAGGTTGTAGGTTATTTGATTTTGATATTATATACCTTCAAAGTTGTGTATTCTTTTATACTCAACCTGTACCGTTGAGACTATTCCATAATCTAACACCCATTCCAATTGATCTGCCGACCAACACCACTTATACTCACCACCTATACCACCCACTCTAACTAAAACATGCCCCAACCAATTTAGTCCACACCAGCCTTACCAAAAATTTACCTACTGTCCATAACCTTAGCTTTACCGACCAGCACCAGAAAATAATATACTTCGCAACATACCACACAGCAGTTCACACATATCATACTAAAAAATACTTGGTGCCCCTTCCATCCATCATAGAAAAAAGTACCAGACAAATATAAAAGTCACTGCACCAGCCAACATACTGACAAACCATCCCTCATAACACAAAGGATAAAACTCAATACTACTAATCTGCATAACATTCACTATAAATTACGAATACAAGTACAGTACATATCAGCCCCCTAAAAACGTTCCTACCATATATCAAACTAACATAACGAACTGATACCAGACCACCCAATGTACCAGCCATGCCATCTCTTATTACCCAAGAAAAACTTAGTAATTACCATACCACACAACTCACCATCCATACTTTCTGCCATAACTCAATTGTACCAAGCAACCACACAGGTCACATACCAGTCCATAACACTATCCATACCTTCCGCTCTACCATCCGACACCAGCCAAATATACCCTGGAGAGCCAAAAAAACTGGTATAGGCATGCGTATGCAAATAACAGGGGTATGGAACCAATCAGAGTAACGCGATGCAGTCGGCAGCGCCTATATAAGACAACAAGCGTCTGGCAAAGTTGCTAGATCGGTTACTGCTGCTACAATGACAGGTTATCAAGATTTAAGTGAGTTTGAATGTGGTGTTATAGTCGGCGCACAAGACATGGGACATGGCATCTCCGAGGTAGCGATAAAATTTGGATTTCCGTGTATGACCATTTCACGAGTGTACCGTGAATATCGGGAATCCGGTAAAACATAAAATCTTCGACATCGCTGCGGCCGGAAAAAGATCGTGAACGAACGGGACAAACGACGACTGACGAGAATCATTAAACGTGACAGACGTGCAACCCTTTCTCAAATTGGCGCAGATTTCAATGCTGGGGCATCAACAAGTGCCAGCGAGTGAACTATGCAACGGACCATCATTGATATGAGCTTCCAGAGCCGAAGGCCCACTCGTGTACCGTTGTTGACTGCACGACACAAAGCTTTACGCCTTGCCTGGGCCCGCCAACACCGCCATTGGATTGTTGATGACTGAAAACACGTTTCCTGGTCTGACGAGTCTCGTTTCCAATTGTATCAGGTGGATGGACGTGTACGGGTATGGAGACATCATCATGAGTCCATGGACCCTACATGTCAACAGGGGACTGTTCAAGCTGGTGGAGGCGCTGTCATGGTATGGGGCGTTAGCAGTTGGCGTGAAATGGGACTCATGATACGTCTAGATACGACTCTGACAGGTGACAGATACGGAAGCATCCTGTCCGATCACCTGCACCCATTCATATTCATTGTGCATTCTGGCAGACGTGGCCAGTTCCAGCAGGACAATGCGGCACCCCACACGTCGAGAGTTGCTACCGAGTGGCTCCAGGAACACTCTTCTGACTTTAGACACTTCCACTTGCCACCTAAATCACCAGATATGAACATTATTGAGCATATCTGGGATGCCTTGCAACGTACTATTCAGAAGAGATCTCCACCGCCTCGCACTTCTATGGATTTGTGGACTGCCCTGCAGGATTCATGGTGTGAATTGCCTCCTGTATACCTTCAGACATTAGTCGAGTCCATGACACGTCGTCTTGCAGCACGTCTGCGTGCTCGCGGGGGCCCTACACGATATTAGGCAGGTGTACCAGTTTTTTTGGCTCTTCAGTGTACTAGTCACCATACGACCCAATGATACACAAAAATACACCAACCATATAAATTAAACATACAGCCCATACCATACAAAGCCATTTCAAACACTACGACACAATCAACTTCTTCCCATACCATTCACCATACCGACTTACACAAGAAAAATATGCTTCGCAACATACAAGCCAACATACCACACAACATAACAACCATACAGCCCACACCATCTAAGATATTTGAACTAATATAAATATTTCACATCTGGCATAGCATCATCACCTGCAAACACCTACCAAATATTCAAGGCACATTACCAACCAAAACCACAACATATACGACCACAACAACTGAAATCGCAACTGCAACTGCAATAACCGCAACCGCATCCAAATAACCGCAACAGTGACCACAATAACTACAACCAAAATAACTATAACCACAACCACAACCACAATAACTACACCACCTAAACCTACTTGGTAGCATACTTCCAGTCTATACCAACCATATCAACATGAAGCCAAGCATACACTAATACCGAAAAATTATAGCATTCGAACCAAATGTATCATCTGCTATAACCCAGTGATTTCCAAAGTTCTATGAACCGCGACACCATTAAAAAAAATACCAAAGTTCAGGGCCCACTTTAATGCCTTATGCGAGAAACTGGCTCACTGAGTCGGTCGGCGCGAGTCATGGCCGCGGTGAGGCGGCGCGGTGGCGGGGGTCGCATTCACTGCGTACTGTGCGTAGTATTTTACGTCTGATTGACAGTTGCATTGCATGTGTGTAGGTTCTAAATTATAACATTTATAACTCATGCATATGTTTATTTATGAAATTATATTTTTCGGGACCCACCAGTGGGTTGCGACCCATATTTTGGGAAATACTGCTCTAGCCCAAGTATACCCCGGTCATGCTATTAACACTACAGATCTAATCAAACACCAACCTCAGACATACCGATCAATAAAAACTGCCAAACATATCGACTACAGTATCGTCCGCCATTCCACATAACCTTACCAGTTATACATATATAAACAAGCCTTACCATCTGTCCAGCCAACCAAATATTCGAATCAAAAATCCCAACCATGCTATCATAAAATCCATACCATCAATATAATCATGTATGACACCCATACAGACTTAGTTCGCAGGTACCATACCAAGTAAAAACATCCAATCACACTAGACAGCCACACCAGACAAGGAATTCTGTCCATCTCGTACGAATTAAACAAGTAATGAAACCATTACACTCACACAAACTAATCATGTGATTAAACCATTCTAACCACACCATCGAAGGGAAACTTTTCAAACCACCAAACCAACCGAACATGTGATAAGTTGTTTATGTCGTGGTAATTGAAATTACTTTGTATGGTATGGGCTGTATATTTTAATTGTCTGGTTGGTGTATTTTTGTGTATCATTGAGTCGTATGGTGACTAATAAATCTGGTGTCGGCTGGTGGAGCGGAATGTATGGATAGTATGTATGATAGTGCTATGGACTGGTCAGACCTGTGTGGTTGCTTCGTACACTTGAGTTATGGCAGAAGGTATGGATGGTGAGTTGTGCGGTATGAAATTACTAAGATTATTTGGGTTATGTGAGATGGTATGGCTGGTACATTGTGTGGTCTAGTATCAGTTCGTTATGATAGTTTGACATATGGTAAGGACATTTTTTGTGGGCTGATATGTACCGTACTTGTATTCGTAATTTATAGTGCATGTTATGCAGATTAGTAGTATTGAGTTTTATCCTTTGTGTTATGAGGGATGGTTTGTCAGCATGTTGGCTGGTGCGGAGACTAGCATATTTGTCTGGTGCGGTTTTCTACGATGGATGGTAGTGGCAGTAAGTTTTTTTTTGTATGATATGTGAGAACTCTTGTGTGGTATGCTGTGAAGTATATTATTTTCTGATGCCAGGCGGTAGAGCTAACGTTATGGACAGTAGGTATATTTTTGGTAAGGCTGGTGTGGACTGAATGGCCGGGGTATGTTTTAGTTATAGTGGGTGGTATGGATGGTGAGTACATGTGGTGTTAGTCGGTAGACCAAATGGAATGGGTGTTATATTATGGGCTGGTCACAACTGTATATTTGCTTGACGCATTTAAGTTATGATGGAAAGTATGATTGGTGTGTTAGGTGGTATGGTTGAATTGAGTATTTTCTGTAGTTATAGGATATGGTATGTTGGTTGACATAGTATGAGATGAAATGATAGTTTGACAAATGATAGGAATGCTTGTGTTATGGGTTGGTCTGGAGTATAAATCTCCTTTTTACGCTTGGGTTATCATGGATGGCATGGGTGGTATGTTGGGTGATATAATTTCCAGTATATCTGTCTTGTGATTTTTGGTGTATGGCAAATGGTGTGAACAGTATGTGAGTGTCAATGAGTCCTGTAATGTTAAGTCATGCTTGAGTTAAAATTTTTCGTATGGGCGGTCAGTGTATTTTGGCTGGTGCCAGTCAGCATGATGGATGGTATGAGAAGTTGATTGCGTCACTGGTATGGGCTGTATGTTTGCTTTGTATGGTCTGTGTTGTCGAATGGTTGATGTATGCTTGAGTTATAGTGGGTGGTATGTTTGGTAGGTATAGTGGTGCTGGTCGGTAGGACAAATAGAATGGGTGTTAGGTTATGGGCTGGTCTCAAGCTTTTAGTTGCTTGGTACAATTGAATTATGATGACTAGTGTGCTTGGTATATTGGGTGGTACAGTTGAGTAGTAGGACTTAATTTTTCTTTGGTTATTGGAGATGAGGTGTTGGGTGTTGCGGTTTGACTTGGTTTATAATAGATGGTATGGTTGTTATGGTGGTATAGTGACTAGTATGTTTGGTTGTTTTCGACAGGTAGTGCTGAAAGCATGAGCAGTAAGTAAATATTTGGTATGGTGTGGACTGAATGGTTGAGGTATGCTTGAGTCATAGTAAGAGGTATGGACGATGTGAATATTCCTACTTATGTTGGTTGGTAGAGCAAATGTAATATATGAGTCACAGTGGCTGGTATGGTGCCTGTATGTGTGTGTGTATGTATAAGCAGTTGGGGTCCAGTTAGGAAGCTTTGTTTTGACAGTGACAGTCGTGAGAGACACTTTGCCTCAGCTCGTGAAAGCAAGTGGAATATATTGATGAACACAAAGGTTGAAAGTCCAGACCCAGTGGCATAGTCTGAGATTGGTCCATCGCCATCGAGTTCTTCAGATGGAACACAAGCAGCAGCATCACCAACGACTTCTTCAGGCATGACATCGATAACACCATCGACTTGTTCGAATGGTAGACCTACAATAGTGCGGCTATCAATGACTTCGCAAAGGATCCATTGCTGTTACTGTGACAGGATATTTGCCTACAGCCAAGGTGCAAGGAGGCATGAGATAACTACTGGTGTGAGGGGACTTCCAATGATATACAGCCATGCATCAATTGCAAACACCTGTTCTAGCATGGCGATAAACTGAAGATACATAGAAAGAATTGTAAAGGCAGAGTTTCAGCAGCTAAGAAACTACTTGTTCTAGCTGTTGGCGATACCACATTGAATGGATTCTACCTGAAACAATCAGCATTTCTGTGTACTTTGAAATATAATGTGATTGGAAATAATTTTGTAGATACGAAAGACATATGTACATACCTCGACCACATTAAGCAAAGGTTAAGCAATCAATTAACAGAAGAAGTTGAAGAAGGCCCCTTAAGATATGTTTCGTTGGGGCGTACCTACAAACTCCCCAACCTTTGGATGAAGCAATCAGTCGGCGAGCATTTAAGACAGCGAATTAATATTGTACAATGTTGATGGCATTCCAGAGGATGTAGAGGCCTTGATAGAAGAACTTTGTTGCGAAGGAGAGGAATATTTTACCAAGTGTTCTGGTTGGACACTTGCTAGCTTAGACTGTCTTGAACCGCATACAATCAGATTATAGAATGGCCTCAAGTAAAGAGACTATAATATTTTTTTTTATTTTTAACTTGTAAATGTGCGTGAATAATTTTTTAAAAAAGTAATTTGTTTTCATTTTATTTTATAAACCTAGCATAACTCTTTTCTTTAATGGCATCAGGTGCAACAGTCTTTAACGAGCTATACTCAAAGTCACACACACTATGAATAAGTTCCTAGATGAGCACAAAAAAAGTGATGAAAAATACAAGTTCTACACGAGTGGTTAAGTCTTACAGTGAGGTTGGGTTATGTAATGGTTTTTTTTATGAGTAAAAAAATGTGGAATTAAAGTGTTGTAATCCAAGATGGTCGTTCGAGAGTACTCCACAGGCTAGTAAATCGATGTGGAATGACAGAGGTATAACTGTAATACCTGGAAAATCTAGAAAAATTATAGATGGTGATATCATAGGGGCGGAGCAAGCGACAAAATGAGTAATTGAGAAACAAGGTGGAATGATAGAGCATGATAAAATTATATCAAAGGTGGTGGGCATTTAATGACAGAGCAATATATAATTAAATACAAAATGGCAGGGATAGACTGGCAGGGCATGATAAAGTACAAATAGAATGACAGACCATGAGAAAATTAAATCAGAGGTGGCAGACTTAAAGGTGGAATGATAGAGTACGAAATAAAGGATGACCAAGGTGAAAAGGAATGAGAAATGAAGGTGACTAAGAAAAATGAAATCCAAGGTGGTGGTTTGAGGGACCGGGAAAATATTAGACGACATAGGTGGAATGATAGAGCATGAAAGAAATGTGAGTAATGAGAAAACAAGATGCTGGTGGAAACAATATGTCAATGATTATGTAATAAATATTGTGTTATCGAAGATGATGATGTAATCCAAGATGGCAGTGGAAACAATATGGTGGCAATAATGTAATACAAAATGGTGGCGGTAATCTTATATAATATGGCAGCAATAATGTAATACAAGTTGGTGACATAATCGAAAATGGTAGCGATGATGTACAAAATGGTGGCAATGATGTAATGCAAGATTTTGATTTGATCCAGAATGGCGACGATAATGTAATACAAGATGATAGTGTAATTCAAAATGGTGGCGATGTTGTAATACAAGACGGTAGTGTAATACAATATGGTGGTGAGGTGCCTCTGACTCTAGCTGCTGGCTCCTGTTCCCGAATCTGCCAAACCTATCTTCTTACAAAGTTTTAAGTTTAAATTGGTTTTATGGTTTGTCATATATTTCATACTAATTTAAAAGTTTATATAGCTACCATTTTGGAAATAAATGTGTCCCACTTAAAATATTTTAATTATTTCGCTCACCCCAGTTCTGGTTGTTTGCAAAATTTGGTAGGAATCGGTTAAATGTTTCCCAAGAAAGGAAAAAAAAACTTTATTCTATAATGTGGCACTAAATAAAAAAAAATCTTCATAGAAGAGGCTCTGTGTAGACACATTTTATTGCTGTAATAGTTACTGCCAGCATACAAAATTAAGTTGAAATATGATACATGGTTTTGTGGATATAGCATACTAATTTATAATATTTATATAGACACCATTATGAAAATAAGTGTCTGATTTTCTTAAAACTTATAAATTAATATGGCCTTCCATAGCACTGCTTCTTTGCGAAATTTGATAGGAATCTGTAGATTGGTTCCCAAGATATGACACGGAAATTTTATTTTTTCCTGTGATGTAATTTTACAAAATGGCGCACAGAAACATTTTTGTTCAGGCAGATTTGATGACTGTAATTTATACGGAGAGCATACAAAGTTAATTTGAAATTGTTTGCATGGAGTATAAGAGCATACTAATTTTAAATGTCTGTGGAGGCCATTTTGAAAATATGTGTCTGGCCCATTTAAAATATACCCATTCACATCGCCTGCCATAGTTCTACTTGTATCCTAAAATTGGTATCAATTGGTGTATTTTTTCCCGAGATATGGCAAAAACTTTATTTCTTCACATGATGCTATATTAAAAAATGGCCAACAGTTATTGCGTTGGCATATATGATTCTTGTAATATAAACTTTCAGTATACAAAGTTTGGTCGAGATTGGCCGAGCAGTGTGGTAGATATAGCAAATAATAATACAATTTTTGTATGGCCGCTATTTTGAAAAAGGTTCCTTTTATTTTTAAATGTTATAAATTTACATGACCTACTATAGCATTACGTATGTGTCAAATTTGGCGAGTATCGGTAGAGTAATTTTCGAGATATAATGTAAAAGCTTTATTTATTCATGTAGTGCTATCTTCCGAAATGGCCGATTAACAACGATAACCATACTAAATTGAATGCTTACATGATACACTATCGGTTATAGAAAATTTGGTTTAAATCGGTTAAATGGTTCATGATATATGACATATCACCCTAAATATTATAATGGCCGCAGTTTAGAAAATATTTTCCATTGCATGGTTGAAATATATGAAAGTCGGATGTCCTTACTAAGTACTATATGTGTGCCGAGTTTGTTGAAATTTGGTTCATGCTGTTACGAGCCTTATTCCCTCATAACACTCTTATGATAGTTTAAGGCTAAGGAAAACAGGGTAAGCTCATATATTTAAAGGATTGTAGAAATCATTAATAAAGTATTTACTCGATCAATAGTTAGTAGAGTATACAATAATATTTAAAGAAAAAGTCCAATGAAAGTGAGAGGGAAGGACTCAAGGAAGGTTATTAGGAAGAAAGATCACATTTAAAGAGAGGAACTCACCCTAGCCTCGCACCCGGAACCGCTGACGGACGCTGCCCCCAGGAACCACTGGTGTCACGTCTGAAGTTCGAAGGATACGACGACCGCTCTCGGTCATAGACGTCTATATCACACTTCTCGCCCCACCACGTGACTATTGACGTACTTTGATTTGATTGGTTCCCCTTGTGCGTCGGTGGCAGGCTCTTCCGGGTTGACTGTTCTTCTTACATAAAATGCTCTTAGATCAGCACTTCTGCGGCCTCTTTGCGCAATTGTTCTATCGTTGCTGAAATCGGTTCCGGCTTGGTGTTAATGAACTCTGTGGCGTCTTTCTTAGGTTCTGCTTAGTTAGGAATTTCACAACGGGACCCAACCGTAACAACGCGTTCAACAGCTTTTAGGGGGACACACACTTCCACATACACACATACCTACACGTAAACACATATACACACACATACAGGAAAGTGATTTAATAAGCCTGTCTTCACTTCGAAAAGTGGGCTAACAAGTCTTCCTTTAATGTAAAAAAAATTGGCTCTCGGAGTAGACGCGAATCAGCATTTGGAACTTTGCTTGTTGGTTAAAATTAACTAACTGCTGTTGAAATTGGTTCTTGGTGTTTTTTTAATCGTTCCTGGTCCGAACGCAGCTCTTTCCAATGCATTGGTGTGGATCTTTGTTGTGCAGGATCAGCACAACATGCCACTCCCAGACTGGTCGCGCCTCGTCTACCCCGATGCACTCAGAGACCAAGCAATTTATTCCTTATTCACCCTGCCTGTCCTCACCAGGAAAATGCTGAAGATAAAATCAGGTAACAGTATATAAATAAAAGTATGTTCTGGGGTAGTGCACTTCAAGCAGGGCGATGTGTTGCTTGGTGTGAAAGGAGAGGGTCGGCAATTCTCGGCGTTTCAGCAGGTGCTTGTAGGTTGCGAAGAGGGTGTCCGTCTTATCATCAATGGTCGAGTCTAATATCAACCAGAGGGGAGCAGTTAGACAGAGACCTGCCCACTTTACGATGAAGAATTGACTTTTAAAGTTATTTTATTAGCTTAGTTCATCACTATTCTAGCGTTTGGCCCAAGAATTGTTTATATATATTGCTTCTCTCCAAGGTTCCCTGTTGTGATAACAAACAAACGAGTTTACTTTTTACTTTATTTTATTTTCTTTATATTATTAGTTTTTAGTTTTCTACATATTGTGAACATTGAAGTCTCCTATCATTCAGATAAACTACCAGATTTTTGTGTATGTCTGGGGATTTAACTATTTAACTGTTTTCGAGTATTGAACTCATTAGGATTGCTTCAGCTTAATTACAGTTGTTTTTTTAACATGTATAGTCAGAAATCAACGCACATATGTAGGTGCCTAAAAGTTTCAAGAATTTAAATTGGTGTTTGTACAGAGCACCATATATTTCAATCTTATCTATATTAGGGCATATTCCTAGTATACCTACCGCTTGTGTTTGATATATATTCTGCGTTCCAAAAACGGATTTATTAATACGAACTTTGTCAGCATACTTCACAAAGATACAGATTTACGTGGTTCTTCCATGGAGGATTAGTAGCAGCCCCTACTTTTCGCTAAAATATTCCACGACTAGTTGTACATCAAAATGCTTTAGTTTATATCCTATTTTTGTGATTGTATGATTTTAACTGTCACACGTCGTAGGTATCTGATCACCAATCCCAGACGTTCAGTATCGGAATAAATTAATTCTGACTGGTCCAGTCAGGTGAGACAATGTACTCTCATAGAGGCATGCAGCCAACAACCAAAGGAAAGTTGCAAGTGTGCACGTATAACACTTAAATCTAGTATGCGTGAATACATTTTCATGAAAAACGTGTGGTCATAATTATTAGTATATGCACTTATTGTCAAAATAATAATTGCGCCTGTAAGGAAATGTTGGGTTGCAATGCTATTCGGAAGGAAGGCCAAAGTAATAAAGAACAATAAATCATTGTAAATTAAGACTGGCACGAGTAATATTATATTAAATATGACGCCAGGCAACCGTGTTTGGGAACACATTCCGCCAGAGACGTCGCGGCATGGCATTATAGAAGAGGTCCCTAATGCTGTCCTGCGATAATCCATCTCACGCAGCTTGAATATTCACTCGCAGTTCCTACAGATTTTGCGGTAGGGGTGGAGTTGCGATAGAGTGGCCAATAGGATCCCGCACATTTTCGACTGGGGATAGGTCTGGCAATGCAGCTGGCCATAACAGATGGCTTCAAGACATGCTCTTGAAGCGGAGAGAGAGTGAGTAAAGGGAGAAAATATGGCACCCTGAAGAAGTTGTGTGACCGAAAAAACAGTGAAGATCCATAAGGGCTTGTTTATAAGATCTTTGAAAATAAAGTGAAATATAACCATATCGTGAAAAGTCTGAAAGTCCAAGGAAGAATACTATTAACCAATAATTAAATGCAGTTGAGAGGCGAGAGATCTCTTGCCAGAGAACAGCGTTGAAGGTGAAAACGAAACAAATCTACTGAAGAAGAAGATGGGAGAACTGCCAAACACCCCAGCCACGAGTGAATTCGCTGAGAAAGAACTGGACAAAATAATAAAATATCTCAAGAATAAAAAAAGTACCAGGAATATATGGCACCCGCTGCAGATATAATCAAAGAGTATATCCTCGAATAAATAAAGAGATTCCTAATTCTATGAATGATTGCTTAAAAAAAAGTTGATTCCCAATTTCTTGGAAGCAAGGGATGCTGAGAATAATATATGAGATTGAAAACAGAGACCTTACCATGACAAAGTTTCGCATGCCTTATATTTATTGCCAGTACTTGGAAATGTAATAAAAAGAGCTAATAAACACACATTCTCAGTTTCCTAAAAAAGGAGCAGCAGAAGTATTGCATGGGAAACAATGTGTTTCCCGGAAAGGACGAGGCATTGAGAGGGCAGTCATTGATGTCGAGAAAGTGAGTACTTAAAGACAGACTTATTTCTTAGGATTATTTTTAGACATAAGCGGTGCAGTTTATAATTCCTCGTGTAGTGAGGTGCTTTGGCAGCTCAAACAGAAAGAATATCCTCAAGAGTTGTACAAGATGATGATAATAAATTACATAAAAAATCGCTTCAGCCAGTATGAAGTGTGAATAATCTTGTGTTACGAAAACGAATGGCGAAGGGATGTCCCCAGGAGTCGGTCCTTGGACCCGTCCTATAGAACACCCAGATAAACATCTGCAGATTTCTGAAGACTGTGAATTTTTGCGTAAGCAAGCGACACACTTGTATTGAACAGCGTGGAACAGAAAGGAGTTGGAAGAGAAGGTGGAAACAATACCCATAAGTGTAAAATTGTGGAAGAACTGTGAAGTTGAGTTCTCTGTTGAGAAAACGAACATGGTGCTATTAAAAGGCTGACTTCAGCGATAACCCATTTCTTCGTTTCCAGTATAATGGTGACATTTGTAGTGTCAGTAGTTGGTGTTATTGTTTTTTAAAATACTAACTTCACTTGAAACTAGCAGAGTATAATTGCCTACTGTTATTTAATATAACAGTGACTGTTAAATGTTATTTTCCCGATCCTACATTAAAAGATTATGTCTCAAAACTAAAAAATGTTTTTGTAACATGTTAATATTAAGTGTGTTTTATCACGGTGTACTTGTATGATAGTAGGTGCTATATCATGCGCCGAGTTATTATTTCGTTATTACTCAGTGTTATGTATCATAACTGTGCATATATCTTTAATAGAACGGTGGTGCTATGAGCAGTACAAAAAAAAAATTCAGCTCAGACACAGAGTAAACCCGCCCACTGTATTTCTTAGTTCTGTGACTG
Source organism: Clitarchus hookeri (assembly GCA_002778355.1). Classification (NCBI taxonomy): domain Eukaryota; kingdom Metazoa; phylum Arthropoda; class Insecta; order Phasmatodea; family Phasmatidae; genus Clitarchus; species Clitarchus hookeri. Next base: position 273,252 of record NQII01002714.1, on the reverse strand, counting down.
TGTAATGGAGTTACGCTGCTTCACGCCGATTATGGGTACTTACGTTTTCGAAGACGTTACACGTTGACGGCAGTCTAGGAGGCGTTAGACTCCGCGACGACGGTGCTTGGTAGTTCGATGAAAGTAGGAACTATACTGAGAGCGCGGCGTTTCTTTCCACCAAGCGGCGGCTGAGACGAGACTCAGAAGGGGTTGCCATGTGACGTCAGCACCGCCTTTGAAATTGGATTAGACGAAGATCTGCTTCCGATTCGAAGGTGTTCTCCACAGCTTCGGGGTGTACGGCAGCAGCTAGAAATAGACAATTGTAGAACACCTGGTGTCCTGGCGGGGACAGTGAGACTCTACTTTATCTTCCTTTTCATTACAGTCAGCGTCAGAACTATCAGAAACACAATCAATGTCACAATCGGGAGTTACAATAAATTCATCAATAAAGAGGACAAAATCTTCACGAATACCTTCATTGAGGTACTCTCAAACTGAGGGAAAGCTGCTCCGTGTGAGAGTTATGAGTTTTCATAAAATATAATGCTACAAAAGTTAGCCTTGCAAACTTTATCCTATAAATTGAGATTTTATCTCTTCACCTCATGTTTCTATTATAATATTTGGGATAGTTTTGCTAATATATGAAGGTCTTGAAGAAGATGATTGTAGATGCTCCTCAAGATTTTGTTCCCAGATTCAATGCGAAATCTTAAAGTTTCTCTGAAATTTCCCTCATTAACTAAGCTTAGTTGATCACTATCGTTCTGCAACAATCTCCCGTAGTCACAGTGGCCATGTAGTGGTGAATTTTGTCGGCCCAAGAATATGATCATATTTACAATCGGCCTTAACCTCATGCGGTTTTCCTCCGCTTACTTCAAACGTTGAGAGTTTAGCTTATTGATTACTTCAGCTTATGGTTTGTGGTAAGATTCCAAAAATTCCTTACCCGCATCAACATTAGCCTTGTGGTAATAAGATATTCACGTGTTTCAAAATGGCCATCCTTGCCATAAAGTTTTCGCGAAGAATGTTAAAGGCTTTTTCATATACTTATGCAATGAAACACCTTGATTGTGGTTTACCTTACCACTAACAATAAACAACGAGCAATATTTGAAATACAGCCCTTTATGCAAATAAGATAAAACGACCCAGTAACGACTGTCAATGTAGATTTTATTTAAAAAGCGTTTTATCAATTTCCCACCTTTCATATGTACGGAATGTGGGTATCTGTAACCTACTGGTGGTTGCCAAAGTTTCTCTAATAACTGGCATTTTGTGTAATCGTCTGCTCATATACCAATGTACGCTCCTATATCAAATTCATGCAGTAGTGTAGTAGGTACAGTACCTCCTCCTCCACCAGGACCAGAGGTTGTTGATGATTCTCCATTCCCCAGTGAAGTTACTACAGGCTCAGGATCAGATGAATTCAGTTCCTCCAGTTCCAGTTCAGCCCCAGAAATTGAGTTTTCGCTCTGACAAAGTTCCACTTCACTTCCATTATCAGGCTGTTGTGAAACCTTCACATTTTCCGATTTTTTGAAGAATGTGTCGATCCTTTTGGTGTTGGGACGCTTCCGGCTTTCTTTTTCTTGAAAAAAAGATATTTTCTACACTTTAAAAAAATATTATAAAATATCACAGATACAGTATACATTTTAATGGTAATTTTTGGAATGTGATTTTTTACTTATTTGTGTATTTTGTTGTTATTCGTCACTTGAAGTTCAACAGTTTGCAGATTGTCAATCACGAAACGTTTTACACAACTGCGTCGGGTCCGCAAAATGGCGTCTCGACTCTCGTGTTTATCGAGCGACTCACGCCGCGCGTAAACAATTGAGCTAGTTCCTTGTGTTACTGTTAACCCAGCGATGTAAACGTAGCATATCAGTTAACCTTTTGTTTGAAGTTATTTTAGAATCCATGAAAAGTCAGTGTAATTTATAACTATATCGTTTGATAGATTTTATGGCAGTTCGAACAAGTATTATCGTGTCCCTTTGCCGGTTTTACAGAAGTGTAAAACATTTATGTTATAACACGCAGTTAGCATGGGTAGTCTGTGAAGCGAATTCTGTAGTAGAATTTTCATTGCATATGTGAAATGACTTATGCATGTTATTGAGGTCCCTAATAAATTAAACCTTAATATTAATTGTTACATTTTTACTTACCATTATGCAAGGATATTGCCTGCCATAAATAAAGTCCTGTGATGTGGCAAAATATTGCGATTTTCGAGTAGGTAAACACTGCCCGATGGAAACACAAACACCTGCACCTGCAGCTACCGACACTTTCTAAATAACTAATAACTGTTACTGATACTCTTGAAGGATTGTTACAAACAATATCGATGAAGGCCAGAAGGAGGAGGCTGTTGAACAGGTACTAAGTGTAACAAAATACAGTAGAGTTCTCTACTGTATTTGGTGTAACTATTTGACGCCGGGATGGGAAAGGGTTAGTTCTGAAGGAGGGGGAGGGGCAGAGATTAAGGTCGAAGGAGGAGGGTGAACAGGTGCACAAGCGCCACTGTGTGACGCTGGGAATGGAAAGTGTGGTGAGGGGAGGGGTTAACCTTTTGTGCCGTGCACCCTTGACCGTCAGAGCTAAATATATTGTTGCAACACAAAACAGAGTAATTGTGTGTGTTACCTTTTCTAAAGCATGGGGTAAAGTGTGAATTTAAAGTAGGTGCTATTTTTCTACTTAGCATTTTTTTTAGAGCAGTCTCGGGAGGGGCCATGGCTCCTATGCCCCCGCCCTTGATACCGTCATGCCAGTCTAATAGCGCATAGTTTGTACCCATTGAAAGGCTTGCTATAATCAAAGGTATGTCTTCCATACGTCTTGATCGCTTCTTTTCTGGCTCCTTCCAGATAAAACTTTCCCCCTGTGTGGCAGACAGCACAGGCATTTCTTCCACTTTTCTGATTCTTTCGTCCTGTTTCAGCATATTATAGAAGGAATCTGGGTCAATCGCCACCCATTTCTCCGCCCTTGATGTTCTTAACCACATTTCTTTGAGCAGAATCTCTTCTGCTTGATCTTTGCCTTCACTGCCAAGGCACAGAGCAAATGAACGAATTTCAGTTCATCTCACTCGACTCCACAGATCTTGCTTTTCTGTCATGGTGTGAGTTGTCTCCTGTTATGGTTGGCCTTGAACCACTCTTGGCTTATGCAGCATGTAAGTAACCTGTATTTTCCTGTTTAGTTCATGCTGAACTCTTCATCTCGCTGTGCAGGAATCTCATGTTCATGCGATATCTTCACTGAAGAAGACCATTAGACTCCATCTGAAAGCCATCTTCTTCCTTCACCCATTCTGTTGGTCTTCATCTACACTGTGCAATCTTCCCTTCGATACTCTTCACCTTAAATCCAGGCATCAAACTCTTCGAGTCGAACTCCTGTATCTCTAGCAAAACGAGAGATATTTGCAACCCACTGAAATCTGTGGACTTATTTCTGATTTATAGTCTGCATTAAATACTAATAGCACTTTCGAAGTTCTTACACGAATGTATCCGATCTTTGCACATTCGTCAATGGAATGTCTTACTGTAACAGACTGTTGATATTCCACACATAAAGGCGATGGTACCAATACAAAACCATGCAATTTCGCCTTGTAACTTCCATGTACAGTTAGCATTTGTGCTACGCAATGACTGATAGGTATCCTCTCCTTTTTCAGCTGGTCACTTACGTCAGGAAAAAAATGTTGTGTTTCTCTTCCCTTTTGAGAGGTTTCCCATATTTCTTGCCACTTAACAAGAATCTCCTGTCTTTTTATTTTCCTCTCTTCAGGTGTTGGAGTTCTTACTCTTGCCAACTCTTTCAGTTTACCTCTCTCTGTGACCAGTAGATACTATTGGTAGCACCACTGCTGATATTGGCACGGCATCATTCTAGACTTTATGGTATGCCTTTGTCAATACTACCAGTGAAACTCTTAAGGTCTTAGTCTCCGTTTGATCATTACTTGCTGTGTCTTCCGACACCAAACGGCACATCTATAACTCATAATGGCCTCAAATATTCCCTTGTAGATTGTCTTCAACGTAAATAAGTCAAATCCCCAATTAGCAGGGGCTACTGCTGTCAGCTTCCCGAATAGGACCACAGCTTTATAGCTTGCATACTTCACATACTCATGAAATGAAAGCTTGCTGTGCAATATGAGGCCCAGATACTTCACACACTTCAAGAATTTCGATGGTCTGCCCTGGAATTTCACTACTGGGTATCTTCTCTGAAGATTCCCCCTGAGCATAATCAAGTTGGTCTTGTCCATGGAAAACTTCAACTCGACTGTCTCTGCCCAGGAGTCCACTCCTTGAAGCACTTATTCTGCCCTCTGTTTTTCTTTCAGCCCATGAAACATTTTACATCCCTCGGGAACAAGCACCTGTAGAAGTCTATCAAACAGCATTCCACAGAAGTGAACAGTATAATTATTTGGCCGATTTATGTATAAGGCACTGGAGCTGAAGCAAACCGGCTGCCATGTTGTAACGTCATCCAGCCGCTAGTTGGATTTAAATGACCTTGACCTCATTCCTGTGACCTTTAACCCATGCCGATGATTTTAATAACCCTGAACCCAAAAAAAAATCTAAAAAACCCCCTTAGAAAAAGTCTCAAAAAAATTAAAAATTAAAGAAATAAAAAAAAACATTACAAAACTTACATAAAGAAGGTCCGGGGTTCGAAATAAAGACAGTGGAGTTCACATCTTCCCGGCACGATGACCAGCAGACGACAGACCACCACCACTATTTTTTCATTGGTTAATGTGCCACACCCCTCCCCTTACAACCCATGGCTCTACTGATTAGTCGGGTTCCCTACACCCCCTCCATCGCCATGATACATTTCTATTGGGAAATTACGCGCATTCACATTCTTCCGCCTCCATCCCTCCCCAGCAACCATATTTTATTGGCTCTCCTTGACCACCTTCCTCCGCCCCAATCACTGCTAGTTTGTATTATCAGTTTAATTAACCCCACTTTCCCCTCAACACATTTATATTTATTGGTTTTACATTACACCCGACCCCCTCTTCCTAATCCTCTCATAATTTGCTCACACATTCGCTCCACCTCCACCCTCCCCCAACCACAACCCCAAACGACCCTCACCACTATCGCCAATTAATTTAACTTGTTCTCATTGGGTATTTATTCTTTTACCCCTCCCCCCTACACAACACTATAGTCCCCTTGCCAATGCCGCTCTTGATTTCAGCATTATCCGCCAGAGTACACACAGTTGCTCGTCTGATGTGAGATGTGACACATCGCTCTCTCGTCCCTCGTCATTTTAGCATTCCGATTGGTAAGTTCGGATATTCTATAACATCAGATCGCAAGGTATTATCGGGTGTGCTCGTAATATGCATATGTTATCCCGAAAAATAACAAAAATCTGCTTAAATTTGGAGTATCGGTCCGGGCCAGCTAGCCTCTGGAGGAATATGTAACCTCATAAAATACAATATTGGAACTACGTTTTTTTTTTTTTTTTTTTTTTTTTTTTTTTAAATTTATACAGGATGGTTTGCCTAACGTAGAGACCCCAAAAATTTCCGGAATGGTTGGAGATAACGAAATGTGGTTTTCGCTAAATGAAATTACATACGGGGCAAGTAGTAATTTGCCTTAAAGTGACTATTCGCAACACGTGTATGGACAGAAATAATTAAACCACATATGGTTTTTCCCTTGGAAACGTGCATTTATTTCAACTACATCTGAAAGTATGTGCAAAGAGGAATTAATTAATATAGCATATCAATGTAAAGTAACTCAGAAACGCCCAGAAATAATGTTCAAATATGATTTAGTTAGGTGGGCCGGTAGCATGGAGCAGTGGACCTATACTAACAGCTGTAAGCAAGCAACATGCGCCGTAACTGATCCTGGCAGGACTACTTCCTAATAGTAGCAAAACACCAGTCCCCGTTTATGTTATGGTAAGTGGTATTGCAGTGTGTGGCTGTACTTACGCAATGAAGTTCACGAATGAGGAAAAACTGGACGCTCTAATTATTTACGGCGAGTGTGGCAAAAATGTCAAGCAAGCCATCCAAATGTATGGTGAAAGATATCCTAATCGGACTCCCATCTCATGGCAAACGATACGAAGAATTTGCACACGTCTCTAGTCACCAGGTGATTCGAATTCCACAACACGAGTGCGACGAAAGACTTCTACTGGCGAGACGCATCAACACGATGTGTTGGCACATGTCGATGCAAGCCCCCACATGGGTATGTGAGAACTTTCCAGGTTCGTAGGAATAAGTAAAACAAGTGTGTTACGGATACTGCGCCAACGGAAATTCCATCCATATCACGGCTCTTCATCAGGTATTACACGCAGATGATTTCCAGCAGCATGTTCAGTTTTGTAGTGTGACAAGCGTAAATGGTGAAGCCACAACTGTATAATTATTATTTTATAAAGTTATGGTATTTTGGGTAATGTTAATTAGTTGTTTAGAGTCTTCCTCAGGGAAAGAAGACTATGTAATATTCACTTGGAAAATAAATTTGTGCCCGCGGTAAGGATTGCAGACGGTGTAGGCGGGCTTAAAGGGCCCGCCTCTCTGGTTGGCTCTTAGAGGACACCCATCGGGTATCATCGGGTCAACCCGAGTGGCGATGAGGTAGCTGTGGTTGCCAGGACGAGGCAGAGAGGAGATAGACGGGATTTGGGGGTGCAGGTCTTTGAAAGGCCTGTACATATTGTTTTGGTTAACGTTGGAACGTGATTGCCGAACACTCGTGGGAGGCCAGATACATTTTTACACACTGAAGGCATAGTGTGGGAAGCATGCATGGAGGAATTAAACGCTCGGAGATAAATCAGGACACCTTTGCGAGAATTACTTGCGGGTACTTAGACTTCGCATCACTCTCCCTGGGCTAGCTGGTGCTGTATAATTTATAGTGATTTAATGGAATGCAAAAAGAAGTTGTGAAGTTCGGAGAGTAACAGTAGGTTTGTTCTGATGTCTGTAAAAGATGACAGCAATTTTCTGAAGAACATACTATTTACCGATGAAGTGATATTCACTAACTATGGCCGCGTAAATTTACGAAATATGCACTACTGGGCGACGGAGAATACGCGTTGGGTCCAGGACGTGGAGCACCAGCGGCAGTGGAAAGTAAACTTGTGGTGTGGAATCGTTGGAGACTCCGTCATAGGGCCATACTTCATTCAAGGGACAATGACCAGCTGTATGTACGCCTATTTCCTCAGAGACACCTTACTGGCACTTCTGAAAGACATGCCGCTCGACATACGTCGTGATATGTGGTTTCAGCATGATGGTTGCCCTGCGCATTTTGCTTTGGTGGCGATTCCAAACCGGTGGTTAGGGCGTGGTGGTGTTGTAAGATGGCCAACTCGACCCCCGACCTCACACCTTTCGATTTTTTCCTGTGGGGAACACTGAAAGATAGAGCGTATAAAACTGTTGCTACGACGCCAGAAGACACGCAGGCACGTATTGTGGCAACTTGCAGAGGCATTATACCAGAAATACTTCAGGCCACTCGTCGCTCGCTACATGTGCGTTTACATGTGTGTATTGATGTCGATGGTAAATACTTCGAGCACATGCTGTGAAAAGACCTAATGTGAAGCGTTTCAACCATAACTGTGCTCTTTTGTACAATGCAAGCATATGCAATTGCATTTCTCCTTAGGTTGGTTTGTTCTATTTTTGTTGTGCATCTGTACGCACTCGTTACTCCGTACAGTTAATGACTAGGAAACAAATATCCTGAATTACATTGGTATCTGAATAAAATGTAATGTGTTGATATCAGACTTGCACTCTCATTGTCCGTCTTCCCTCCGCTGCAGTGCTCTTCTTTGTCCAATATCGCATTCCGTGCAACTTGCTCCATTAAGGTAAGCCCTACGCTGCTATAAGGATGCGGTCCCGCCAGGATGCATCACGGCGTGTGTTGCTTACTTACAGCTGTGAGTAGCTACAGGTTTACTGCCCCATGCTACCGGCCCACCTAATTTAATCATTTTTGCACATTATTTCTTGGAATTTCTTTGTTACTTTCATTGCATATGCTTTATCACTGAATTCTTTTTTGCACGTACTTTCAGATGCCGTTGAAATAAATGTATGTTTCCAGGGGAAAAATCATATTTGGCTTAATTATTTCTGTCCATATACGTGTTATGAATAGTCACTTTGCGGCAAATTACTTGCCCCTGTACGTAATTTCGTTTAGCGAAAACAGCATTTCGTGATCTGCAACCGTCCCGGAAATTCCGGGTGTGTCCATGTTAGACGGACCATCCTGTATATACTGTACCAAAACAAATTAACATAGGTTTTTGTTGTTTTGCCCACTGAAATAAAATAATTGTATGGAATAATTATTTTGCTTCTGATGTCGCAATCACCACACATGCCATTAGTAGTTTTTTTTTTTTAGGCAAATATCCCCAGTTTTGCAGGGATTTCGAGGAACCTCAGCCCTGCAACCAGAATCAGTTCCTCCGTTACATAATGAGATGGATGTGATGAATGTGTGTGGAGGGCTCAAACCACTTTTAGATTATCATCTCCCTACTCCCACTTGACCAGATTTGTTTCTCTAAAAGCAATTCTTTAGTTGCTGAGTATTTCTTTGTAACATTAGTTGGTGGTTCAATGCAACATTTTTTTGTCTAGTAAAAGTAGATACAGAGCAATAGTTTGTGATGCAGTCTAGATAGCATACCGCTTGGTGGCATTGGCAGGTGTGCTGATGGCAGAATTGGTAAACCACATGAGGGCTGCAGCCACCAAGAAGCTGCAGCCTGCCAGAAGGAAGTTGTTCATGTATTCGGGACACGACACAACCATCGCCTTCCTGCAGCAGGCGTTGGGAGTGTACCGCCCCCATTGGGTCCCTTTCGCCTCGGCCATGATGATAGAACTCCGCAGGCATGCGCCGGGAGATCACAGAGTCACTGTGAGTAACCAGTCCTTTGAATGTCTTCCATGCATGTCTTTGTTAACTTTCATCCCTGTTCTCCAGACTTCTCTAAAGAAACTCTACATTGTGAATATGCAAATACTTGGTTTCTATTACATGTGTTTTGATTCAGATTTTGTGCAAACTTAAGTCGGGACATGTTAGTTTTAAGCCACTAAATTTATGATTGTTCATACGCATTAAGCAAGAGATGCAAAAAAAACTCCCATAATATGCCTACAAATTTTTTCTGAGATTGTAATATAATATAATTTTTCCTGGAAATATGCTTTATGCCAGTGGTTGATAGTGTAAAAATTGTATTATCTGCTTACCAGAAGGTTGTGGGTTTTAATCCACCTCAGGCACGATTAAGTACAATGTAAGCTGTACACTTTATGTGCTTCTAGGCACTAAATGTATGCTTTGCTATATACTACTAGCATACACATTCTGTTTTTCCCTTAATACATCGCATGACAACATGCACGATCACCCTTCATAAAATCCAGTCTTCTTGCTGTGAATATGGCTGATGAAACTGCTTCTCAAGTAAAACCTTGCAAATATTTAATTTCTAGCCACTGTTGCCATTTTCATAAAATTTTCTTACCACCTTAATTCTTTAGAATTATGGTGGTAAGATAACAGACATGTAGATATTCTATGAAGATATAACCCTCCAGCCAGTAACAGTACTTTCAACCCCAAGCGTTAAATGCAAGCTACTGTAGACACCAACAAGGTAAATAATTAAACACTTGAATAAACTTATAGACATTGTTTTATTTAACAGAATGTGGAATAATCACAGCTCATTTTTGGTTTGAATAATGCTATTGTATGGTGTTAAATTTCAATTTTAGTTGTGATAATACAAAGGTAAACAATGAAACATCTTGAATAGATTCTGGAGTACTGGCATTTCTACAATAAATGGTTTACTGCATTTCACAATATATTCTCTTAAACCTGTGATAAGGTGGAGTAGGGTTATCACCTTAATGGTATTTCGTCACAAAATGTACATACAGCAGTGAGAGACTGACTTGAAAACAAATGTTCCATTGGTTAAACAGGTGTGGTACAGGAACTCGACGGACCATGCCCCTTATTTGCTGCAAATCCCGGGCTGCACCAAGGCCTGTCCGCTGGAGCTGTTTACGTGCTTGATTATGGATGTGACACTCCACGACTGGAATAATGAGTGCTCGCGCGAGACAGCAGACACCGATATCGAGCTCGACTTCTCTGATCGAGGTACAAGTCTCCTTACTTACACTTCTAACCCTTAAATACCTTGGCATTGCAAAACCATTGCCCCTGAAATTAATGTTCATCACAGCCCAAGGCTTAGTTTTTGAGAGATCAAGGAAATTAAGCAAAGTTATCGCTTTCCTTCTTCACTTTTTTGTTAGTTTTTTCATTATTTTTATTTATGGGTCAGTATGGAATTTTATTCCTTATGACTGGTTACACATGATTATTTTCCACTTTCATCATTGTACATCAAAACAGAGTTTTTAACCCCCACAGCCACTCACCAATGCTCATTCTATCGTGTGCAGCCATCTTGGTTTTTCGTTTGTCATTTGTTTATACATTGATGGGGGACACCATTATTTCTTCTCAAAATAAATGCTGAAAAAAGTTATTTATATTACTGTTAGATGATTTCTAGAATGATGCAACTATACAACTGAAAATGGCATACAGTATGTATTTACTTTTCTATAAAAACTTCCAGTCTACCCAAAGATGTTTCTCTCTTTTTCTTCCAGTTTCCGCAGTCAAATTGTTATAATGTACCTGCAATGCAATGCTCTGCAACAATTGCAGTTTATCAATAAACAATTTTTGCAAGGATAGAGTACTTTAGACTGAAATCGCCAATAAAAATGACGTATATGTATCTAGCCAATTCCAAAATATTAAATTGAAATGGATCAAGAGAGGCTTAGAACAGAGGTTTCAAGTTGTCTGCACACTATCTGGCATTTCTGGTCCCACCCCAATGACCTTGCTAGCTCACCATTCTCTTCAAGCACATTTGGGTTTCTCTGCAAGAAAATACTGGTAAATGTCTCGTTTAACAGTTGGAAAAGTATATTATTGTAAGGAAAGTGGTGAGTGCAGATATATAGACTCAAATGCGATAGCAAATTAACTTATACTTTTGGTCAGAATCTGGTAAAAGACTGTTATAAGACAAATTTTTCTTGTCAACGTATTTAATTTGCACGAGTCAATAGACTACTATAGGTCCCAGCATCCTGACGTCGCTGTATCGAATGACGGTGACGTGCAGAGGGTAGAAATGAGGGAAACAAAGTGTGCTCGCTGAACGCTGCCATACTGTCAATACATACTATGGTAACATCTTGCCTGGATTGTATAACACTGTAATAGTATAGCATGGAGTTGTTAAACATAGCAAAATTTCATTGTAGCATAATTTCGCACATTTCTCTATGTGACTATTTACACTGTAACACAAACTTTTGTCTGGAAAATTGTGACACGTGACAGTCGTATTTTTGTTTTAAGCACTGGCATGTTTTAAATATCTCCTAGATTCACGTTACAGGAAGTGTCAATTGGTGGTAGATGTCGCAAAAAATAAACAAACAGATAAATAAACTACTATCCTAAGGTTTCTGTATTACCCTCTCAAATGAAAATAAAACTTTTACGCAAAAAAAATATATGTAACTGTTATGAAAAAAATGGTACATAGACAAACATAGTGCACATGTTACCCAACATGCTGATATTTACTTCAATGTATATACAAAACCAAATATACATTTCTGGTTTTGCAGCTAATGTTTGAGCGGTTGAGACACTGAAATAAATGCATTTTCAGACAAATGGTTTGAAAAATAAATTTAAAAATAAAGTTATGAACCCTACCAGACAACTGTGAAGTTAGCAAACAAAAAATTGTCGTCTATTTCACAAAAAATAACAAGTACATGTATGTTTCTGTAAAATATTACGAAGTGACAATATTTTACTGCAGTATTGTATGGGCCTAGTATTAAAAAAGAGAGCATTTAACAAACAAGAGAATGTCTCCTCTGAACTTGCTTGGGCGTTGTTCGCTAAATAATTATTTATTTCAAAATTTATGTTTTACGTGACATTCACTAGAAACCAATAGAGACTTGTATATTATAAAAATTGAAAAGTAGGCCTATTTACTTATATGCATTAAAGAACACAAAAACATGTAGCAGGTTACACGTCCTCATTTAAAATATTGCATGAAACAAATGCATTATTTATGTAACAAACTTATTCTACAGTAAATAGTTTTCAATGGTTATATTCACCAAGGCATTATGGTCTTGTGGTGAGTTAGAGTTGACGGTTTTAAATCACACTTCAACATTACTAAAAAATTTCCGCTCACTGAATCAGTATTGTTGTAATGGTTCATAACTGTATGATCTAAAACTAAACAGAATACTAAAAAATAAATAAAATTTCCAATCACAACAAATATTAGATAGTGTGTGTGTGTGTGTATATATATAATGTGTGTGTGTGTGTTCAAATGTAAACACATTTAGGTTACGAAATACACCCAATACGCAGGCTAAATAATTCCACCGTAGTTGAGTTTTTCGTCACATTAATGGAATTGTATACAGAATCTGTTTAAACTGTTAACATGTTTTACAAACAAATGGAGAACCAAGAATGGAGTGCTGACCAGTGTGTTCAAGAAGGGAAGAATGCAGAGAGTTACACGTTTTATAAATATGCGAAGAACCACAAATTAAATGCTAACCAAGCACGTTAAAGAAAAACTACTGACCTCATTGCATGTTACGAAAGCATTACATTACAAAACTTTATTTCCTGTTATTTGCTGGAACACAGAAAACTGGAGAGCTGACATTTGGTGGCCTGTTACTAAATAGTTGTGGGGACAGTGCAATGAAATTTATTATCTGCAATGCAAATGGGCATTTGCTTTTATTCCATGCCACATATTTCAAATCCGTGCTATTTCAGGCTAGCAAAAGCTAAAAAAACAACTTTGCAAAGCATATTGGCACATATTTTGTTAGTGATGCAGGGGACTGTGATATTAACTCTATGCAAAATTAGCAGCCCAATCACAGCTCTGTCACAAGCAGATGCCACTTTTAATTATTGTGAAATACTCTTCAGTGGCAGTGATAAATATCTATAGTAAAATAATTTTCCCGCGGTCTGGGTGCAAGTAACTTGACTACATATTTCGTTAGGTGGAAATCACATGGTGGCAGGAGGATATGTAGTCTATTTACTAAAAGGTACTTCCATAAAAATTGTAAAAAAAACTCAAAAAGTGGAAATTTTACTTGATGCATTCTATATACATTGATCCTAAAACTACAACTATCAAACCCTTCCAGATTCCCTTCAATTTAAATTTCTAGGTGTTGCAAATTAAATTTTTTGATGCTTGCTGTACTTAAACCCACACAGTATTTGTAAATCATCATTATTATTGCAGCCAACGAACTGTGGGTTTTGTGTCCTACGATAATGACATGAACAAGCTGTAACCTAGAACTGCAGCATGGTTTACAAATCAGATACCCACAGGGAAGATTATTGGACGTCAAGTATTGCAGTGTACGGTACTGGCTAAAAGTATTATTTCTTTTCTCTATGCAAAAACTGTGCAGTCTGAATGGGCTCCACAAACATCCTTTATTTATAAAGTACTGTTTTACTCTTGTTTGGCCACACGTAGGTTTTAAATGTAAACATTTTAGAAATGTTAGCAGACCTATGGGGTAAGATTTCAAATTGTACAATTATTAAGGCCTAGAAATTTTCGCAAACCCCAAACTAACGCTAAATACTGAGAAATCATGTTTATTTGTGAAATTCTGTAATAATTCCCGTATTTGCGAAACATCAACAAAATTGCTTGTCTCTCTTGAAAACCACAATACCAGCTTCTTTTACCAGGAAAACTCTTACAAACATCAAGTTTTACAATTTCCCATTTGTTATACAGCATCATCTCTCATTTACTACACATACATGCGGATAACATAACTATTTGCGTGGTCACATTGTTGGCTTTAAAAACATAAACAAAATGTTACGTCCCTAGAAAGATTCATAAATCGAATAGTAGCATGGTCGAAAGATTACCTTTGCACGTACAATTCGACACATATTGACTTGCTGTGGTGCTCGTTCACTGGCAGAATCATGCCACGTGTATTTTATTTATAAAAGAACATCTCTAACCAGAAATGTTGGTGATATGACAAAAGTAAATTGTGTGCGCATGCGCATGTGTGAGCATGCATGCATGCATGTGTGAGACGCACTTAACTCCCGTCCCTACCGCGGGCTCACATAACACTTAGTTTTAGAGTAAGTTAGAAAAAAAAAATCACTCACTTTTTTGTAGAATGTAATAATCACGCACTGCCAACTTCACTCTTCTGTGCTTTGTGGTTAGATTCTTGACAACTATTTGTAACTACTGAGTGGGGGTGGTGATCGTAGTCGGCTGCTTGCGTTGCAAAACCGGTTAAGAATGTCAAAAATAGGTACTGGTTTAGATTGTGCTCGGGAGTTTGAAAGTGAAGCGTTTTTGTAATTTATAAACTAAACAAAGAGCAAATACTGTGAGGTAAACATTGAGTGGGCGTGAAAAGACACGTGCTTGAATACTGCCGTGCCGTATGTACAGTGGTAATAGTGGACGACATAAAAAATAAATAAGACAACTGTATTGGAAGCAAATTTGTGTAATTATCACATTGCCAAGGAAACAAAAACAAATAGGTTCCAGCCATTTCTTTGTAGAAACATTTTTACCATGTAAGGAGTATTTTTATTTTATCAATATTGATCTCAATGGGATTAAAATAAAATATTTACAAATTAACAAAAGTTGTATGTGGGTGATGTAAAAATCTTGTAAAACTCACGAACACTAGTGAAATGTTCTTAGGCAGTTTTAAATTTGTAGATAAATTGCAAGATTTATTGCACAAAAATTACTGTCTTGTGACAATGTGTGTTACATGACACGTGTGCACTCGTAAGTTTGTCCTTTCATCCTTATTGTTATATACATATTTTAATGCTTTCCACTTAAATATGTACTGATTAAAAGAATGAATAACAAATTCCATTTAGTTTGAGTGAAATTATTACAAAACAACAGATTCATGTTCTAATGATAATGAACACTTTTTTTTGCTATTTAATTTGACGAAATGGAAATATTTTTTCTTACGAAATGGTACAATTTTAATGACGAAATCATTTTATTTTATTTGTCGTAAAAGTGGGGCCTTAATCAATTACATAATACTGTCATCTCCTTGGAAGTAGTTTCTTGCTGTATTGATGCACTGTTCACATCTTCTCTGTGGAATGCTAGTAATTACTAATGCAGTCATTGTTAATTAATACACCTCAAGAAACACATCATTACTTCATTTGAGTTTATGTATGCATGGGAAATTGTTTTTGGTATAATTAATGCAATTTTTTTCCTTTATAGGACTGCCAGAAGAATGGAAAGTGTGTCTACATGACAAAAAATACTCAAATAGTATTTCACACCAAGTCAAAAAAGACATTCTGACTACTTGTAGCTGATTTAAACAAATAACTGCACACAAACAGCACCTTACAATTAAAACTGTATATTAGCATATGTGACCATTTTATTTCAGAAAATCTAGTGTGGGGGGAAAAAAAGAACAGCATTATGAAATAAAAGATTACTGTTATCCTGAATTACTGCTGATGGAGAAAGTTCAATAAACTTATACATTAAGACATTAACAGGAAACATGACCTGTAATTGTTTGTTGAGACATGAGTGGGTAAACTTTGTGATCATAAAGGCAATACCTCTTGCAAAACACGTACTAGTTGTAAATGTATGTATATCGTATTACAAAAAATTGGCATACATCACTCAAGACTCTCAATAAACCATTTACGCAACCTCAAGTTCATGTTAATGTTATCTTGCAGGTAAAAAACTTGGTCGCACCATAATTTTAAAATGCACGAGAAGAATAAAATTTTAACAATTAACTGGTATAATAATGGCAACAAAGTAAACAGTAATATATTTGAAGTTATGAACGGTAAGGCATCGTTTACAATTGGTTAACCTGTATTCCCAAATTCAACATCACGTTATTGTAAACTCTATTTATTTACATTAATAGGCATCCATTTTGATCAGTACATACTATGTTGTTGCAAGCCTGCAGTCTGTAGGACTCATCCGTGGACATACTCCAGGTACATCTCTGGATTATAGGGTACAGAGTGGGGAACTGTGGCATACCTGCGATAGATGAATCATGACTGGTAGCAGCCAACACCTTCCAGAAAGACTGGGATTGCCTCTTCCAGTCAAGAATTTGGTCATCAAAGCATGGTGGTATGTGGGGAAGTATATAGAAAGGGTAACCCACGAGTATATATACAAATCTTATCCCACCTCCGGCACTTCTTGTGCATATGCAGGTGGCAGTGAGCTGGGATTGTAGAGTGCATGTGGTGACAATGGCATTCTTGCAGACGAGTGCGGCAGTGTTTGTAGTTAATCTGGGTGTCGGATTAGAGTTGAGAGATTGCAAGTGAATGTAACATGGATGCAAGTGGACTGATTTAGAGAATTACTTTTCAACATTTATATTAGCAAGACTAACTATTTATTGAATTGATGAATGTACATAGATACTCATTACTAGTTTATTGGTTTTACAGAGGAGTGTAACTAATAGAATTAATTGTAATAGGTAGAGGAAAAGCTGTATACGTTCTTTTTGGTAGACTTGTAAATAAATGAGGAAATATGATGTTTGTTCTTTTATTTTATTAAGATCTATCTTTCCTCTCCCCCACTCACTTAAACCAAAAAAACCTGGCAGTGTCCAAATGTACGCAACAGTATTTTTGTTTTAAAATTTCCAATTCAGTTTAAATAAAAAGATTACTTCCATATGACAAAACACTAGTTTCCTTGGATTTGAGCTTCAACGTAATTTTATTTCACTTCTCTTTCTGTTTGCTGTAAAATTGTGATGTTTGTACTTTTCCATTATTACCATGTATGCAAATATCAATTTTGTACACACACCAACAGAAAACTCAAATTACCTAGTGACATTATCTGCAGTATCATCTCCCATTATTAATTCACAAATTCGAAAAAATGACATCGGAACGGATGGTACAGTAGTTACAGCCAATAGCCAGAGCTCTTCCATGGCCATTTTTCTCACCATGTTGTACTATGAAAGGTCTTCTTTTGTAACTGAATGGTGGTGTTACATTTTGGCAATAAATGTTACGAATAAGTATGTTGTTTCAGCTGGTAAATTCATATTAATCGTATAAAAATACCTGTAATCAAAACCTTGCAGGATTAAAACACTTTGTAATACCATGTTTCTTGCTTATAAGATGTACCTTTCTTGTGCCATTTTGACATCTGAAATAGCCAAGTCTTACAATTGATGGCATCTTACATTTGCCGGCACTTTAAACAAATGTCAATGTAAAAAAATCTAAGTGGTTTCAATCCAACAAGGCTTTGAATACATATATTTTTATACTACTAACTTTAAATACCATCTACAAAAATTGTGAATAATTTACATTCCTGTCTCAAGTGGTCATTTGCTTAACATTATATGCCTACTCATTTGAAATCATTCAATTAAACTTTTATTCCATAGTTATTAGAGCTGGATGGTTACTTATAATTATAATTAGTTATTTTTATCAACTTTTGAAATTTAATGTGGCGGCAAATCAATTATCTTTAGATCCCAGTAAGTTCGTTTACAGTGGTGTGTTATTGATTACGTAACTCATTTATAAACGTGATAACCAGAATTATTAAGAAAAACAATCTCACACACATTTATTTTCATTTTAGTACTCAGAAATAGTATATATTACGTACTTCTTTCTTATTGTTTGCTATAAAAGAAATAGTCATGAAAAGGTTATTTTACCATGGTTGTGTACTAACAAAAAAAAATGTCTTTCTGTCACTTTTATCCGTATACTACAAGGCCCCACGTGACTAACACACAGATTTGTTTGGTAATTCACGGGAAATGATAGCATATTATTTCTGTACTCACACACACACATTCAAAAGCATAAAATTTATGTAAATTGAGGGCATGATACAGCAACACAGTTGCTTCCTCACTGTGTCCTTTGCAACACATTCCAGCTGCACGACGTCCAGCAAAACGGAATAACGATAACCAACTGTTTCCCTTCATAGATGGCACCACAAGTCAAGATGGCACTCGCAACAGTTGGCGTTGTGTCATAGCTGTGATAGAACACGAACCAACAGTGCTCTCAGTGGTTAAATGGGTCGCAAGCCTGTTGCAAGGGTTTACAATGAAATGATAGCATTTACAAAACGTTTCATCTATTTTAATAAATTCTGTTACCGATAAAGGACTGCAGTAGCAAGAAATTGCAAACACCTACAAACAGTTTGCAGTACATTTGCAAATAGCATTGCAACCACAACCACACAACCGCATTACCAGAATTTTTTTTCCAATTCAAGCATAAAAATATGCCTTTTAAACTTGATGGTTTCACTAACGACATAAATAATGATGACCCTGAAAATTAAACTGCAACACCAAGGAAATAGTTTCCTTTCTCGATAAAGTGTTTATTTTCATTGCAAAGGACTTTGNACCACAGAACCACATTTCCAGAATTTTTTTTCCAATTCAAGCATAAAAATATGCCTTTTAAACTTGATGGTTTCACTAATGACATAAATAATGATGAAAATTAAACTGCAACACCAAGGAAATAGTTTCCTTTCTCGATAAAGTGTTTATTTTCATTGCAAAGGACTTTGAGCTATTTTACGACTACCGAAATGTATCTTTATTCTTCCCTATGGCAATAATGCATAAACATTATCATAGTTTTGTCACAATGTATCTGTCTCATATTTTCATTAAAAAATCAATATATAGAACACACATACACATACATGCATGCATGCACACACACACACACACACACACTATATACATGAAGAAATATTTAATAATGGTTACATTTTGGAGTATTCTTTTCGTAAAAATTATATATTGCACTTAAGATATAAGTATCATTTGTGCAGGAATGGTTTGTTTGTGATCAGTGAAATTATAGTTATTTATATTAACTGAAATTAAAAATTTACTGGCAGCCATTTGACTTCAAAACTATTTACATTTTATTAAAAAATTTTTCTATTTAAAAGGGAAATATTTGAACATCAAAATCCACCATTCGCACACTGCTAGTGTGTGCGTACACATAACATGCATCACTAGCAGAAAAATGATCATGTACCCAAAGTCAAGTTGTTACACGAGGCATTCAAGTGTTTCCAGTGTTGAGCAGGAACTCACAACAGTATTTGTTTTAAACCACCACCCAAATGTGACACATGCGACTTTAGAAATTTTAAAAATCAATGCAACAAAAGTTCAAGAAATCGGATTTTGATGGTGATAATTAAAACCCCATTAACCACACTCATAATTTTAATATCCACATATAGAAAACTAACACTTACTTTGCAAGGACAGAAATTTATGGTTCGAATTTCTCACTTTAGCTTTCTTCTTGTGCTTACCAAGACATCAAATTTACACATTTACAGACTTGAAATAAGGACTGTTAACAGTGTTAAACCTTTCATCCACCATTAATAAAATTTTCAAAACTAAATCTATGGGGTAGTAAAACTAAATGAAACCACCATTTATCAAAAAAAATTTGTGTTTAAGTAGCATCCACAACTTGTACAAAAAATAACACGCACAGCATTCTAGTATTACAATTTGACTACTTTCTTTTCTTCTTAAAAGAAAACAGTTATATATAAATTGCACCAAAAGAAATAAATGTGTTAATTAATTCACAATACATACAATTAAACAACTATAAGATAAAAAATGCTATTTGGAAATATTACATTAATTAACTTCAGCAGAAATCTGCTTTGCTGTAACCAGACATAAAACAAAAATATTTTTTTTAAAAAGATGCATAATAATTATGCATTAATGATCAGTGATAAAAAAATACATTGCTACTCAGCAATGCAGTTTCATATGTGATATGAAACAGTTATAATGTCCATCAATCTTAAATACAGACACAATCAAACATACACACAATATTACAACTTTACATAGTAAAGAATGTCATAAACAGTTAACGCAAACACTGTTCCCGATACACAAAAAAAATTTGAATAGTAAAAATGAGTGGTTCTTAGCTAGAATTATACAGTAACTACCACTTTTTTTGTTTCATGGAAATTTCTAAACAGCTGCACCAGATGTGTGATAATTTTATATTTGTTTCCATCCATTACATGGAATGTCTAAAGAATTCAATGTAAAAGGCACTTGTGTACATTCCCACCAGTGCTAGGGGTTGCAGTGTAGTGGTCGGACTACTCGTCCCCCACCTAGGCAAACTGGGTTCGATTTCCGTGGAGTCGCTCTTTGATTTTCACGTGTGGGATGCTGCTGGTTGGCGGATTTCCTCGGGGATCTCCCGTTTCCCCTGCCCTTACATTCAGACGCTGCTCCAAACACAACTCACTTCAACCTCATCGACTCTCAAGACCTCAATGTTAAGAGCCACCTAAATATCTCTCCACTCCACTCTCCTCCCTCCAATGCTATTTATAACAGCACTCAGTTCTCACCTGAGCACCCAAATACCAGAGTTTACAGGCAGTCCTCGACTTTCATACATTCGAGATTCGTACAACTTGCACTTTCATACATGACATAGTATCACCTCCAAATTAACTTTCATACATTTAGCAATCTACCAACATATTGATATAGCACTGTTAGTTGCTATCGAACACTGCCTGCCATGTTTTCCAGCCTTTGCGAATCATATATTCTGAATGTTTAGATACGGCAGTCATATTGGCTCAATACAAATGAGTGCTGCTGTTAAAATAATATATGAATCTCTGAAAAACTTTTACATAGTTTTTAAAACCTACAAAATAAAATGTTATATTTGCACAACTACTTTACAGAAAGTAGGGAGCATAATTAATGACCTTATTTAATCACATAGTACTTACAATTAAATACGTATATAGGTGCTGAAAATCAACATTTCAGGTCAGAAAGTATTGCACATGTATATTTATTCTTGATTTTCAATTAAATACTTGTTAAAAATAACATGTTTATCAATTAACATTTTACCAAAATAATTTTTTTAAAAATTTTCTTGTAACTTTGGAACAGAAACCCTCTTATTACATGTGTATATATGATTCAGCTTTCATACATTCAACTTTCACACACATTTTTAGGAACACATGTGTATGAAAGTAGAGGGATGCCTGTACAACTGAAACAAGGAACATCAAAGCTACAAGTTTTATCCAAAAATGATTCTGCTAATGAACTTGCAAATTTTTTTTTATCTCACAAAAATGTAATAATGAAGGAACAAAAAACAGTTTTTATTAAGGCAATATCTATAAAACACACAGGTTTTACTGCCAAATTTAAGATGTTTTATGATAAACAATTTTATGAAAGTGTTAAAGTTGTCATGCAGAAATTTGAAGACTTTTTATTCTTAATGCCTAGTGGTTAGATTTCTCGGCCCCAAAACATTAATAGTTTGCATATTATCTCATGAATTGTACATTGTAAGGAAATATTATAAAATCATAATTAATGTCATTGCAAATTGAAAATTAAACTACAAAACACATTATATGTTTGTTTGGCTTTTACAGTTTCCTATATTTAGCTAAATATGTATAATTCTGCAAAAAATATTTCAAGTTACAATTTGGTTACACTGAGTTGCATCAAGCAGCACACTGGTACAGGATGCTTCAACTATCCATATAACTGCGGGGATGTCTCGATTCAGATTCTTGATTCCAATTCCAAAACCTTTTACTTGATTCCACCTTAATTCAGATACCATAAATTACTATTCTAAAATATTTGGTGATGGTAAACGCAAAGAAAAAAAAAACGTTTCAAACAAGACTTTTACAACTTGCACATAATTTTTAAGTTATACAAACCTAAAAGATTTTACTAAATAACCTGATAGTATTTATTAGCGTTTCCCACAATAAAATTTAGTTTGGTTGAAATAACGTACTCATCCTTTTAGATTTTAGTTTTCTCCGCTCACGCTGTTCAGGTGAGCTAAATGTATAGTTGCACCTGACCAATCAATATTGTTCGTGTTTACTTATGGTGTCATTGTTGTTTGTATGTTTAAGGTACACATATTATCTTTATACTTTATTGTAATACAGTAAAACCTAGTTTATACGGACTAACTGGGACCAAAGGCAATCCGGAAAATCGAAAATCCAGATAATGAGCAAAACAAATCCTTAAATAAGCAGACTTACCGTTTATTACGATAAAAAACTATGTTTTGTAACAAAATTACATAGAATTGTTTAAATAACATTAAAAAAATATAAAAATAACTTTTCACATCATTTGTTAACAAAGAATTAGTACACTGTCTTCTATTTCAAACACGTGTGGCCTTTGAATGAAGCACGGTCACGCAAATGCTAAATCATTAATAGTTCAGCTGGAGTGGTGTCGGGCTGACGCCCCAAGTACGCCATGATGTTTGTCAGCTGGTCCGCAGCATCTGCATGTGTCGTCCGCTGTTGCGGTGTGATCGCTCCCTCCTCGTCCACGTCATCTTCTTCCTCACTGTCTCCTGTAGATGTGCATGTCGCTACAATTTCTTCTTCCGTCATAGTGCCGTAGCACACCGTCGTTGTCTTTCAGCCACTCACTGATGTCTTCCATATCAGCATCTGAGCACCCACTTATTGTTCCTAACATTTGCAGAAGGTCGTCTGCAGTCACTTGCACCAAATCATCGTTTGCCATTTTGTTTCTAGCATAAATAGCTGGCCACAGTTTTTTCCATGACTTTTTCAAAGAGCTTTTTGTGATGCAATCCCAAATGTCAGCAACCATGTAAATAACGTCTTTGATATTGATTGATTTCAACAAATCAATTACACGTTTTTCCCCTTCCTCTTCAATTATTTTACCAAGCAGTTCTTTTCTGTATACTCTTTTGATGTTTTCAAGGACTTCCTGGTCCATAGGCTGCAGCAGTGGGGTTACGTTTGGTGGAAGAAATTTCACTATAATTCCTCCACTTACGAGTTCTTGTTCTCCCGGATGAGACGGAGCATTGTCGATCAGTAAAATAGCTTTCTCTGGTAAACTATTTTCTTTCAGGAATTTTTGAACTTCAGGAACAAAGTTATTGAAAAACCAATTCTTAAAGAAAAGCTGTCCATCCATGCACTTTTTCTTTGTGGTTGGTAAACCACTGGCAACGTATTGTGGTTCACATTTTTTAGTGCTCTGGGATACTTGGATTTTCCTACAATGACAAGAGCAAACTTATGTTTCCCTGATGCATTGCTACAAGCCATAGCAGTTAGCCTATCTTTGCTTTTCTTGTAGCCCTTAGTCGAATCCTCTAGCTTTGATGCTAACGTTTTGCTCGGAAGCATCCGGTAAAAAAAGCCCAGTTTCATCAGCATTATAAACTTGATCGGGTGTCAATTCTTCAGATAAAACAAATTGTTCGAAGTCCTCTTTAAATTTTTTAGCAGCAACAACATCACTAGACAAGCTCTCTCCAGTCAGAGTAAGTTGGCGAATACCATGTCAGTTTTTAAAACGCTCTAGCTACCCCTGGCTAGCAGTGAATTCTAGGTCAGGATTCGGTTACTTTTTGTTTAAGCTCAAAGCTTTTTGGGCCAAGATCGGTCCAGATATAGGCAAACCACATTCTCGCTGAGCACTGTACCACATGAATAGTGCGTCGTCTAATGTTTCATTTTTTGCTTTTTTTGCCGTTCCTCTGCCTTCCAAACTGTTTTTACATATCATTTTACAAACAAAAATCTTCAATTTCTTTTCTTTGCTTCTTCCAGTCGGACACTGTTGAAGTTCCAACTCCCAATTCAGCAGCGATTTTTTTCAATGCTTCTCCTTTATCAATTCGATTAATAGCATCTAACTTTTTATCCATTGAAACCACAACCTTCTTTCACTTCGATGCCATTTTAAACTTGTACGTACACTACAATACACTCCAAACTCTTTGATAAAAAGAAAAACAATATCTGGTTGAATCACACACAATAAACAAAATGACAAGTGTCATTTGAAAACAGTAGGAAAACTGAGGAGATTGAGGGTGGGGAAGTGATGGGTAGGGATTCAAGGTCAAGTCAAAGCTATTTATAGCTGGTGAGTCAATCCACTTCATATTACATATTATCTATGTGAACATTAAATTAAAAACATACGGATTATCCGGAGATCCGGATCAATGAGGGCCAGATTAACAAGGTTTTACTGTACTTGCACACTGCAACATTAATGTTATAAAATAATCCCTTCATTTTACACCGTACTATCAAAAATGGTAATATCCAGTTCAATAAATCAACACTTTTTCTGATAACCTAAACAAATGCAGTTTAAAACTGTTTTAACATCGCATTCGATACTATTGAAAGTCATTTAAATTAACAATTGATTATGCAATCATTTTCAAATCGATTCAGCACAAACTACCGCAATGGATCGCTAAAACCAACTATACTTTTTGCTTCAGTATCAATCTTACAAAATTATTCAGTTCATTTATGTAAAACGTTTAATTACTTCACGATTTCAAATAACTAAAGCAAATTTCACAAAAACTTTGCGATTCCACACCTTGCAAAAAAACAGGTATCTCTAGTTATAGTTCAAACTAACTGCATTTGCTGATGAGCATTAAGAATCGAGGTAGTCAGGCACTTAATTCCGAAGTTTATCATAATGCAAAGGAATCAGTAGTAGCAAGGAATAAAAAATCAAATTTGACATCCCTACAAATAACTTGTAAACAACAGAGTATTGGCTTCTGAAAGTAAGCATGCAAGTTGTGCCAAACTTAAATTTTGTTTTGTAAACTTATTAAGTGCTACAGAGTGCCATCAAAATGTAGTCTTCTTGCCACTGCAATGTTACTGACAATTCGAACTGAAGCACATTACCACTGCAGCATCAACCCTCCAACAAATAAACTACATATTTTATTTGTGACACTGAATTACTGTTGCAGTTCATTTGTATGCATTATGGGAGGTAGGGATGGGACTTTAATACTCGCGATACCTCAATACCTAGCAGTATCAAAATATTGAATATCAAAAACTTATGGATGGTATCGTAGGCGATAGTGATGTTCCAGGAAAGTTTAAGCAATAAACAGTTAACATTGCCCATGTATATTATAATCATTCAGGAGTCATATTTAAGTTGATTGTGTAAATTTATTATAGTATAACTATAACATTAGGTCGCGAGATGTTTAAACATAACAAGCCTACATAACCTACTGATTAAATTGGGAACCATTCTTTAACAAATTATTTGACATTACTCCAGTAATGTTATCCTCCTACCGAAGAACCAAGAATGAAATTTTTTTTTAGGTAAAACAACAAATCATGACTAGCAGTGATATTGAAATATTTCAATAACGTCTTGATCCCTAACTTTGTTCACAGTACATGTACGGTCACAAGAGTTGCCAACTCGCAACAAGCACGTTCTTTTAAAGTAGCAGTTTTTTTTTTTCGCAGCGAGGGTTAAATGTGAACCAAACAATGGTTCTCGTATATCAAATGTTAAATATTCAATTTTATGGATAAACACGTCAATGACAGTACACAACATTACTGTAGACAAATGCCAATGGTAAAAGTTTTATTTCGTCACAGTTTTACCAATCATACAAACACGCATCATTACTTCGTACAACCACAGGCAGTAGTACAACTTATAAAACTTTCAGACGTAAAATTTAAATTAACTGAAAAAAATTTTTTATTCTGACTGTAAAATTTCCAATTATGATAAATAAGCCTAGCATAATTACAAAAATAATGTCATTACATCTCCGTGTGTCATTTCAGGCATACTGCATATCTACAGTAATTGGTAACATGTAATATTTATGATTAAAATGGACGGTGAATTTACTGTTGGTTGTATCACACAGTTTTTGCTATGCAGATAAATTCTAAAAAGTTCATAGCAACATGATAATTTTGTCAAAAACTGTATAGGTATGCCAGTTATACGATGAGTGAAATGAGGCAATATTTTTAAGTGGACAGTGCCGATCAAGAGTGAGCAATGCGCAGTATTTGCAAAAATTAGTAATCTCCGAGGTGATAAATCATACAACACCACGAATTAGAAAAAACATGTATCATCGTCGCAAAAATTGGCGTTGACACGCAAAGTTTAAAAAAAGTGGAGTTTGTACTTTAAATCAAACCTTTTGTATGAAGTATTGATATAAAAACATCACATTACAATTTATTTGTTAGTCGTCACCAGTGATACTCTACTACTATATGGCACGGAAGATCGAGTATCAGGTATTGCCAATACTTTTATCAAATAAGTATCGAGTATAGAGAAAAACATGCATCGTCCCATCTCTAGTAGGCAGTTACGATTTAAAAGTGGCTGCCAAATATAATGCAGAACCTAACATTTTTTACCAATGGTCAGTATTTTTTAAAATTAGGTAAGCCATCACACTATACAAAAATTTTAGTTTGCATCTGGATCTTGAATAATTTATGCTCGTAATTTTTTTAAAAACATATTTTAAACTTTTCCACATCAACGTAAAAACAGCCTATAAGGGGCAGGAACAGGCCAGAATTAGCCCAAATTCAGACGACTCCTTCAAAGTACCAACAATTTTCCTTGGAACCATGAAAGGTATTAATTTTTAGTAAAAAATATCTCATGTAAAATAACAATAGTTACTTTTTGATCATGTAGTAGGGTCTGCATAAGTTCATTAAAATTACTTTTATGTGATTTCAAATAGAGTGCAAAGGCGAACCAATCAGAATAAGACTAAACCACTTAGCTCTGTTTACCTCAGAACTAAAATTACGATGAAAAAAAAAGCCACTTTAGCATTACATAATACTATCGTGTTCAAAATGAACTTTGTGACTGGTCTGTGAACACATCTCGACCTACAGTAAAACCCTATTACGACACTTCTAAAGGGACTGAAAACAATCATGCTTATTAAGCAAGAATACTTATTAAAACAAGTTAAATTATACATGTGTATATAGACAAGATGTAAAATTAATGAACTTATTATGCAGGAAACTACTTAAATGAGAAACTTCTTCAGAGGGTTTCACAGTACAACTCCAAAGGCAAACCTATGCAAGGTACTAATCCTATGATAACTAATCTATGCGGTAAGGAACCTTTGGTTACAAATGAGAACCCCCAATTTATATCATAGTTGAAGCAAATTGGAGTGATGTTCATGAAATAAACATCAAATGCAGTATACAGTTACAATACCACTCTACTATTCATAACTATGTTGGCTTGATATTGCATAAGCTAATGGAAATGCCTGCATGGTTACAACTTTTAGCTATACTGCATTTAATAGCTAATGTACTCTTTATAGGTCAATTTTGCTGTTCTAAAAATTAAATGCTTTATTTAAGGCTGGTATTGGTATTTCTTACATTTTTGTAATTTCCACAATAACTAGCAATTTCAGCAAATACTGCTAGTTATGTTTCTAAATACCAATTACATTTCATTTTGTTTCTATCAATAACATCACGTAGGACACATTGCACAGACAGACAACTTGTCCACTAAATTAAACTGAACAAGCTTTAAAAATTTCCAGAGGTTTCGGTGAGCAATGTGCGTGATGCAGAAAGCTGTAGTGAAAATATCCTTTTCAATTTGCAATATACATAATGGTTGCACATTTACAGAATTATAGTATGCATGTAAACTATACATATTTTCAAGTATTTCAGAACACTCTTAACATTGTAAATTTTTAAAAAGATGTACTTTTTAAAATAACATAAAAATTTGGAAAATAAACATTATGCATGATTAGTACTTATGTGTCATAATTGAACACTGAATTCCAGTGCAGGGAAGAATGGGTTCATGTTTGTATGCTAGTGTACTCTTAGAGATAAGGTGTTCACGTGCGGTGTGCTGCCCCAAGGGGTACCAGCTTCATGGCGTGCATAGTGCGACGCAGCTTCTGGTAGAAGGCCAGAACGTCGGGGTTGGCCCACACCTGGGCAGGGTCAAAGTCCACCACCCGCAGTGTCTGCAGGCTCCTGGCCCGAGAGAGGGCCACATATGCCTGGCCCGCCTCAAACACCCTCGACAGAGACATTTCCACACAGTCCAAGGTCAGTCCCTGCAAACACACCCCACACCTATGCCTCTGTTGTTCCACATGCATCATACACTTTGTACATTTTCTCTCTGGCTTCAAGCTCAATAGTCGAAGAAAGTCACAAATACAATCACTTTATTCCATGTAAACTATTATTAGCCTATTTACTAAAGGAAGGAAAGAAAGTAGAGATGGGTCGAACGTTCAATTTTCGAAATAAACCCAAACTTTAAGGTTATGTTTTGTTTGGTTCGAAATTGATTGCCATGTAAAAGATTGGTTCTAGTTCAATTCAAAAAATTTACATGAGTTCATATTCAGTT
Organism: Clitarchus hookeri; assembly: GCA_002778355.1. NCBI lineage: Eukaryota > Metazoa > Arthropoda > Insecta > Phasmatodea > Phasmatidae > Clitarchus > Clitarchus hookeri. The sequence goes on along the minus strand of NQII01002714.1, from coordinate 244,547 downwards.
CAAAAATTTGCCAGAAATGAACATCATTAACGAACTTTGAAACACACTTGCTTCCCCTCAAAGATGTTGAAAAATTACAAACATGGGACTCAAAACAACAAAAATTACTGAACAAGTTTTTTTTCTTTTTTCGTGACAGTGATGACAGCACTGTATCTTGAACTCTATGGTATATAAAACCGGATGCTTTCCTTTCTTAATGTTTAGACTTGTGTATGTAATGTGTATTGTAGACAAACTTTTAAATTTGTTTTTCCCGCCCACTCTTTGTGGACGTCATCTTGCCCACCATATATTGGACTAAACAAACAAATGAACAAAAAAGTGTTAGTTGTGCGCAATATGGTGTTGGCATGTGTTATTTCGTTGTGGGCAATCGTTTTAACATCGTCATAATGAACTATAAAGCACATACAGTCCATTCTCGTCATCCTGTGCCCAGACATTTTGCTCCTCTGGGCAGGATCATAAACATTTCAAAATTTGTGTATCTTTTTTGCTGCCAGTTACTTTTGTTTATCATTCACGCATGGTGCACAGTTGCATTGTGGCTTGATGAACAGCATTTATTTCAGCCTACGACCTACCACGCCGGCTGATTTTCACGTAATTTAGGAAGTGATGTTAAAGTCACAGTGAATTGTGTGCATACGCATGTGAACTTCGCATCACATGTGAGGTCATGTTTATTTATCGCTGGAAATTGTGGTGATATTTACCATTGTTTTGTGAAGCACCAAAAACTCCGCTCAAACAATGGCAGCGATAACGACAGCACGCTTGCGACTGCAACAAGACGCAAATTGTCTGCACAGAGCCCTCCCTGTTGACAGCTCAAGCCCTCAGCGACCCCTCACAACAACGGTTGTTCCAAGCCACCTGCCGGGATCTGCCGTCCATCAAAACAAGTTACGAGGATAATCATTATCTAATCGAAGCACATGGTAATGAGGACACATCTTTCAACAAGCAGCTATCAGTTTCATCAGAACAGCGAACAACCACCCAGTTGCATGCTTGAGTCGCCCTTCCAGTCCTCAAGCTCCTCACATTTTATGGAGAAATCAAAGGTTGGTTAAATTATTCCAATTTGTTCACCACTTTGATTGGAGATGACAAGGACCTCGGTAATGTGGAGCATTTCACTTGCTTAAAAGCTTTGCTTTCTGGAGAACCATTATCTATTATTCAGTCACTTCCAATGACCTCTGATAATTTTGACATTGCTTGGAATCTGTTGATTAAACGGTATGATAACAAACGGGTCATCATGGCAAATCATACAGATGCACTTTTGCAAGCTCCTGTGGCTACTACAGATTCAGCCCAATCCTTGCGAGACTTGTTATCTGCTACCATTAAAAATGTAGCTGCTTTGTAGGCATTGAACCTGTCAGTAAATCAATGGGATATGTTGCTGCTGCATTTGTTGGAGAAACGCATGGGCCAGGCATTAAAAAAACCATCGGAACAAGTGGTTCATGAACTTGAAATCCCTACATTGAGTGACTTTACAGATTTTCTTGAAAAACACTGCACGTCGAGAAAAGTCAGTCAGTACATCTCAAAAGTATAGCCAGCCTAAATCAATTAACAATCGCAAAGTGCCTGAGCAGCATCGTACTTCATCAGGTAGTTTCTTTCTTAAGTCCCTTCCAGAAAAGTGTTGCCTTTGTAAGGGTGATCATAACATCCACAGATGCTCTGAATTAGTGCAAAAGGGCCCTCAGGCATGTTTTTAAATGGAACAGGACAAACGATTATGAATAAACTGCCTTCAAGCCGCTCACCAAGTGAAGAGTTGCCCATTGACAAATCTTGTCGATTTTGTAATGCTCTCATCATAACACGATGCTGTATTTGCCATCAGATAAACCCACTACGTACCACAGTGGCAGTCAGCACAGGATGAAGTACCTGTTGATACACCTTCAAATGGGGACAGCACTCTTAGTGTTCTGTCTTCCTTTTCCAAAGATTCGCAGCCATCTGCTGTAATGTTATCCACAGCTGTTGCTTATGATCAGGATGTCTTTCTTGCTTGACTCCGGCAGCCAAGTCAATTTCATTACTGAATCATGTCAGTCTCAATTAGGTATCAAGCGTCAAAACTAGAGATAGGTCGAATGCCAAAAAATATCTGTTCCAGTTCAGATTCTACAATTTAAATATCTGTTCCAGTATTTGGTTATATTTCGAATACTTGCCTTTTGCTTGCAATTTCATTAAACCACTGCAGGTAAAATTCATTAAATGCTTTATTTAACCTATGGAAGAATTAGACAATAACAAAGTGTGAAGGTAAGATTTAATGTATACAAATAAACATGTATTAAATTTATTTAAGGTTTTCGTTAAAAAAAATTAGCATCTTCACTCCATGTGGATCTAAACGGTTTCTTTTGGAGTCACAAATGAATCCTGTAGTGCTGAAAAGTCTCTCACTGCAAACTGTTGCAGGTGGGATACACAAGTACTTTTTTGAAAGTGTCTGAAGTGGTATGCAGTGATCTCTTTTTCTCCAGTATTCAGTAACAGAACAATCATGACGTGTGATGGGTACAGAGGATAGGCATTGCACTGTTTTCACACCCTGCTATAGTTGTCCTGGGCAGGCAGCCAGCAGGTGACAACGAAACTTCCAGGGAAACACCGTCGGGGATGTCCCGACGTATAAGGGCACACTGGGAAAGAACCGAAGTTGAGAGAAACAGGATAAGTCCCTAGAAAAAGTTGATATAAGCCCTCAACAAAGGAATCCGGGGGTGCACCCGACAAGAATTAGTGCCGACCCAGCTCACAGGAATCCCCAAAAACGTCCTACCACACCCTCCCTCCACCCCAGTTGGAGCGCGCAAGCCGCTGACGAGACACGAAATCCCATACAAAAAATGTACGAGGTACACAGGGGATTTCCCGATTTCTCTCTCGAGAAACTGCTGACATTAGCTGCGAGCTTATATCCCTACCAGAGTTCCCACTCGCCCATCGATCGCAAGCACACCACCCAAACTTCGATTATAGAAGTGGCCAAGCCAAGCATAGTAGGCACTAGGAAAAACCCTATGCAAGCGGCGACCACAGCTTCACCGTCGCCCAGGGGAAGAGGCCCCTCGGCTATACCCTCCAACTGTCATTCCTGCTAAAGGTAGGCGACGAGGCGGCAACCCTGTGTGCTTATTCTTGGGTAATTTTTACTTCAGATCTCGTACATGTCAAACCCACAAAGGAACAGCAGGAGACTGTCTTGAAACCCACTTTGCTGAGACTAACTAGTGTAGGACTGCCTGCTACCAGTCGACGGCCACCTGTAACTTGCACCAAGTACTCCGGTACTTGGAACATTGAGAGTAGAGCCACAACCAGTAGGAACATACGCGATGAAGCGGCTATACGTCCATATCAGCTAACCCACTCCATCCACCACGTTGAACTTCGCTGGTTGGAGTGACAGGACTGATTCTGGTTGGTCTAACCCCTTCTGGTTACACTTTAGCCAGGAACTTGTCGCCTGCTCCTCCTTCGTGGTAGAATTCAGTACCTTCCTGTATGCCCTTCACCTCAAGAAGCAGTGCAAGATGGAAAGCTAAGAGTGCAGCTACTGCCTCTAAACCTAGTCAGTTGCTCTGCAACCCATTGCTATCTGCACTCAGTAGCCCCTCCCCATGCGATCGAGCTCAAGCCACTTGACAACTGGTGAGGTCTCACCTCCCAGTTTGCCGTAGCTCTCTTTTCCAGCTGTCCCAGAAGATCGGGGGACATGGGACGGTGACTCCTGTGTGAGGAAGGTGGTTGGGCGTTTGAGGTGGTGTGGCAGTACCATGCTATAGTAACCAAGCCCTTCACTGCACCGTCTCTAGAAAGGGTGGATGATGCGTCTCTTACAGCCTCTCTCCACTCATGGCGACCCAAGGCTACTTGTGCCTCCCCTGTTATTGTAGATTGGGCTCCGCCACCCGTATCCCTATGGGAACCAGTTTCCTCATGGCTGGTAAGGGGTATCTGCTGTGATGGCTTGAGCCGATAGTTGGTACCTAGGCCCGACCACTTGGAATTCAGGCTGTTGGGGCCCAAAACAGGAATTTCCTGGGTGAAGAAATTCTAATGTATGGTAAAGGACAAGTGTCCGATGACAGCTTGTCGGCTGCGCTGCTGATGGATGAGTGATAATGGTGGACGGTGACGAGGACTCAGAAAACTCTGGACCTTCTGGTACTCCAAGGGGTAAAGACCTGCAGATTTTGATAATGACGGAAACCGCCCGGCAAAGTTTCACAGCACGCTGTCTGCTGGTGGTGTGGTTGGCAGGGCAGTCGGACATGAGTAAACCCACTAGTACCATGGCAAATAAGTGGGAGCACGGACTGATCGGGTTGGCCCCATCAGAGGTTCTCTCTGATGTTCCGATCAATAGAGGTTGGACTCGTGTTGGCGGTGGTTAACTCTGTATGCTGGAGAAGGTCTGGAGAGATTCCCCCTCTTAAAGAAAGACTGAGCTGTGAGCAGGCACCTGCTCCAGCAGCATCCTGGCAAGACGTTAGGGGTCCGGATAGTGCTCCGGCCAGACCACACGCTTGGTAATCTGAGTACGAGGATCTCAGACCTTGTGGAAGGGTGCTCCTGGTGGAGCTTGTGTATCAAGTTGGGGCTTTGGGCTTGGTTACCTCAGGTGAATAGCTGGGACACCTGCGTTGAGAGGGCGTGATCCCTCTTCCCTGCTGATTGGGCGGCCGTAGCGCAGTATGGCTGCAAGGCTAAGAGCGCTACGTAAAAATAACAAAAGTATGGCCGAAAGGCTGTATGTGTGCTTATACTGTCCCAGAAGATTGCCAGAGATCCTCACCCGCTCATAGTCCGTCTACGACTGGGACTACCAGTACCCTTGGAGATCGCCTGCCCATACTTCCGGCCTGCAACGTCCAGCAGCCCGCCGCCAGAGCTGACCAATCCAGCCAGCAGCATTACCGCCGCTCCAGGACAGGGCCCCTGTTCCAGCCAGCAGTCACCGAGCCTTGAACTACCCTGGGTGAAGCTCACTGCAGGTAACAGAGTGCCCTCGTCTAGGCCTACTCTGCGTAGAGCTGTCATCGCCACACCCGACTTCATGCCAAGTCGAAGGGCTACACGCCCCACCCTATACCGCAGCAGGGTTACTACCAGGCAAAAGATCATTCAAACTCATGCTCAATAAGTTATAGCCAGTGTGTCTGTCCAGCACCAAAGAAACCTGTGTCTGACGGTGACGATACTGCCATTTCTAACCAGACGTCACGCGTGAATGTAAAATGTTCTCCTTCGCTTATCTCATCTTAGAATCTTTACTATTGCCTCCTATTAACAGAGATACCGTATTTTGGCGTGTATAGGCCGCACTGAATTTTTTTATTCCTGTAAATATTGCAGCACCTCATTGTGCTAATGTGGAGACCAGCCGGCACAGCAACAGCAAACTATTGCAACGTCAAACTAATTAGTTTGCCGTTGAGTGTCATCGCCATGCCGGCTGACCTCCACCTGCGGAAAAGTGACAACTGCTAGCTACAAAGAGTGCCGTTTTCAAAGAAAAAATTACTTATGGCTAAAGGAAACAATAGCGCTGCCTATCTGGACAATTCCGAGAACTGGCCGGCCGAGTAGGGGAATTGACGAAAGCAGTGAAAGGAATAAGGGGCGCAAAACCGAACAACTTAGATCTGAGATATCTCACGAAATGTTGACATCTGCTACGCATATGAGCACACTGGCTGCTGGCAAAACCGATTTGTCTAAAATTATTAAAGACGCTTCTTTAACTCCAACTCTGGCTTCAAAATACAGAAGAATAATAATATCCGCTGAGAAAGGCAGTACCCATCAAAATAAAAAGCTTTCAACAACAAAAGCTTTAGCTGTATTCGTGGATGCTGACCTCACTTCTAAGCAGTACAATACTATTAGAGCTGCAAGTAAAAGCATATACCCATGTTATTCACCAGTGGATACCAGTTTTTCTAATGATTCCCTTGATATTAGTGGTGAAAACGATGACGATGATGAAGATAATGAGAATTGTGACACTGAATGACGTTATTTGATTATACGAATTATATATATATATTTTTTGCCAATTTAATTATTTCGTTTGTTTTATTTGATCAATGCCTTTCATCTAGTTACTATGATACTGTAAAGTATAAACATAAATTGCATATAAATCATATCAATACATGTTTAAACTACGTATTAACTCTAAACAATAACTTAAACACACTTAAATACTTTTGGCCAGCTTTTTAGGACAAATACCTGTCTGTGCGCCGTATGTGGCGTGCCAGCCCGGCTGGCTGTTGCCGGACAGGCAATGGTGCATGTGTGCGTGCAACCCACATGCACGTTCCCGCACGCACACACATAGAGAGAGAGAGCTGCTGCTGGCTGTCTCATCCAACCAGAGAGAAAGACAGCGTGAAAGATAAATTAGAGGGGGAAGGGGGCATTCTAAAAATACTGGATACTGGTAGACCACCCAGCTATTATTCATAGTGCTTCCCCTCCTTTGCATTTCTCCTCCAACCACTGCTAAGTGGCTGTGTGGTGAAGCGGCGAGTGGAAATTGCCAGGAAGGGAGGGGAGTATAAGAGAGTGACGAAAAACCCTGTCATTAGCTTGGGGGGGGGAGGAAGCAGTATGGAGAGATGCTGAGCGAGAGGGAGAAAGAGCACCCACCTTGTGGGTGGATGGTGATAATAAGCGTTGAGGGAGGGAGGTGAAAAAACGAGCAAGAGGGAGAAAAAAAAAGAGAAAGGGAGCCAGCCAGATGGACTGCGGGTAGAGGTAATACACTGATACAAAGCGGAACTGACAGCGATAGGCAGGCAAAAAAGTATGGCGTGACCCATACACGTTTAAACACGAATGACTAGCTATTCATTTATTCTTATTATTCTTTTGACTTCCTNAATGACTAGCTATTCATTTATTCTTATTATTCTTTTGACTTCCTTAGAAACTAAGTTAAAACATTAAAGCATACTGTTTGTTGACAGATTTCTAAACATGTTTTGGGGGAAAATTCTTTTTAAAGCCAATAAATAAGATGCACCCCAATTTTTATAGTAATTTTTTTTGTAAAAATGTGTGGCCTTTATACGCCGAAATACGGTATTTCTTTCCGTTCATGTTTACAGTTGATTCACAAACCAAAATAATAACTAAAAAGAAAAAAGAAAAAAAAATTGTGTTGTCTATTACACAAATATTTATCAAATACATCAATCATTGGTGTCAAAGAGCAGTAAATCTGCTAATAAAGTTTTTCTGTTACAGTAGTTGGCAGATTTACATATGCAGAAAAAGTTTTATTTATATTTTGTGCAATAAATCACATGTCTCGCAAACATGTCATCGCATTCACACATTACAAAATACTTCAAAATACACACGATTTCATAAAACTGAAATGCAAGCCGACGAGATAATTCACATGACGTGCCACGGGTAACATCGTTATTCCAATCGAGCCTCGCCCCAGCCGTGGCTCCCTCCCAAGAAGTGTGTTATGCCATACAAGCTACAGGAACCCTCTTTCTATTGTGATGGCAGGNGAGAAATAGAAACTAAATACTGTAGTATCAACGTTAAGTACCTGCAAAATATTTTACCAATGCTACTGATACTACTGATATAGATCGATATTGAGTATCGGTATCGACCCAGTCCTACAAAACTGTTAGTGCTTAACAATAATCAAAGTGAATAATATAAGGCACCTTAAAGAGTTGATATGACTTCATATTTGAAGCTTTGCAAATCACTATATTTCAGTAAATGGGCAATACTATAGGCTGTTCACGGTAAAGGAGCACTTTTGAGGCCCAAGTTACTTTTTCCTTTCAGTAATGTTTTATTCTTTAACCACCTTTTTAAATAAATATTGCCATGCAAGTACAGTCAAACCCCAATGTAATGAAATGTAGGTAACGAAAATAGCGATATAAAGTAAAGGTTTTCAGGAACTGTCAAAAAAATCCCAAAAATTTATGAAAAGAATAAAATATCCTTGCTAAAATTGAATAAAAGGCAATGAAAACATAATAAAAATACATTCACTGGCCCATGGCAATAACATGTAGGTATTTCTCAGTAGGTACACTTAAACCATCCACTACAACAAACAAAAAAATTGTTAAAATCTGTTTAAAACTACGGCAGCTGTGATTTGAGTTGACTGCGCACATACCTAGCGAGTTAGACTTTGTGCGATACATGACGTAACGAAGGGCTTCTTTGTTCTTCACCTCTGCCTACCCACCCCGACTATCTCTCCCCTAGCGCCTAGCTCCATGCCATGTCTTCGTGTGTAGTGTTTGATATGTTTTTCAACTGTGCTATTATAACTTTGATTTTTGGTTTTTATTCTTGAATTTTGTTTACAGATTGCAATTGGAATTGACTGCACTGCCTGTTAACGACCTGCTTACGGTATTTTTTAATGGGATACAATTTTATTTACGGTTTTGGATACAACACATTACGTCAATAATAGTGCCAGAAACGCCGATTTCTGCTGCAACCCACCTAGCTTCTCTGTCGCATGTGTCGGAGTTGCTCTTGAAAAGTAGTGACTTGACGTGTGCCGCTATGGGCCATCGGTGTGTTGGATAAATGAAGGCATGATTGTGGTGCAGTGTACAAACAATTGTTTGTTTATTTATTTATTTCATTTTAGTGAGAAAGCTGGCCTTGGCACTGGCTAAAATTGTACACTAGCAAAAAATATATCCATAGAGCATGCCACAATGTTTACATTTTTGTGGCGGTACAAGAATGTCCTTATCCTTGTGGGATGTATATTTCTATCCGAAATAATTCTGCTAATTGAAATAAATTTAATTACAAGGTAAGTGGCACATAATGTTTGAACTTTTTTCTCCTTAACGTGACATTGTTTATGGACTTGTTATAATATATTTTTATTCAGAACACTTCTTACTATTTAAATAAACTAAAATTTTGTTAATAAATCATTAAAATTTTGTACAAAAAGGCTTTAGGAAATGGATTTCACATTTGTTAAAAGTTAGAACAGGGCACAATGTTTAAATTTTATTTTTGTTAACTACAGATTGTTTATGGTCTTGTGGGGTACCATTTCATTTGCAGAGCATCTGTCTAGTGAATTACTTTGGTATTTAATTTAAATAAAAGTGTTATTTTGCACCATTGATAATGAAACACTGTCTTAACTTGAAAAAAAAAATCATGTATTTATAAGAACTTAGTGTTGGAGTGTTAAAATAGGTAAATTTTAATTTAACGAAACAGCGAAATAGAGAAAATATTTTCAGTAATCGCGACATTTTGTCAAAGTGGTGTTTTACTGTAATAAATAGAGTATGTATACTCCACTGCACTCGGAAGATAACGTCTAAGTNATTTTGTCAAAGTGGTGTTTTACTGTAATAAATAGAGTATGTATACTCCACTGCACTCGGAAGATAACGTCTAAGTGAAAATAAAATATATTTATTGACTATTATATCAAATGAGAGGACTTTCAAAAGTGCTCACTTTACAGTGAATATCCTTTATCATGCATATGTAAGCATATTGAGAGCTATCCACTAATNACTTTCAAAAGTGCTCACTTTACAGTGAATATCCTTTATCATGCATATGTAAGCATATTGAGAGCTATCCACTAATTTCTGTTATTACTTTGCTGCTCAAACAATTTTTGTATTTACAAAAATGGGATAAATACCTACATGCTAGAGTTGACTGAACTGTGAAGTTAAGTCAATGCACTATCCCATCATTTCTGGTTATAAAATGCTTTGAATATCAAACAAGGCTTTAAATTCATATATTATTTTAAGAACCAAAAAGCACTGATTCTCAACCTTTCACTATTCAGTTATTTTTATACCATAATAATTAGGGATGGGTCGAATAACAAAAAATATAGGTTCCGGTNAACCTTTCACTATTCAGTTATTTTTATACCATAATAATTAGGGATGGGTCGAATAACAAAAAATATAGGTTCCGGTACCGATTCTACAATTTAAATATCTGTTCCAGTATTCGGTTCCATTTTGAATACTTGCATTTTGCTTGCAACTTCATTCAACCAATGCAGGTAAAATTCATTAAATGTTTTATTTAATCTACCGAAGAATAGAACAATAACAAAGTGTGAAGATAAGATTTAATGTATACAGATAAACTTGTATTAAATTTATTTAAGGTTAGTAAATATGTAACAATTTTTTTTTTTTTTACATTTATACGTGGTGAT
>NQII01002714.1:218240-233262 GCA_002778355.1 Clitarchus hookeri | reverse complement strand
TTATGGGAAATGAGGGTAGGATGGTGTGAAAACTAACACATTTTTAGTCTGAACTCATGTATATGTGGCACATAATTTTAACTTAAGAAATCAATGGGTGGAAATTATTAGTTTTATCCTTAAAGTTACAAATCAATTAAAAAAAACACTACGTAAGGTTTATGAAATGTGNGTTTTATCCTTAAAGTTACAAATCAATTAAAAAAAACACTACGTAAGGTTTATGAAATGTGGTAAGTGAGATCTGGATATCATGTTACTGTTTGTGTTGACGTGCATCTGATAAAACTTCCCGAAGTATAGTCAATTCTGTTGACTTTCTTTCCCTTACTGCATGGCACGTCCGCACAACATACATTTACAAGAGCAGGGCTGACGTATTATAGACCAAGTTCACAAAGTACCGTATTTCAGCGTGTATAGGCCGCACATTTTTACAAAAAAAAAAATTGACAAATAGTGGGGTACGGGTTATTTACAAGATATTGGCATAAAATTTTTTTCCCCCCTAAACCATGTTCAGAAATTTGTGAACAAACGATACGCTCTAATGTTTTAACTTAGTTTCTAAGGAAGTCAAAAAAATAATAAGAAATGGATAGCTCATCACATGTGTTTAAACGTGTATGGGTCGCAGCATACTTTAGCCTGTCTGTCCTCGACTGTTCTGCTTTGTATCACTTATAGCCACCATTCAGCTTGCGTACTTCTTCTCTCTTTTTTCTTTCACCCTCTAGCTTGGCGTCCTTCCTTTCCACCACTACCGCTCCCTTCTCGCGGCCTCAACAGCCGCCATCCAGCATCAAGCAAGCTTGCTCGGACCCTTTCTTTTCTTTCTCCCTCCTTCTTCCTCTTGTTTTGTTTGTCTCGCTCGCTCTCTCTGGTTGAATGAGTCAGCCAGCAGTAGCGCTGCGTGTGTGTGATGCCGCACGCACACATGCACCATACCATTGCCTGCTCGGCAACAGCCGGCCGAGCTCGCAGGCTTCGCACGGCGCACATGTCCCGCAATTTAAACGCAGTGTTGAGGCATTTTGACATAAATACTAAAGGCGGAGGGCAGGCGGCGTGGCAACGATAACTTTCAATGGGGCAAATTTATTAGTTTGCCGCACTAGCACGATGAGGCCCGGCAATATTTATGGGAATACAAAAATTGAGTGCTGCCTATACTTGAAATATTTATTATCCCTAATTTTTCATCAAAAACTTCTGGTGCTGTCTATCCACGTCAAAATACGGTACATGTACACTAACACGTCTGAAAGTCGCACCACTATAACCAACCGTATGTGTCGCCATTAGTCATTGTCACTTGTGTCATTATGCAGCATAGCTGTAGCTGTGCCACTTGGGCCGGCTGTCTTCATCGTGCTAGTCTGGTGTGAGCAACGAAAGACCTCTTGCGAGTGCGGGAAAGTTATAGCACAACTTTGCGATGTTTGAATTTTTTTTTGGAAAATTAGTTTTGGATAAGGAGAGTTCCGTTCGAGGGAATTCCGGTTAAGAGGTGCTCTACTGTACCACTCCTTAATTTTTTTTCACGTATGGCATGCACCCCAGAATTTTTTTCCTTTACTTTTGGGGAAAAGGGAGCGCTATACAGGCGGTAGTTATTTTTGTAAGGACAGAGTTGCAGTAAATTTATTGCTGTGTCAAAGCGAAAACCAAAATGAGAAGAGAACCTGAGTAGTAGTTGTTAACCTAAAACCTCAGGCCTCAAGAACCGGTATAAATTGGAACCGAACTGACCCATCCCTAATAATAATTGGTGGTATCCATGTATCAATTTTGACACCTCAAATAAAACAAGAAAAGCAGATGTATTGTGTTTGATTCTCAGGTAACTTCACTTGGTATAGTGAACAAAAACAGTTTACAAAGAGTGACAAGACAACTGAAACATTTACATGCTGCTACCTGTGACTTGTGGATTGAGAAGGCCCAGGCGAGCTTCAGTGGCAGCTGTCGCCTCACCAGAACACCTGCCCCGGCTGTCTTCACCATCCACTTGTCTGGCCGCACCAGGACTTCCTGCCGAGACCGAAAACGCACCAGCGGGAAGCCTGCAACCCACAGCTAGTATCCAGACCAGGCACCATTATGGTAGCATGACATCAGGAACAAATACTAATGATGAATACTACCATTTTTTTTAGCCCTTAACAATAACAAATCGACTTGACCAAAAAAACATATTTCCAGCCAAAGCTGCTAACTTCTAGAGCATACATGTATAATCATTAGGGCTCCTACATTTAAAATAAAATAAGCTGATTACTCTCATAAAAATATCATAATTTCATAAAAAAATGAATTTTCATTTTAAAAAATAAATTTTATAGTTAAAAAATTGTTATCATTAGAGCATGAATCTGATGTTTTTGTAACAATTTCAATTAAACTGAAAGGAATTTTCCAGTGAAATATCCAAAAAATATTTTAACAGCAAGGATGACTAAACAACCTGAAGAGAGTACACTTGTCACGAAATGCAGAGTCAGTTATTTGTGATCAATCTTGTACTTTGTCAAGACATTAAAATTACTCAAGAGCAGTCACTAGCACTTACCGTATTTTATTGCATATAAGTCGCACATTTTATTAAAAAAATTTTATTGAAAACTCGGGGTGCGACATATAAGCGAGAAAAATTCCTCCAGCCCCGCACTAACTTTTCATTTACTCGGAATTCACGGCCCGCGGCCCGATTTCCAAACTCTTCAGTGAACAAAATCACTTTCATTTTGAAACCTGCCGTGTAGGTATATCACTTTTCCATCAAGAAACTGTTGCACTTCTTCCCTGCCACAACATCAAAACAACACTACGTGCGGCGCAAAGATGACATAAGAGAAAGACGTGTAAGTCACGGCTAACATTATTCTGGAACACAAGAACCAACCAACGCTAATGTGCTGCTATCTCTCAAACTCCACAGAAAGGTTTCGAAAATAATTGATTATCAGTTATTGAGCAAGAATCGATTCCTTTTAATTCTTTTAAAATATTTTTTTTCTTTTAAGGATTGCGAAGGGAATTACGTAACGGAAATATTCTAATTCCTTTCTATATTTTGCACGTTTATTTAAAACTTACAAAGATAAACTGCACAAATATTGGTTAGGTTTTTGCTTTTAACATAAATCGTTAGAAATACTTTAAACATATAAAAAGAAAGCTCGATAAAATTTTTGTCGTAAAAATATTACTTCAAATTAAATTACATGTTTATAAGTCATGTCTTTTTTCCAATAAATATATAATCTACGGCAGTCAAGGCTGCATCTCGAGCGCTATATCAGAACATTCCAGACGAACTACGTCCGACAAACTTGCGGCGCACTGTGTCTGCGCTGTACGCTTGGCAACACCGCTTGCTTGCAAGGACACAGCTGCCACACGACCTTCGCCAAGGTCGCGTGCACCAGCCACCCGTGGCGCAGGCCCTGTTGTACAGAATTTACAACAACGATGAGCACGACCTATAAACGATAAATATATATATATTTTTTTAAACACCCTTTGAAAATAATGGTGCGACCTATATGCGCAGGCGACTTATATGCGATAAAATACGTATATTTTACAAGATTTTTGCATTACCTACATAGTTTCTTTTTATTTGTATGTTTGTAGATAACAATATTTTAATTTGAATACAAAACACACACTCCTTTTTAATCAGTTGTAACAGCCCATAGAATAGCCACATCTTGGCTCGTGACATAGTTTTTCAATTTTTGTCTGCATACTTCTTGCATTTTGGGATTCCCTAGGTGTTTTTGCACATTGCCCTTCATCTACAAAAAGTAATACCATGTGTTTATTGATATATGAGGAAAAGGAAAATACGTAATACATCAGAGATAAAATTAAAATAACAGCAAACACTGGCAAAATTACTATTCACTGTTCAGTATTACTTCAATGCAAATTCACAAACTAACAACCAAATACATGTTATGATTTTATTAGAGATAAAATAAAAATATGTACTCCTTACATACTACAAATGTTTCCACAAAGTTTCTAATCGCAGAGCAGCCAATTTTATCTATAGGGAAGTTGCAGAAATCTGTTTGTTTTTTTTTTGTAAAAATGTGATAACCACACAAATTGTTTTAATTACTATGACCATTTTTATGTTAAATAAATAAAGATGATGCTGTGTAACAGATGGAAAATTTAAAACCAAATGTCTGTAGGATTGTGCAAATAATCTGTACTGTATACTGAAACAAAAATAAGAAATAGCAACTTTCATTTTTGTTATGGTAAGAAATTTTGTTGCTGAAAGTTGTAACAAAACAAAAATTCTTGATTTTGATCAATATTCTGGTGTTTAATGAATGTTCATTTAGTGCACCCGCAAAAAAAACTTTTGCCTTTAAATCTTTTTTTTCTTTTCATTTTTTAATAACTAAAATAGCTACATAAAATGGAAATTTAAATGTAGGCAAGAACCCCTGTGGTAAATACTCCATATCGTACAATTTTTTGTTTGGTTTTGCAACAAATTTGTTATAATGAATAACTTGCTAAAATGCTATGAAATTCGTTAAACTTTCATTAAGACTGAGCTAATTATTAAATTTTTTCATTTTCGTTTGTTTTATGAAACTTCATAAGATATCTTTCGTTTTCGTTTTGTTAGAAAAAGTCACATTCACACAAACCTAAATGTCTGTAAGAATTTTTATGGTAAAAGGAGCTGAACATCGTGGTTCTGGATACAATTAAAGTATCAATTTTGTTCATATTTTGTGAATACAGGTATTCCTATAGAATTTTGTGTATAAAAATAATTTCTCTATATTTTGCGTTATTTCACGGTTCGCAAAAATTTCTAGACTCCAATGTGTACAGTAAACTCTCACTTCTAAGACCTTTCATGCTTCCCAGGAAAAGAGTTGTTATTTTGAAGGGGTCGTTATTGGAAATTTTATCCATAGTTCCCAAATAAAGGGTTTGTTATTTCGAGAGGGTTGCGATTCCAAGGATCTTAGAAATGAGAGTTTACTGTAATAATATTTGCTACAT
Source organism: Clitarchus hookeri (assembly GCA_002778355.1). NCBI lineage: Eukaryota > Metazoa > Arthropoda > Insecta > Phasmatodea > Phasmatidae > Clitarchus > Clitarchus hookeri. The sequence continues at coordinate 228,219 of NQII01002714.1, read as the reverse complement.
TAATACACACAGACATTAAATGCGAAAACCAAACCCGTTTCTCAAACAATAATAAAAGTAATTATATTACAAGAAGTAGACAGAATGCACAAGTACTCACATGGCAAATCTCACCGATTTTTATANAGAGATAGAGACACACACACACGTGCACGCACGCACACACACACAAGAGTCTTGACGAACACATTTTACACGTGAATGGGATGCGCGATTGTGATGTTTTGCGGAGCGGTGGTTGGAAAACAGTGAGCCTAGCGGCCAGGAGGGTGAGGCAGAATATTTGAAATGTGGCAGAGAAGTCATCTTATGCTTAAGCCAGGTGTCTCTCTCTGGATTTGGTGATGTTTTGGTGGGCAAATTCCCAGCATCATAGTTCTGCACTATTATTCGAAGGTGGTAGGACTCTCACCACTCTGGTTGTGTAATGAGAGTCAAAGTTCTGGTTGTGAGATGCTGCATGTGCTGCAACTGGCTTCTCCTGTAAATTTACATTTTCCCCAGCTATGGCTTGTTTGGTGTCCACTCTATGGCCATTCATTCTCTGTCTGTTAGTGTTAGTAGTAAGGCCAATGTACTTCACATTCCAGTGAACGTACTGTAGCTGGTAGATAAGATTTTCTGTCGCACAGTTGTAGCTGCCCTGGATAGAATAAGTCTGATTGGTGAGCCTGCTGTTGAAGGAGGTAGAAGACTGGTGTATAGCACAAGAGCTACAATGTGGACTATTGAAAGGATGATACAACCTGGAGGTGGTGATATTAAAGAATGTGGCATTGGGTGGCAATTTGGGGTGCACCAGTTTGTTTTGAAGGTTCGGTGGTCATTTGAAGACCAATCTGGGTGGTTTGGAGAACAACAAGTTTTGAGTAGTGAGTGGTGGTGAGGCCAGAACTGTGAAGTGGCATGCTAAATCTGTTTGTAAACCAAATATCTGAGGTCGCTTTGTAATTATGCAGTTAATACTGATTTGATCGGAATATTTAGTTAATCTTCTTATGTTTTGTGACAAAATGTAATTGTTTACCAAAATTTTAGATGTTTTGGCAGTGTTATTATGTTTATCTGTCATCAGTTTACTTTTACTTAAGTCATAGTTGAGGTTGCGTCAGCAATTGGAGATAAGGGCTATTAAGTTCTTTACAGTTGTTCTTTCCTTTAGAGTATGTTCTAGAAATTTGATTGATTAACTTTGGCGCAGTTTGGCTGGTGTCAGAAAGTATTTGCGACTGGGTTCGCACCAGTATCAAAGAGGATTCTGTACTGTGCAATGCCCTTATTTGGTTATGTTTTTTGCACCCTGATGTGAGGAGTGAGGGTAGAGCATGGTGGCGATTTTTACAGGGTGTCTACTTGTTTGCATAAATAAAATTTAGTGACTTTTTCTTTACCTTTTCATATGTATATTGTATTGGCTTTCAGAATAAACCATGCCAAAAAAGCAGATTTTACCGATATTTAGTTATATATTTACGTGGTTTGCACTCAAAAAGCCAAGACAACCTACTTGACAATGGCCACAAACGTCTGCAAGCAACGCACCATGTCTTGTCATAATTACAAACAAAGCCAAGTAAATGTTAGAATTTAAACCCCTCTAAATTGTTATTACAAGAAAAAAAAAGAACATGCATGTAAAATTAATTACAGTAGAACCCTGTAATAACATTTTCCTGCTTAATAAACTGCCTTCTCTTAGTCCACAAACATATTTTTCAAAACAAAATTGCCCTCTCATAAAGTTAATCCTTTTTAAGGCTAACATTTCTTGGAACCCTTGAGAAATGTTATAACAGGGTTCCATTGTACATGGATTTGGGGTACTTAAAATATAAAGTAAAAAGTAAAAATGTAAAAAAAATAATAAGTTGCATTACAAAAATGACAAAAAAATGTTATAAAACAATTAAGCTGATGAGACTTACCAAAAATAGGCAAAAAAAGTGGTTCACCTATTACCTTAGCACGCACGCACATGCGCACGCCCACACACACATGCACGTGCATCCATGCACCCACCCATGCGCGCGCGCACGCACCACTGGCTATGATTAATACATGTGCATAGTATTGTTTAAATAACACAGTTGCGTCAACTGCTATTATGTTTAGTGTTTACACAACTGTAAAGTAATTTGTTTTGTTAAAAAATCTGCTGTTGAGCATACAATAATAACAAATCATGCAAAAACTACAAATTCTAAACTGTAACAAATAAACACCGGCGCTATTTAACGGCAGACATCTTAAAAGGTAAACCATGTTGTCACACAAAAAAAAAATTGGTACCTAAAAGGAAATTATTAGTTGACTTCACTTAAAAAAAATGGTGTATGTATCACATTTATTCAGACATAACATGTATGGAGACATACAAAGTAATGCAGTACTTCAATTATCTGCACAAATTAATGTAGTTACATCTCTTGCCACTGGTTATTTTTTGCACTCTTGCAACTGTATAGCTATATCTAAACATTGTATTTGGCAGCACATCTGTTCCAAGAAATGAAGCATCAAATTTTTCTACCAATTATAACTTCATATGAGACATAGGATATTGCCCCAAAATCATTTTAAAGCGCTAATCAAAGACCATTTTTGCAATATTATTGGCAATGCTGTGCAAAATTACCATCCATGAGAAATGACAATCACTAGACATGTGCATCTGCTGAGATTCCAATGTCTGGAAAATATTTTTGTGACTTAAACCAAAAAGCACTTAAAATTCGTGACTTTTTTTTTAAGACTTTTATGACCCTTTTTATAAATCGTGACTTTCGGGACCTAGTAGACACCCTGTTTTAGCAGTGAGCGCTCGCAGCCACTTAACAGATTATGACAGACCAGCGAAGAAGCCGCATCGAGCATGACAAATTTCGCCCAAACTGGCAAGCACCAGCGACCTCAGTTTTTGGCCGAATGTTTTCTACTTAATTACTTCCGCCTGTGTGGTAGGTTGCCAGGGTGCTAGGAGGGAAAATTACGTCCCACCTGCCTTCATAATTTTCTCACAATGAGAGTTTTATGATGCAAATTATTAATGAACTTTGCGATGCTGTTCTAGTAATCTGCCTGGCTCATATTGCTAACTGTTCGTGTGTCTGCATTTTGAAGAATGCCAACTGCTTTAACTTGAATGAATTTTAGTTAAGGTTGCAAGTAGGTTGCTAGGCTACCAAAAATATATAAAAGGACAGGAATTCAAGTACAGTGTAGTACTTGTCGACAGGCACACACACAAAGACGGAGGAAACATTTTCCTCGCGGTTGTGTGATCACAACATTTTGTTGGCTAAGCCAGCTTCATCAGGCAGCGAGTTGTAGGACACTGCAGTATGGTGGAAGGGCACGGTCAGTATTAATCCTAGTGGCCGGGTGATGAACTAGGGTGGAGCAAGAAAATTGAAAAATTTCCAGTATAGCTGATAAGTGCAGTTAGGAGCTGTGATTATGTTGTGTTGAGGCCTGGTGGCTGACTGGATTTTGTTATAAATTGGTGAGCTAATTCCCAGCGTCTGAGTTCTGAGATATTGCTTGAAGGTGGTAGGGCTCTCACAATCTGGTCCTGTAGCAGGAGTCAAAATCTTTGATCTGTGGTGCTGCATAAGCTGCAACTGGTTTGTCCTGTTCTCAACTGTATAAAAACTAGAGGTGGGGCGACCAAATCTAAGATTTGCTGAATGCACAGAATCTTAGGAATTTAGTCGATTTCATATAAGATTTGTGGAAAAATTAATTTTTTTAAATATGTAGAATGCAGGCATGAGGTTATGATTCTATAGGTTATATGTCACGATATTAGTTTTTATGAAAATGGATGAAGACGTCAAAAATGTCTGCAGCACTAAGATAGTCATACTATCGGCACCAAGAGTTTAGCTAAACTATTGTGCTTGCCGTCATAACCGCACTAATGCACTATAAAAACACAAAAAGAAACTAAGACAAAAATAATTACCACACCAGTAAGAAATCTTGCAACAAACAATAATCTAACTTTGGATACACTCGTAAAAGACTGCTGGAGACTGGATTGAAACAAGCCAAAAGGATAGCTGTAACAGGTACGCCAACATAAAAATAAAACGATTTGATTTTCGTTCCAATATTTACAAACCTGCACTTGTAATACCTCAGTATTTATTCGGTGCCTGCCGGCCAGGGTAAGGCAAGCCAGGGGGTGGGTCCACCCACCTAGACTGGAGCGCGGGATTGTGCGTATTGCCGGCCTTTCAGGCGGCAAGCAGTTGACTCACTTGTGAATAAGAATGGTACAGAGGCAAAATAAGCGGCGGCGGTCTGCACTACAGTACACCAGGGGAGTACGCTTATTATATCTAACAGATGAAATCAATAACCCTATAATAACTTCTAAAGCAGTAGGACACCAATGCTTTATCAGGAAAGGAAACTATTTCCTTGGTGTTACAGTTTTATTTTACGTCAAACGTAAAGCCGTGAAGATTAGTAGACATATTATTGCAATTAAATTGGTAGTAGATTGTGCAAATGCTGCAATTTGGTGCTTGCTGTTGCAGAGGTATTTGCTAATGCACTGCAAACTGTTGAAGGTGTTTGTAATTTCTTGCTACCACGGCCCTTTGTCTGCAACAGAATTTGTTTACTCTTAAGTTGTATTTTAGTATATGAAAGGCGTTGTAAACACAGACGTTTCATTGTAAACGCTTGCAATCGACTTGCGACCAATTTAACAGATACAGTCGTGTACTATCAGTGCTGTTAGTTTGTGTTTCAACTGACTGCCAGAGCTGTGATGCGACACCATGTTGGTGTCTACAGTGTCAATGTATCATGCCCTCTACAATGTAGCGAAATGGTATATTTTTGAATGTGTTTGCAGAAATATAATGCTACAATTTCACCAGAAATACCAAAGAAAAACTTGTATTAATCACACAGGGCTGTGTGGAATGTGGATAAAAAAGTTACAAAGAGATTTTTTTTAGTAGTGCACAGTCAAGATAACAGAATCTTATAATGCATACTACTTTGGCTGCAAACAATAAGAAAGAAGAAATGTATCCTATTTCTGTAAAGAATACAGTGAAAATAAACGTGTGTATAATGGTTCTGTAATAATTCTGGTTTTTATCACATTTACAAATAATTTTTTTTAATGTCATACCAATGTAAACAACCTCACTCAGATATAATGATAGTTTATTTGCCACCACATTAAATTTAATATGTATAAAAACGACCATTTATCATGATCAGTAACATTCCAGCTATAATAACTATGAAATAAAAGTTTAAATGATCAATTACAAATGTATGAGTAATCATGTAATGCCAAGCAAATAAATAATTGAGACAGGGATATAAATTATTCACAATTTTTACAGGAGATATTCAAAGTTCGAACATGAATAATTGATAAAATATTATTCAAAACTATTAAAATTTTTTTATTCACACACCTCTAATTTTAGAATGGATCCTTACTGCAGGCTTCTCAATTTCTGACTGTCCTAGTAATTTTCTCAATCTCTAATGAACCAGATGTCAATGAGATGTTAAACCCTTCCACCTGATCTGCCATAAAGATAATACCAGAATCAAATGCTTAACACGCAACTGGAAACATTAATATCTGTGAAAAGATAGGCTGCCATTGTCTTTTAAATTTTCAAGAAACGTGCAACAGATTCCACATGAAAAAGGCATGAAGAACACAGAGTTCCCAGCAGGGTTACAGCCATCTTACCTCCATCACCAAACTTGACGACGATTCCACGAGCACCATTCACAAGCCCCTCGCCTACGCTGATGTTTTTCACAAGCATTACTTGAGCACCAACCCTCAGCTCCAGATCACTGGCGACAGGCGTCTGCTGGTCAAGTTGCTTTGCCGCCTGTGTGTCCGAGTCCTGTGCTTTGAATCTGCGGCCGGGGCCTAAGAGCAGTCAGTTATATCAGGAACCACTTTGCACTCAGGTAAATACAGGAGCAGCAAAATGTGCTCTGCCTAGCCACTTAACCCCCCACATCACTGTCTCAAAAATGTGTAGGGTGGAGTGAAGAAGGTTTGGGTGGCTCTTAACATCAGTGTCTTGAAAGCCAATGAGGACGAAGCAAGTTGAGTGAGGAGCAATAATGGAATGCAAGAGCATGGGAGATCCCAAGAAAACCCGCCGACCAGCAACATCTTCCACCACGATTCCCACAAGCGAAAATCAGGCGAGCGACCTCTGCTGGGAATCTAACCAGATTCGCCTTATTGGGAGGTGATAGCTCTTGACGCCGTACTAACTTAAGCCACAAAAAATGTGTGTTACCTGTGTTGTTTTAAATACTCAGTGTACATTATGTGAAAAGAAAAACACACAATACTTTTGCCTACAGTGCTACATTCCAAAACCCACAAATAAAATGTTGGTGCTATTCAAATTTTGCCTGAGAATCAATTTTGATTCCGGTACTTGGAATAGGCGATTCTCAGGACTTAAAGAATTGAACTACCCCATTTCTAACACTGACATATCCAGACATGCAAGTTCATCACAAAATTTACTTCAGTAAATACTGATTTTACATGCTGGAATACAAATGAATAAAGGAAGTTACCAATTAGTTAGCTGCACCAGCAACAAGGAGAACTTAGCAGCTATAAATTGTTGCATTCAGCAATTATGACAACTACAACAAATAGCACAAAAAAATTGAAGTGTACCAGGCAGTTTCTCCAGGTTGTTCTCGTTAATAAGGTTTGCATCCTTGGTATGGCTACACAGTCGAGTCGCCAAGATTCCTTCAGTCTCTATATTGTGTCTGGAAGTGTCTCCAAGCTTCTTTGAGATCTCTGGTGTTACCCTGAAAGAAAGCAATGCAATTGTTAATGAAGTTATGGCATCAAAGTGATTGCTTGTATACCAACATATTACAATACCATACAAGATACTTTGCAATGATGTTGCCACAATTTTATTTTTTGCAGGGTGCAAACAGGTCTGCTCCAAAGGAAAATGGAAATACATAGAAACAAATATTTGCAGAACGACCTTAAACACTACATGTACGAACCGAATTAAAATACTTTAATTTTTCAGAAACACAAAAATTGACAGTAATTACCAATCCTGGCACACTTAATAAAGTTAACAAAATATCAAGAAAAGAATTTACTGAATAAATAGAGCCAATGAAAAATGGTAAATAAATATGACTGATTACAGTAGATAAATTAAAACATTTTGTCATAAAGTTTTGGTATAATAAAAACACTTCATTATAAAATTTTGATGAAATAAAAAATTCATTTGTACCCTTTTTATGAAATCGCTCAGTATTTTGTAGATGATTTTACTTGAAGACGAATGTATTTAGTTATATTTTTCAATAAAAACCATACTTATCATGAATAAATCCAAATTCATTGAAATTAAGTTGACATTAATTCAGAATAGAGTCAAATCTTGTTACAACGTACATAAACAAAGCCTCAACTTTTATACTTAGTAATGAAAATACACTGTACTGAAAGTCTTTTTTTAAACCTTTACATGCATGGGCTTCATGAAATAATGACATCAGTCATTTCAGTGAATAAAATTAATATGTAATTGCAAAGATATATTTTTTTTAAAGAGAATAACAATATGAACATGCACAAAATACATTCTGCAAACAAAGTCACGTGTGGTTTGCAAATACAGTGGAACCGCGCTATAACAAGTATGGCCTATAGCGACATATCCGCTATTGTGATAGTTTTTAAATGCACTGTCATGTTCCCTATCATTTGAAAGGTACTTAACTTCGTTTATAACGAAAATCTGTCAATGAAGCCTGTCGCTATAGCAGTAGGAACATTTGTAAACTCGTATTTTTAAAATGTTTAAACACGTATCGCAAATGACATTCGCCCACTTGCCATACGCGAGCCAGCCTTTGTTAGTCTGTGTGGCGACACTCGCGTCGGCTGGAGCTAAAATAAGAGGAGCGGGCGGGTGTTGTGAGCGATAAGGAAGATGGTATTATAGTGGAGGGGAGAGGTACGAATGGGAGTAGAGCTAGTCGAGGCCAAGAAAAGAGGGGTACGCTGGAAAAAGTGCAGAAGGGGGAGGGGAATGGTGGCGGCAAGATGCTAGCAGCCTGCCGCTCCCTTTATGCTGTGCTGTCTAGGTGGTTGACTACTTTAGTTTAGTTGTTAAATAAAACTGGAATTTTGAATATTGCAGGTTTTTTATAGTATTAAAAACGAATTTTAAATGCCAAAGTTTGTTATAAAGTTGTCTTAGATCGTAAGGGCATGACCCGGGAAATTTTTGTAATTGAAAAAAGGTTATTTCATAATCTGTGATTTTTGTTGTGCAAAAACGGGAATTTGAATATTGCAGGTTTTAAAAGTATTAAAAATGGATTTTAAATGCCAGAGTTTGTCGTAAAAATGTTATAAATCGTAAAGGCGTGACCCAAGAAAAGTTTTGAAATTTAAAAATTAGTTTTCCATAAACGGTGATTTTAAGTAACTGGTATTTAAAGAATGATTTCACAAGTGATTTTAAGTTGCTGTTTTAATTAAAAATACTATTGAAAGCTTACTAGTATGTTATTTTGTATATTGAAGGGTTGATTTGGTTAAATTATGCTTATTTCCTCGTGAGTGTGTCACACTGCCGAGCAAGTAAAAGTTTGTTTTGAAAACTTGGTTTTAAAATATTTTTAAATCGCAAAAAGATGCTGAGGGCATGTAATTAATGATTTAAAACAGTTTGTTTAGTTATTATTCTTTCAATAATACTTGAAAAAAAAAAAAATTGTGTATGTGCTGTAAGATGAAAGATACCCTACGGTCGTTAAAAGACCGTCGTTAAGACAGTTAACAACTACTGCGGGAGCCAGAAGGTTTGGAGGAATTTATCGAATGGCAACATGAATGTGAAAGGGAGAGGAGGAGAAACTTAAATATTTACGGCATTCTTTAAACACAGGATCTACAAGGGCAGCCCAGCCCGTAAGAACCTCCTGGTCGGAAGGGCAACACTGTACATTATACACAGTAAATTTGGACACAACACTTTCGTACACTCTAAAAAAAAAAAAACAAATTATGTTATAACGATAACTTGCTATAGCAATAATTTATGTTGCCACTGTCGACTATCGCTATAACGTGGTTCCACTGTAGTACACACTGCTAACTTATTAGTGAGGTTTTCTTTGAAAAAATACACCTTTTTGACGTCTCCACTAAATGAATCACACAAATACAAAGAATTTATATACCAAACTTGCACTCAGCATCAGCAGTTCATATAAAATTCCAAACGAACCAAAATGAATTCAGTCATATGAATGAAACATAATGGATAAATTCAATAATGGAATAAAAAGAAATATGTATTTTTCTAAGTGTAAGAAGGATGGAATCTAATATTGAAGTTAGGAATTTAAAAAAAAATCATATGATTAATTGCAAAACGTGTTTAAACACAACTGAACTAAAAAGAATTTTATATATATATATATATATATATATACATACACACACACACACATATATATATACACACATATACATATATATAGTCGGTTCACGACTGGAAGAAACTTTTGAAAATCAACCTTTGAAAAAACACCCTAGCCGTTAGCTACATGCATATAACATTACAAACAGCGGCGAGCGCGGATAGAGAGGAAATAGTTCTCAAGTTTTAACGTAATTGTTAATTTATCGCTTACAAATGGGTTTTTACTCGTAGTGCGTTCTCACGTGTTTAATATTTTTAAAATTTATTTCAAGTTTGCTTAACATTTTATTTATTACATTTTACGTTATATGTTGCGGTAGTGTTTGTGTGCAGTCATGAGTTCTAGCAAGGTGAATAAAAGATAAGTCACCAACGCCAACAGGACATCATTAACCTCACCGAATCATTGTATTCCCTAATTAGGCGAGGGAAAATGAAACCCTGCAACGTCGCGGAAAGAGCGGCAGAAATGTTGAAAC
>NQII01002714.1:154588-217792 GCA_002778355.1 Clitarchus hookeri | reverse complement strand
ACGCACACGAAACATCTAATTTTTAATACTCACATTTTGGGTTTATATAATGAAATGTTTTTCGCTTGCATCACATATTCTTTTGTGTGAAATTCTCAAGATTAAAAACTTTACGCTTGTGGAATATCCATTAATAATATATACATTACTTTTATGATGGGTATGTGCATGTACGAACACATGTACACACACACACACACACATATATATATATATATATGTCGATGATCTGATGACAAACTTTGCGATCAAACAGTAACCACCAAATTGAGGCGTGAACCAGACAACTCAAGCCTTGAATTGATATGTCTGGTTCTCTTCTTCANAGACAACTCAAGCCTTGAATTGATATGTCTGGTTCTCTTCTTCATCAAACCAGAGTAGTTCAGGATTCTGCGATTATCTATGCTCGATGAATGTCCGAAATAGCAATATTCTCAGAAGAAAATAAACATTTTTCCTTTCTCTTTCAAATTAAAATTCGATTTAATTTTCTTTCAGATCCTTTATACAATTTTTCAAAATTCTTGCAGTAGTATTCTATTTTTTTTTTTTTTTACATATAGTTTTATTTTCTTTATTCATAGATATATATAATATTAATGCATAATTTTAACATTTATAACACAGGGAAAATATTAAATAAATTATTCAGCAATTCAAATTCAGTATTATTTCATGTTTACTGTCATGTGTGCTGTGTTTGTTGACATGTACCAAGTTTTAGTTCAAAGTTTTTGTATTTCCTGGGTCCAGTGCTGTAACCTGTACATTACAAACTGTGGCGCTGCGATCGGCAGATGTAGTTTAAAGATGGCGTTTATTGATGGACGTGCAGCCGCCACAAACTTTGTTGAATATTGATGGTTAATTTTCCCACCCAACTAAACATTTGGTCCTCCGGGCACCGGATCATACAATTGATCACGGAAATTACAGTAGTTTCGTTCAATATTCAGTTTTCGGTTTGTGAAAAGTGATTTCGTTCAGACGTGTTTCATGCTTTCGTGTGGTGTGCTGCAGAATGAGCTACAATATTTGTGTTACAAAAATGCACACTACTCGGATTGCTTTGAATTTGAGTGAGATTGAAAAGCATTTTTGTGTTTGAGAAAGTAAGTGGCTGGAACAGCAAATATATGAAAATTGAAATATGTTTGTCTATCACTTGAATGCCGCGATTCGTAAATAATACGAACTACAGTCAGTGCCAAGAATTATGTAGGTCTACATCAAAACATGAGCATATAACAAGTGTTGGTTGAGGTTTTTGTTGATCTTCATACGTGACAAGGTTAAATGACTGGGCATTGTTGTTCATGTGCATTTTGAGGTTAACTGCAATACTCAGTTATGAAAATGGGTTACAAAATAGTTGCGGCTCGTCTACAGTTAGATTGTGCCAAAAACCATACGCAAAGAACTTCGGCCTTAGGCGAAAAGGCACAAACAAGCCCTTCACACATGAAATTATTCCAGGCAACATGCCAGGATTTGAAAAACATATGCAAAAGTTTTGATGAAGATCACTTAGCCATTTTAGCGGTTGTAGGAGAAATTGACGACCTTGATGCAGACGTTCATCGTAAATGTCTGGATGATTTTGACGATTTGTATTACAACACAATCGCCATTGTCGATTCCTTGTCTCGGCAATCTGTAGAGCAAAAACACCCATCATCGGCATCTACATCAAGGGTAGCGTTTCCTATGATAAAGCTGCCAACTTTCAGTGGTGATACCCGCTTGGCAGATATGTCATTTGTTTTGTTGACAACAGTTTTAGTTGTAAAAGATAGAATTGGTAATAGTTACACAGTTAGAGTGCTCCTAGATTCAGGCCGCCAAGCTAAATTTCATAACTGGTAGCTGTTTGCAGAAACTTAGGTTGCGCACAAAAACATTAAGAGGTAAGTAAAAGAAAATACACAAATTTCTGTCGTGAAATTACTACTGATCTAAAATTCAAACCAATCCATATTTACAAGGTCACAAGTCCAAAGATACAGCCCACCTTGAAATGCCGAAATTTCAATTAACTTAGCACTGTTCGGGTAATGGGCACAATTTAACAATTGGACGCTTGAAGACTCCATTGGCAGTGCACACTGTAACGACTCGCGCAATACCATCCCCTCCTGGATGAAACTCTTCCCCATACACAAGATGCCACTGCAGAGGAGGTATACGGTTGTTCTTGATCAACACAAGTTGATTGGGAGCGATGCTTGCTCCAGGTTTCTGCCACTTCAAGCATTGCTGGAGAGTATGGAGAAACTCCCGGTGCCAACGTTGCCAGAAGTCTTGATGTAACTGCTCGATCAACTGCCAGCATTGAAGCCTGTTTAGCCTCACATCATTGTGATTGGGTTATGGCACAGCAACAAGGGTTTCAAGTGTCAGGAAGTGTCCTGAGGTAAGACCAACAAAGTCATTGAGGTCCAAACTGAGAGGGCACAGGGGTTAGGAGTTCAGGACAGCTCCTGCCTACATGAAGATAGTGTACTACTCCTCAAAGGTTAGGATTTGTTCCCCAATTACACGTATCAGGTGGAAACATCAGTGGATAGGTAAGAGGCAACTTCCACATGTACTGCCTTGTTGGCACAACAAATGAATTTGCACGAATAGGCCTTCAACACTGTGACTTGCGAGTCCTGCTAGCCCTTGTCAGAATGGGCCCTGCACAATCCACCCCTACCTTAGCAAATGGCTTCACCTGTTGAACCCTCATGGCAGGCAGATTGCCCATTAGAGGTATGCACAATGATACTTTTGCCCTCCAACAGTGCACACAATAGCATAATCCCAGTGTGACGGCATGTTTATCAGAGAGGATCCAAAAATTTTCCCTCAGAATACCATGCAAAGTATGAATACCAGGGTGCTTGTTCCTTTCATGGTAGTGTCCAATGATGTCGATCAACACATGCGTCTGCAGCACTGGATACTTGTGATTGAAGGGGATGTCAGAGTGCTGGAATCTACCACCCACCCTCAACAGACCTGTATCATCAACAAAGGGAATGAATTTTCAAATCGGGGGAGAAAGACCTTGATCCTTCTGAACAGAAGCAAGCTCTTCTTTGAACACCACAGACTGCACATGCAACAATAGAACGTGAAGGGACTTGTCTAATTCACTATTGGTAAAGTGACCAGTTAGACAATTTGCACAAGAGTTACAGCAATTGTGAATAAAACGCAGCACCAATGACATCACTCGGAGCAACTTTGTCAAACTACTAAAATGTGAGAGCAGATTGTCAAAATCGTAAGCTGAAACAAATGTTCCCAAAACCTTAACCTTCTGCTGAAGCAGGACTGAGTCAGTGACTAAAGTTTCATAACAGGAGAGCCACTGAGCAGGTGGTTCCCGCAACCACGCTGGACCAGACCAACACAGGGGATACCCTACTAGCTGAGAGGGCACGAGCGCACTAGATTCACAATCCGCAGGATTGGACTCTGATGGGACATGGGATATGAACCGCTAGCTTCTGCTATCTCCACCACTTCTCAGAGACCTCTTTGCTACCCCCGCACCCACCGCATTGGCCCCGTGATTCAGGCTGTCTCTCGCGGCTCTGTTGTAGGGTGTTACTCTGCCCGAAAGCGCACCGACGTTTTCAATTGCTGATGCAACATGTGACTCTGTAGTGGTGTTACTCTGCCCGACCGCATTCTGATTTCTTCAGTCTTCACTACCGCTGGCTGACTATTGTACATCAGTCTAGATCGCCAAGCTGCCCATCAACTCACGGAAGCCTACAGTGCTTCTCAGCTATCTAGTAGCTCCACTTTTAAAATCATGAGTCCAAGTACCGTACGACTGGGGACACCCTCACCCCCGTGCCTACCGAGTCTATGCGTCACTCTGGTTGGCATCCTAGGATCAACCCTTCAGGCCCTAGTCAGGGTACAGCCTGGTTTATGTGTGTTTACTGACCAGTCAATATACAGACATAATCCAAACTTGGGTTGAGTTATCACTCCCAGAGCTCAGAATGAACCACTTACATTCTTGCAGGAGTAGTCACGAGTGAAAACTACAATTCCCAACCTTACCTCAGGAAGAACCATCTCTTCGTGATGCTCAGATCTATGGTGAAGTCCTGCCTTCCTGAGTTACATGAAAATGAATACCCCTATCTGGCTGCTGACATCCTCTGTCAAGTGCTTGGGTCTGCCGGCGAACTCCCCCACCGCTAAGTCACTTGCTGGAGACCAGTAGATTAGGCCTATCTACTCCATCCACCTGCCGCACCTTACTTCCTCGCACGCCATACCTACCCCTATGGTACACCCACTATCCACCTCTCTATACTGTCATTCCCTATGCCACATCACAGGGTGGGGCGGGAGAAAGCATCCAAGCAGGGGCTAGCCCTGGTTGGAGGCCTGGAGAGTAGTGAACTGGGTGCCCACAGAGTCTATACTTGAAGAAAGTGGAAGCTGCTCAGCAAACGTTACCATTACCAGTGCAACCAGGGTCACAAGAACCTGATTTCGCATGTTTCACGAGCTGTATCACCACTGCCTCCCACACCACCCAAGACACCAAGTCGGCCCCCAACAGCAGATAAGGTGGTAAGATACTTGAACTTGGTACATAGCTAAACTCCATCCTGAGTACCAACTAAATCTGCACACAGTAGCGCACCTTCCTATGCTTAACACCAAGTAATTGAGGTCTCACAACCTGCCATAACCTCCCCTAGTAAAAACCCCTTCAAGTTGACGATGCCTGCTTTCCTAGCCATCTGGGATGGGGGAAGAGTTCTGATGCCAGCAAACAATAGAAAAATCCTTTAGGTAGGGTGTCAGTGCAATGACAATATACAATCCATTCACTGTAACGTCCAACTTNCTTGAAGAAAGTGGAAGCTGCTCAGCAAACGTTACCATTACCAGTGCAACCAGGGTCACAAGAACCTGATTTCGCACGTTTCACGAGCTGTATCACCACTGCCTCCCACACCACCCAAGACACCAAGTCGGCCCCCAACAGCAGATAAGGTGGTAAGATACTTGAACTTGGTACCTAGCTAAACTCCATCCTGAGTACTAACTAAATCTGCACACAGTAGCGCACCTTCCTATGCTTAACACCAAGTAATTGAGGTCTCACAACCTGCCATAACCTCCCCTAGTAAAAACCCCTTCAAGTTGACGATGCCTGCTTTCCTAGCCATCTGGGATGGGGGAAGAGTTCTGATGCCAGCAAACAATAGAAAAATCCTTTAGGTAGGGTGTCAGTGCAATGACAATATACAATCCATTCACTGTAACGTCCAACTTTTCTGAAGCCTTGCTAAAGTTCTACTTCCAGGATATTCCTCCACTTCATGCACACGAGGGACAACGCACCACACACGTGCACACTCAGCTTATTAATATTTTGCATAGGATCTGTTTCTTACTAGGCATTATCAATACACACAGTTCCTCTCAGTCTTTTTTTACATTAATTATATATGAAAAATAGTAATTTATAGATAAAGTGTCAGCAAAAGTTCAATTTAACCAAAAATAAAGTACTTTTATATTAACACAACTATTAAACACTTTCGATACACTATATATTTAGGAAACAACCTAACACCTCATACATAGGGTGTTTTTTCAAAATCTCTATTCATAATGTGTGAAGAAACCGTGAATAGACTATAATCGTAAGTATGTCCATAATTGAAACTTCTCCCAAAATAGTGGCATGTATTTAAGGGAAATTTAAAATTGAGGTTCAACTGTATAAACACTCTTTCAAACATTTGAAGCTGATAAGTATACATATTTTTTTTTTTATCAATAAATAAATTTTCCCACCACTTTTGCAACAAATTTAAATTTTATTCACCGCCATAATACNATTTTTTTTTTTATCAATAAATAAATTTTCCCACCACTTTTGCAACAAATTTAAATTTTATTCACCGCCATAATACAGTACACTGAAATATAATTTTTTGTACAGACATCCCCCAGGTTTTTCTTCTTTTACACAAAATAGGTTCTCCACTGATGAAGTGACTGACTGATCCATTAAAATAAAAAGAAATCAAAGGGAAGGTGCTACCTGCCGATGCGGACACTCTGCAAGATGTCTATGAAGGCCTGGTCTGACTGGCGATGAACGCGGGTGAGCTCGAAGCAGGTGGAGATGCAGCGGTCCCAGGCAGGTGTCTTGAAGCAGAAACACACCTTCTTGCCTGGCCTGCCCACAGGCGCCAACTGGAGGAAGTCTCCACACAGGATGAGCTGCAGGCCGCCAAATGGCCTGTCGCAGCCGCGAACAACCCTCGCCACTTGCTCCAACTTCTGCAACCACATGTCACAGACTCAGGAAGCCAACAAGGAGTGGAGTGGGAACATTTGGGCAGCTCTTAACATCGAGATCTTGAGAACTGATTAGGGTAAAGTGAGACAAGTATGGAGCAAAGTCGGAATCCTAGGGCACTGGAAACTTGAGATCATCGAGAAAACTGCTAACCAGCAGCATCATCTTACATAATTCCCACATGCAAAAAGGGAGCAGTCCCACCGGGAATCAAACCAGATTCACCTTTTCTGGGAGCAAGTACTNCATAATTCCCACATGCAAAAAGGGAGCAGTCCCACCGGGAATCAAACCAGATTCACCTTTTCTGGGAGCAAGTACTTTAGACACTGTACCACCACAGACAAGGAATTCACTATCAGTCAATGTACAGAAAATATGGATGGCCAAGAACATGGTAATATTTACTGTACGTGGACTGTGTGTGAAATATTGGCCCTCTTAAATTAAAATGCAAGAACATAATAAAATTATGATAACTATCCTTTGCTGATTGCAATATAGCTTTACCTGATAATGACATTGCACTCTTTAGGTTTTCCTCTAAGAAAAGATTGTCAAAGATATACTTTCAACACAGCATTAAAAAGTTGAAAAAATACCTAATACGAGAATTTTAAATTAAAACTTATAAATTAACAACAGATATATATATATATTTATTTATTTATTATGTGCACTAAGAATATTTACCTAAAAAATTTGCTCAGTGTACTTCAAATGCACATAAATTAAAGAATATAAATACCACAATGGCATCTCGTTTGCCTGTGAAAATGCAGCAACATAAATACCCTGAAATCTATAAACAACAAATAATGGAATAGTGTCAATTTCTTATAAGTGGGGTAAATTTTGAAAGACAATGTGACCAACTTATACAGTATGTAAACAGTAAATGCTCTCATTTGCAAAGTATTGTATCAGCTGCTGAATTTCAGCAGGATGTTATGTTATGTTGGAGGTGGTGATAACTATGGAAGATAATGGTACTCAGTACTAAAAGTTGTAATTTAAAATTTTTTTGGCCTTACGTGAATTAACTTTAAAAACATGTTTAGCAATTATGATTGAGCACGCTGAGACAACCAGTTGAACATTGCCAGCCCAGTGAACGCCACTGTTTTGTGCATGTGCTCTGTTTCATCATATTTATGCAGGTACCTTGGTGTCAAAATATTTTATTAGTATTAATTATTTGTGATGGTGAAGATGCAGGTTTGTTAGTCTCCCTCAGGAAAAAGTCTCTGGAACATTTTTTGTTTGGCTGATGAAAATTTGTACATCTTCTTGTGGGCCTTGGCGGGTGCTGTGGAAGTCCGTGGTGAGGTTGTCGAGTACTTCTGGCCCAGAAAATTGCTTGATGAGGTGCCTACGTAGCTGCTCCCATGTTGGCAGGAATTCTCCATACTGATTCCACCACTGCAGAGTGGTACTTTGTAACTGTTTTCTGGTTCTCAGTAGCCATTGGCTCGTNCCGATTCCACCACTGCAGAGTGGTACTTTGTAACTGTTTTCTGGTTCTCAGTAGCCATTGGCTCGTGTGTATGCTGTTCCGGCGGAACTTCCATTGGAAGTCCTCTATGAATTGCGATGGATCTTCATGTGGGGAGCCTGCAAATTCTGGTAGTGACAATCTGCCAAAGGCGGTGCCTAATGGCAAATCGAGGTTTGCTGGCAGGCATGGAGTCTGAAGACTCTGTCTGCATGTTTGGCATCTGAATGATAGCCCGTTTAGGTCGCATGGGCGATCGNGAGTACTTCTGGCCCAGAAAATTGCTTGATGAGGTGCCTACGTAGCTGCTCCCATGTTGGCAGGAATTCTCCATACTGATTCCACCACTGCAGAGTGGTACTTTGTAACTGTTTTCTGGTTCTCAGTAGCCATTGGCTCGTGTGTATGCTGTTCCGGCGGAACTTCCATTGGAAGTCCTCTATGAATTGCGATGGATCTTCATGTGGAGCCTGCAAATTCTGGTAGTGACAATCTGCCAAAGGCGGTGCCTAATGGCAAATCGAGGTTTGCTGGGAGGCATGGAGTCTGAAGACTCTGTCTGCATGTTTGGCATCTGAATGATAGCCCGTTTAGGTCGCATGGGCGATCGNCAGGCATGGAGTCTGAAGACTCTGTCTGCATGTTTGGCATCTGAATGATAGCCCGTTTAGGTCGCATGGGCGATCGGTCCACCCGAGACACTGATGGTGAAATGTCTGAGGGCAATCTTCGCAGCGGATTAGGTATATCCCAATGCCTGTTGCGTTCGGCAGTCGTCACAGCAAAATTTGAGCTCGGTCAGATCTCTTTATTCATCGGCTCATCCGAGGCAGACGTAGTGGTATGGGTTACTGCAATGTTCACATTTGATGATGAGACGGCCTAGGTCAGGACAATCCTCAATGGTACAGGGGTTGTCTGGGTTGACTTCTCCCTCTTTGTTCAGCATTTTAAGGATGAATTTGGGCAGCACAAAATTTTTCTTGCTGGATTTTNTGGGTTGACTTCTCCCTCTTTGTTCAGCATTTTAAGGATGAATTTGGGCAGCACAAAATTTTTCTTGCTGGATTTTCAAAACTGATTATTCTCTTAGGGTGATCTTAGGATGTCCAATTGGCTCTATCGGACTTCTCACCTCACGTTAATGCGGGCTCTCGTACTTTGGGACCCACGTGTTAGATGCGTAAGAAGACAGGGGAATAGCCATGGTTAATTACAAGTGCCAGGGTCGGTATCTACCCGCGAGTGTTCTTACGCGCACTAGGCTGAAATAAACTTCTGGCTTACGACCTCTGGAAGCTGAAGTGAAGAGTGCTNTGCGAGTGTTCTTACGCGCACTAGGCTGAAATAAACTTCTGGCTTACGACCTCTGGAAGCTGAAGTGAAGAGTGCTGAGCTGGAGCTAGAACAGCTCCTGGATCAATTGCCTCATGTGCCGGGGTACAGGGCGGGTGCAGGGTTTTAATGGGTGATATGAGGGGAGGTAGCTGCCACTCATAGTACCTCCATATCTTCCCTAGTTTAGTGTTTTGTTCAGACTTTGGGGGAGTGGGACGTGGGCTGATGACCTTACTGGCTTCGGCCTTGGCGAAGTCCTCTAGAGTAGTGGTAGGGGCGGGACATGGTCCTTGATAATTAAATAAGTTAGTAGGATCACTCGTAGGTCATGAGGTGGCACGTCTCTCTGCACTGGCTATTTCATTTAATCGTTTTCTTAGAGCAAGAACATAGGAGGGTGGATGTGCCGATATAAGGTAAACACACTTGTCCTTCACTGGATTTTATTTATTACACTGGCACGAGTTAAATTTACATACACAGTAGCTTGAGAACACTTGTTTACAATATAATGGAAAAACACTGAAATACACCCGCGTGGCACTGAACAGGGTTTACACGTCTGGAAATAGGCAGCGGAGCACACAACGAGCACTTGTTCCGGCGAGATGTGGGATGCATTCCCAACGTCCTCGTAGGTCTACACAGGGGGGCAGCTGATATCACAAAATGACAGCTGCCTAAGTGGAGGGGTGGTGTGAGAACNTCCTCGTAGGTCTACACAGGGGGGCAGCTGATATCACAAAATGACAGCTGCCTAAGTGGAGGGGTGGTGTGAGAACCCTCTTATGGCCGAAACAAAAGGCCAACAATACACACTGCTCTCAACATTAACAAATAAAATTTCAGTACACAAAAATATTTTACGTACAAAAATTGCAAGTACAGACAGTCCTCTACTTTCGGACATTTGACTCTCGTACAATTCCCACTTTTGTACATTGGCTTCTTATACCATAAATTCAACATTTGCGTGTTTGATTCATACTTTTGTACATAACCAAAAAACACATCGCGTGCATGCCTCCATCATGACAAACATAAACATCAAAGATATATGGATTGTTTATATTCTGTACGTTTTGTCTTCGCAAATAATATTGCGGCAAAGTTGACTTATACTAAATAGAAACCTCTGATGTCTATATATGGAACTATGTTTTTGATATAACCAAACAAGATTAATGCACATAAGCAGTTGTATGTAGTCTGACGTGTTACTACGCTATGGCGATTCTACATATTAATGCAGTTCCTGTTTAGAACTTCCGTGGTTTTTATTTTGGTGTTTAGTTTCCTTTCAAATTAATTTTATAACAAATTTTTTGTTGTTAATATATTGGTGCACATACGTAATTATTTCACAACACAATGGATAAGAAACGTAAAAACGAAAGTAATGAAAACACAGTGCGTAAGAAACAAAGAAAACATGTAAATAGTGTACAAATGAAATTAGAAATGATTGCGCAATCAGAAAGTGGCAAATCATTTGTAGCTGTCTTTCAAACTAAGTGTGTTCCATTGTAAAAAGTAAAGACAACATAAGGTACAATGTCATAAGTTCAGGAAATCTATTTTTTAAGATAATTTCAAAACAGCGGGGTGCAGCGATGGAAAAGATGGAACAGTTTTTACAAATGTGGTTAAACGATCAACACCAGAAAAATATCCCTATCAGCCTTGCAATAATTCAAGGCAAAGCTCTCAGTTTGTATGAAGATTGAAAAAACAGCTTGGTGAGCCAGCTGCTAATGCTCCAGAGTTTAAAGCGAGCAAATGCTGGTTTTACAAGTTTAAGTCAAGAATAGGCCTGCACAAAATAAAATTGTGTCTTTTCAATTGTTTTAATTGTTGGCTATATATCTAAACACTTTTAAATAACTTTTATGCATAATCTTGTTTCTTAGTGTGTAAATATATTGTTTCGAATATTTTTTTGTTTAGTTAAGTTTTATTTTCCCATCTAGGAACAGAACCTCATTTATCACATGAACATACATTTCAACTTTCATACACAAAATTAGGAACAAACACACCATGTCTGGAAGTAGAGGACTGCCTGTACCTTAAAGAATTACTTAATTATAAATTTCCTCATGTTCAATATACTTTTATGTCATTTAAAAACACAATTTTATTACGTGGAATGGTCTGTTGTTTTTTAATATTGGCAGCGACTTATTCCTCTTACTGCATGTTTATCTCTGGCAGCTATTATTACGTGACATTTCTTATAGGCATAATCGTGGAAGCCATTCAGACAAAAGAATTTAAACCGAAGTCCCCTCTCCAAAAAAAAAACACACTTTACCATAAAAATGAAATATTAGGATCCCCAGCATACTTACTTGGTCATTGCTAAAATTAGATAGGTTGGAATGCCAACCTACCTACAATATCCTACATTGATTACTAGACAGAACTTAGCTAACGTCTGTCTTCAGTGCCCACCATGACAGGAACCACAAGGAAAATGCAAGTGTGTACTGGACTCGTTAACATTTGTTTACAACACTTTTTCTTCACTAACAGTACAGCTTTCGTGGATGGATACATTGTGGCCGTGCTACTTTTTTAAAACTGTTAAAATGTACCCCATTTAAATATCAAGACTTTCTTTATATGACGCAAACAATTTAACAAACATCTCTGCACCAACAAACTTTGTTAAGGTTNTTAAATATCAAGACTTTCTTTATATGACGCAAACAATTTAACAAACATCTCTGCACCAACAAACTTTGTTAAGGTTATGAATTTTGTACTCACCAACAGCCACATACACATACATATGTGCAAACACACACAAAAGCACTGTTGCAACATTTCATGATTATAACCACCTCACAGATACCCCAAGCATGCATCAAAGGAATTCATAATGGTAAATTAAAACAGCACTCTGTTCAGGTGTACATCATTATTGATGAAATTTAATTACATGTTTTCACTTACACATGACAAGTCATAACATGAAGTTCAAACATAAATTTAGAAGATTCTTCTACAAAAAAAAANATGTTTTCACTTACACATGACAAGTCATAACATGAAGTTCAAACATAAATTTAGAAGATTCTTCTACAAAAAAAAATGTCACTTCTCAAAAGGACTAAGAATATGCTAGAAATAAGGAAAGAAACCATATCGCAAATAAAAANCAAAAAAAAATGTCACTTCTCAAAAGGACTAAGAATATGCTAGAAATAAGGAAAGAAACCATATCGCAAATAAAAAGATTCTTTGAAGAGAAAAGCCTGTGTGAACCAAAACATGCCAGGCAATTTTCTCAGTTACTGGGTACGTATCTGCAAAAAACAGAACAGGACACCCACCTCAAAGAAATCTCCGTCCACCATGGAGACCTCGTCGATGATGAGATGGCGGCACCTCTTCCATGACTGCTGCACATGTGGCCGGGATGCCATCTCCACACACTGCTCTAGCGAGGCTTCCCCTGAGCCCATACCTGCACATCAGCCACGTGATACTTCCTGCAGCATTCCCTTCATCTACGTGGAGTGAAGAGGTTTGAATNGCCCATACCTGCACATCAGCCACGTGATACTTCCTGCAGCATTCCCTTCATCTACGTGGAGTGAAGAGGTTTGAATCATTCTTAACAAGGTTTTAAGAGGCAATGGGGGTGAATCGAGGCAGATATGGTAGCACCAGAATATAAAAGTGGGGGGAAAAGAGAGATCTCTAAGTAAACCAGCTGACCACCAGCATCACCAGGCACAGTTCCCACATGCAAAAACCAGGAGAGACCCCACTGGGAATTAAACCCAGTTTACCTTGGTAAGAGACTAGCGCTCTAGTGCTACACCAATCACAGCCGCCATACATAAGACCCATTTAGAACTGCTATTTTCAGAGCATCTCCAAGGCCGACGGTCTGTACCCTCAACCAGGACAGGTTTGTGAAGGCACTTGAAAGTGGACACTTCCACTGGTGTAACAAGTAAGTTTTATGAAGCATGACCACTTGAGATTAACAAAGTAAAGCATACAAGAGAAATTGCTAATGATAAATTATACTGGTTTCCAGGTTTCCTGTCAGAAAGTAACGCTAAACGTGAGGGGGACATGCTTATAACACAGGGCTGAATCACAACCAACTGAATGGTTCAACTCCACCTTTCAATTAACATGATTAATCTAAATCCAAATATGTTTCATGCATCCACCTCTTCCAATACGAATCTTGATGGTTATTTATTACTAACTCTTTTTCAGAAAGTGATAAATCTGACTTTCTTTCTAAAGTTCCTTTCAGTTCACATAACATTGTCACCAGAATCCAAGACTCATAAAATAAGTCTTCAACTAAAGAAAAGATAAACTCCCCATCAGCCATCTTTCTTAGCTCCTTTGCAAGGAGGGGAGAAGTAGGGAGTTTGCAGAAGCGTTGCCAACCTTTCGCAATGCCAGGATCAAACAGTTTTCTCATAAAGATCGTACAAACCACTTCCAGGATGGTTATAGAAATAAAAAAATGGAAAAAAAATTTATATTGTATTTTTAAATAAGATTAAATCAAAACTCTTGCTTACAAACAAAATTGTCACGCAATTCCAATGTATACAAATATATTTTCAGTAAAAAAAAAAACAAGAAAACTTACAAAACGTAAAAAATGGTTTAATAAATAAGTGTAATAAGTATTTTACCTAATGGGAACTTTAAAAGTAGAAGAAAAATTAAGGTTACTGCAGGTTTAATGGACTCATAGATAAACACAGTGACTGCTCATAAAAGGTAAAAATGAACAGGGCTGATGATCGTACAAATAGCGTACAATCCAAAGTTTAGATAGTAGATCGTACACCACACAAAATTATCAATATCGTACTTGTACGATCAGGATCGTACAGTTGGCAATGTTGGTTTGCAGAGAGGAAAAAATACTATTCTTACACATTGTATAGCTGTTTGGTTCCAAGGATACACAAAATTGAATCAAACACAAAGCAGTACTAAAATTCTACCAGAAATTTTGAATATCCCTTCATCCCTCCATTTTTTATAACTAAGGCTGGTATAATGTTACTAGGTCAACCATCAAGCAAATCCTCTTATCATCATTATTACTATTACAATTTTTGTATTTCTAAATGTAATGCCTTGTAGTGAATTATAGCGCCCGCCACCTGAGTTGGTGGGTGATGGCTGTTGAGGGGAGAGTAGCATTCCAAGAAAAAACAAGCAATGGCACAAACAATTACTATACCCATAAATTAAAACATCAGTCCCAAGTTCAATGGTCATTCTAATTCGAAATACGTATTGCTACTATAATGCAGAAGTAATAAGGCACTTTGCTCACTCGCCACCTGCCAACTAAGCTAGCGGACACTGTACCCTCTGTCTTATATAACTTGGCAAGATCTTGACAGTCAGTGAGTGGCAAATTGACGTATATGAAACAAACAACATGCCATTTACAAAATCCTATCAGCTGTTGCATGAACGAAAATTAATATTACGTTGGATATTGTGAGTGCACTGCCGGTGCACATCAGGCAAGCAGAAAATACGCGGATAAGAAAGGGTTCCTAGATTAATTAATACATTTTATTTTACGTGGTCACAAAGCAGTGGTTGTTAGTGTCAGAAACTAAACTTCGTGATAAAGTAGTAATGTAAAGGTGTTCAAAATGAAATGCACATTAAAAAAGGCCATATTCAAATGAAAATCAACTTCAAACATTGGGAGTTCTATTTACGATGTATCCCCACTCTCCATCCACGCTTTATATTAATTCCAAAAGCCTATAGAAATATAGCAGGATATTGTTGAATAATTTGATGAAATATATTTCAAACTTGTGTCATTTCGAGCCAGCAATAGAAGAAAAAAGAACTTTTAAAAAGACTGGATCAAGAGGCAGGCCAATGTGCTGCTACCTGTTGAGGAACATGCTCGGCACACAACATGCCCTGCAACGCTATCTGTTAGCTGGCTTCAGAAGCATTACCAGCCAGAAAAAAATAGCTTGCTTGCGTAAAATAACAAATTTACGACCAGATACCAATGGTTTTATTTTTCCGCAGGATCTGTATAATTTTTAAAGTAACATGTACATATTACCGTGTGCAGCAATTTTGATTACTAGTAAGTTCTATAGGGTTGGTAATCGTTATGCCTACGTCCATTACATTCCATGTTCTCCNGAGCAATTTTGATTACTAGTAAGTTCTATAGGGTTGGTAATCGTTATGCCTACGTCCATTACATTCCATGTTCTCCTTCCACAAAAGACATTTCCTTGTTGTTTTTGTATTGTTACTGTACTGTGTACACGCATGGGTAGTTTTTAAGCAATACTTACGTTATTCCACGAGACATATTTCCAACTCGAGCTGTTTAGTATCAGTAATAGCAGAATTACTGCTTTGCAATAGTTGTTTGTTGGCAAATGAAAGTGTGTTGTCAAGCAAGTTCCCCGAATTACTTTTATTTCCAGTCTTAATATATTGGCTGTAACGTCCAAATTGTGGCAGGAACTACAATTACTGTCTCGCAAATGTTAACTCAAATTCACTGTTTGAATTAAACTAAAAAAAGAGTTAAATATTTTATTTTCTGCAAGGTTTTATATTTTTACTTTTACAACCTAAGAATTTTTTTAGACAGATGTCAGTGTATAAATATTTTAAAATTTGCCTAGCATTACAGTACAATGGCAAGTGGATTAGCTGACAAAATGTTAATAAAATATACAGGGGCCACTTGACACACCAGCTGATGGCGAAAGGATACATAAACAAAAATTAAATATTGGTGCTACTTTCGTCAAACTGCCAAAATCTTGCCAAGTTACATGAGACAGAGAGTATGTGGATAGTGCTGTTACTTTACGTGATTTAGATGTGAGGGTCTGTGCGAATGAGAAAAATGTTTGAGAGAGAGAAAGAGAGAAATGGAGAAAGAGATAGTAAAAGAGATAAACAGGAAGAGAAACATGGCAAATATAATACCAAAATGGTGTGCATAGCCTATACAATCACTCAAAGCAGTGCCAAATCAGTACTTTTAGAAAAACTCAAATACATCAAAGAAAATAAAAATATTATTACAAATAATGAAGCTATCTTGAAGTACACCTAGACAAAACATGCTACACAAATAACACACTAAACTGGATGTCTAGGCTTGAGAACAATGAGGACTGATAGAGCCCATGAAGTGGATAAACTTTCTTCCTACGAGGGATACCCAAGCGAGATAGGCAGTTTTCAGAGACGAAATTGGCTCGACTACTAGAGTCCAGTAACACTCTGATGGGTTGGAAGGCCCCTGACACATCTTGCACATCAATTACAGCAGTTGAAAGCATAATCACAACACTGCTGGGTGTCCTTGTACAACCACTCGAGCTGCTATCTGGTGCCTCTACATTACGGATTGTTCTGATCCATCTGAAACGACAGTCTCTTGAATGGATAGGTCCAGAAAGTGCAGCAGGGAGTGATGAGTGACTTGCAGTGACACAAAACTGCTGAGGGACAGTTTTGACACTTGTGCAAGGACTGCAAACAGTTCAAACATAATTTGAGTTCCTTGACAAGTGCAAATTGTTCCTTATGTGGCTTCTGTTGAAACTGGGGGCATTTGTACAGCAAATGTGCCGTGTTGTACAAACTGCCCGAAGGGGTAGATTTCACCAAAAAGACATTCAATGAGTGTCTCTCGAGGCCATTACCCACTGTGTTTGGAGTGAGGCATCCACATCAAGTTTCCTGCAAAGGATGGTCAGCAAGATTGAGTCCCAGTGTTGCACAGGAACCTTCAGAGCTTCCAGTGCTGCCACATTCTCTGTTACAACTGTCATCATCTGTCCCAGTGAGGTGGGCAATTCAGAGAATACTGTGGGTGCACCTAGCAGAGCTTCCACATGCAAAGAAACAATATTTTGTTTGAATATCGTTCCGTTAGCAACTTCCCAACAACGTCAAAATTTTTGTCTGATATAGGCAACAACTGAATCGTGCTTAATGACTCTTCATTAAGTGACAACTTTAAGTAGGATAACCTTTCGACTGGAGTTAGGTCAGATGGTCAGCTACAAGTGCACTGAACAAGTTCGAGTAGTTCACACAGTCTTTCGCACTTCCACTGAAATGTGGCAATGAAATCTTCGGAATGGATACATCTACCTTCTGTGTGCTGGTAGCTACTACCTGTGCAGCCTTTGACTTGCTTGCAAGAGATTGCCATAACATCATAATACTGATCTTCAAAGTTCAGCATGCAGGCTGCATGTGCGTCTTTATCGAAGCCTGTTAGTTGATCTGCTGCCATTTCTACAGTACTGCAATCTGTTTCAAAGTAACGTTTTATTTCTGGCAAATGTCACAAAGTTGCATGGTATAAATTCTTGTTGGAGGAGTCTCTGCCACCACACTTNAACGTTTTATTTCTGGCAAATGTCACAAAGTTGCATGGTATAAATTCTTGTTGGAGGAGTCTCTGCCACCACACTTGGTGAGGCCAAGCGTGCACTTGAGGCATCCTTCAGCTAAACATAGACACAGTATTGCTGCTTGAGTATCACCCATGTGATTAAAATTGCTGAGATGCACAATAACTTGTCCACAAACTGAGAATTACAACACAAGAGTTGCATGTTTCATGTACGTAGCAAAGCGAAGAGATAGATGGGGGACACCTGGTGGAAAAAAAAACATAAACTAACCAAAACACATGATTGTTGCACCATTCTTCTAACTGTAAAAGGTCAATGACATCAAATGATTACAAGAATTTCACATTATGAGTGAAATACAAAACACATAACCAAATTGATGCATGCCGAAGACAAGGCCTAAGCAATAACCTTAAAATGTATCACGTTGCTGTACTATCTTAAACATTCATCCTAATGTGTTTCTTTGTGATTAATCATGAAATTGAAGGATGTTGCCAGNTGTTGCTGTACTATCTTAAACATTCATCCTAATGTGTTTCTTTGTGATTAATCATGAAATTGAAGGATGTTGCCAGACAGCAAACAGAGACAAAACCTTAAAAAGCCAACGTGGCCAGAACGGACTTTTATTACGTAAATAAGTCAGCAATCAGCCGCAAATAACGTAAAATTAGTATCCAAGAGTGTAACAATACTTTATGTATAGTTAATTAAAGAGATTAATTAACGTCTTGCCAAGGGATGACAAGGTAAGAAATAGTATCGCTAATTTCCCAGTGCCAGGTCCACCTAAAACCTAGGGAGGCATAGTTGGCCGAGCAACGCATGCAACGAACAAAGAAAACTATCCTCACGTACACAAAAACGTGCTATCTCCAGTCAAAAAATGCCAGCAACGTTCACTGTTTTTCATGTTAAACAACCTGAGTTGTGAATTGAATAAGTTTGTGGCCAGCAACCACATTTTTCCGTAACGCAAGTGCTCGCTTAGCAAAGCAAAATCACAACTGATGTACAAACCCACAATGAACAAAATAAATATCAATCACACACACACTGACCCAAAACTGGCCTGAGAAGAACTTAAATATCGGGGCTCGAGAAGAATGTAGACTGTATTATAATGAAAACATTGTGAGTTGCGATTTACCAATAGGAGAACAAAGCCGAACTGGTTTTGTACATTCAGGCAACGCAGCTCCAGTGCCGATGGTGCCACCATCAACAGTGTTTGCAAGATGTAGCAGTAAATTTAAACAAGTTCAAACGGACCGGTGGCCCAAACACTGGACTAGCATACACATTACAATAACATAATAACAGATTGAAAAAAAAAAAAAAACAGTCTGCATCTATGTTGCATTTACTAAGACACATTTTCAAAAAATGCAACACCATGAAGGATCCATCAAAATAAATGGAAATTTATAGCAAGANCATTTACTAAGACACATTTTCAAAAAATGCAACACCATGAAGGATCCATCAAAATAAATGGAAATTTATAGCAAGACTACAGTTTGTGTTTGTAAAATAAAGCACATTACAATGTTTGTGTTTTTTACATGTGGTGGAAAGATACATATGGTAGAAAATAGATTATTAAGCACAGCTTTCAAAAGTGCNCATTTACTAAGACACATTTTCAAAAAATGCAACACCATGAAGGATCCATCAAAATAAATGGAAATTTATAGCAAGATTACAGTTTGTGTTTGTAAAATAAAGCACATTACAAAGTTTGTGTTTTTTACATGTGGTGGAAAGATACATATGGTAGAAAATAGATTATTAAGCACAGCTTTCAAAAGTGCTAACTTTACAGTGAACAGCCCATACACATCAGGACTTAAAGTAAGTCACCACCAGAATAAAGCCCATGCAGAAATTGTTCTCGATGTGAACCCAGCAGTGCAACAACAGTCAGAAAGGTGATCACACCTGCAAATGCATGCAGCGTGATGCCGCCGATGTGGCAGGCAGCGACCCCTGTGCTTGCAGTTGCCACGGTGACCTCAGGTGGCAGGGTGGCAATGATGCGCTTCAACAGGTACGACTTGCCCGTTCCTGCACTTCCTGCCACACACAACACAGCTTCATCACTATGCCTCCTCGTTCTCGCTAACACACAATGATAAAAGACACCACTGGTTTGAAAAATCCTTTGTGTAAATACAATTCTTATCCCTACACACTGTATCAGCATTACTGGTGTCTCATTTGGGAGCCTTATCCTACAAACACCAAGTTTATGAAATTATTTCACTAATGTGTAGTATTCGTGCATATTAAATGTGGACACCTAAAACAAAAGTGCAGGTTACACACACAATTTAACATTTAAATTTTCAGACGTAAAGATGTACGTGATGTAAGATTGAAGAATAAGCGAAGATAATGATTTATGCGCACACAAATTGCAACATATTACTGGCACCAAATGTAACAGTCAGATGTAAATGTTTAAAGTGAGTAAAAAAGTTGTGAGATGTGAAGTGTAGAAACAGAGTGACAAGAATAACACGCACTAGAACACTACAAAACTCAATTACCATAAACAGGAATAGTACTAGGAAAATATATACCTTCTACTAGAAGCATAACTCAGCAGAGACATTTCAGGCAAAGTGTAAAATTTAATTAATATTCTTGTCACCAATACATGCAAATAAGAATTAACAATTATTTCTGACATAATATATAGACTCAGTTTTCAAACAAAATTTAATTAGTGGCCTCGGTAACAATAGCCTCTCTCGTGAATGGTAATTAATCTTCATTAACTTTAGGCCTGGCAGTTTAAAATTGAACTTTAAAAAATTTATTGAATAGAGTTTTTTCTCCAGACTACCTCAGGGTACCGCAGATAAACAATGCCAGGGCGTGCATGGTTAAAACTAGTAGGGGCAGCTCAGGTTGAGTTTTATCTCTGCTTCATTAGCCCTTTTAGTGCCAAGAGCTGAAAAATAAACTTTCATTACTGGAGCGAGAAATGCCAAAGCCAATGTATCGACTCACTTTTTCTGCTTCAACTTGTGTAGCTTTAAAAGACCAGCAGCGCTTTCTGTGAATGGTTGTGTAATACTACGTGCTTTTAGTTGTGTTCCTCAACTATAAATAGCAGCTCTGACTGTACCATAATTATTTTTTATAAATTGTAGTATCGCACATGCAGGCCGGTGGGATGACATTTATTTATTGTCCGTTTTCATGAATTGGCATTACAAAAATAAAGTATTAGTATAAAATAAACAAATACAAATGTTACATAATTGAATATTTCTATTGAATACTATATAAATACAGTTTATTTTATGACAAGTGTTGTAAATGTATTTCCAAAATTACGTTTTTTATTGGGTAAACTATGCCTTTTTTATACTACCTTGTCTCGTGTAGCTTTGTAATGCTTGCAGTGCCTTTTCTGGACGGTTGTATAATGTTACAAGTTTTTAGTTCTCTTTTACAATTGTAGAGAGTATTTGTGTATTTATTTTATGCCCCTTGAGATTATTTTACATAGATTGTTGTATTGTGCGTGCATTGTGCATGCCGGATTGCAGAGCGGCGTTTATAATGTTGTTTACCATTTGCGTTCGTGTCATGACTTTACAGTAATGAAAAAATATCAAATAAGCATGTTATGTACACAACATTTCTTTTAAAAACTTTTTAAATATGCTGTATTTGGTAAAATGTTATCTTTTTGAAATTTTGCCTTTTCTTAAGCAAAATGTCACAAGAATTGCTACTTGTAAAAAAAAACTAACAGGTAGGCTTAGCAATTTTTTTCAAAACATGAAAATACGTTGCCAAAGTTTTCACGTGCTGCCAGTTGGAAAAAAGTTACCAATGCAGAAATGAGGACATTTATTGCATGTATAATAAATATGGGTCTTGTGAAAATGCCATCTATTAGTTCATACTGGTCAACTAATCCATCTCGCAACTTTCCTTGGTTTCGGAAAATGTTTTCACAAAATAGATTTCAACTAGCTTTGAAATTTTTTCACTTGACTGATAATACACAGCAAGTACCCCCTGGTGAACTACAATACGATGCAGAGGCCAAATTCAAACCTATTGTTGACCATGCAAACAACATATTCAAGCATCACTACTTTACCAAATGTTGAGTGTTGATGAAAGTCTCGTAGGGACTAAAAGCCATTCATCATTGTTGCAGTACCTCCCCAAAAAGTATCATCATATATGGGGTATAAAATTTTGGATGCTCTGCGACAATGTTGTAAATTATTGCATGGGGTTTTATGTTTATCGAGGAGCGAAGGATCAAGTTGATAAAGACAGCATCAAAGAATATGGAGTTGGCTACAATGTGATGATATTATTGAAGCATGCTAATTTGTTGAATAAAAGATCCCATGTTTTTGTTGACAATTTTCTTACTAGTATACCGGTTGCAATGAAACTGTATGCAAATGGCACATTTCTCACTAGAATGGTAAGGAAAAACAGGAAGCATATTCTTTCTATATTGCAGACACAGAAAAAGTTGGAAAGAAACAATACTTCAAATATAAGGAACTGCTTCTATTATCCCATCATGAGAAAAAGTCTCAGAATAAACCAGTAATTCTCTTATACACAAGTGGTAAATTAGGTGATGTCCAGAGTAGTGTGATACGGCATGGAGGTGTAAAAGTGAATGTGAAGCCTGCAATGATACATTCCTACAATAAATATATGGATGGAATTGACAGTAGCGATATGTTATATACACATTTGGATGAAAGGAGAACTGTAAAGTACTGGAAAAAAGTGTGTTTCAACATATTTGGTTGTATGGCGTTGAACAGTTACATTCTATACAAGCTAAATACAGATGGAAAAATACTGTCACAGTATGACTTTACCTCATCTATTGTTGAATGTCTTGGCAAAGAATGGCTTGAACAGCAAGATCAAAAGGATGATGTAACTGACGTTAGAAATTTTTCTACATCAGGACTGGTGAAACTACCAATGAAGAAGAAGAAAGTGTGTTGTGTTTGTAGTCTCTTAAGTAAAAGTCAGGGTGGTAAAAGGGAACTGTCACAGACAATTTGTGCTAAATGCAAGAAAGGTCTGATTGTGTTTTTCTTAGTCAACATCACTGTTATATGTTGTTCAATTTCATTTTTGTAAGGTAATATTCTATATAAATGCAGATTTTTGTTTTTTGGGGAAAAAAAAATTTGAATTGTTTTTGGAAAATTGACATGTTCTTAATTGAATGTTGTATATACAATTTTGTGTATTTCATTTTTATAAGATAACTGAAACTGGTTTTATTATAGGGCAATTTATTTAAAAAATAACAGACTTACAACTAAAAAAACCACTCAAAACTGAAAAAATAAGATGTTTACCAATGTAAACTTTTGTTGCAATATTGCAATAATTTGTGTAATGTGATATGGATTAATATGTCAATTTTTCTAACATAATACTACATACAAATGACATTTCTATACATTTTATTCAGAAAAGAAGTTTCTTTCATCCAAAGTACACATAATTTATAATTTCAAATCATTTATAGACAAAAAACCAATTCAATTTTACTAAAAAAAAATATTTAAATAAAAAATATTTTTTTATAATTTTTTAAAAAGAAAACTACGTTAAAATTGTTTTAATAAATTACAATAAAATCAGAAAACATCAAATTGATACTAAAAAAAATTTGGATTTTATATGTTTTATTGCTATAATGTTATATAATTTTCAAGGAAATACTGTAAATTGCTGAAAAATAAGTTGGTAATTTTGGCACATGTACATCCAAGCAAGCTGGCACCAAGAGGGTTAAAATAAATCGATGACTTAGCTGAATAAAATTTGGTACAATGAAATCTGGACAGTCTTGAAAGTCTAGGTGATCTGGTCGTAGGAAGGAGCATACCCCTGAATGCTGCAGGACATCTTGAAGTCTTCCCTTAATTAGGCTCTTGGGCCTATAGTACAATTACAGTCCCAGTACTTAAATACACACAGTGGTAGTTCAATTAACTAAACCTGTAAAAATAACGCGGGCGGCGACCGATACGGGCCTGCTTCTCACTATTTTTGTCTACATTGAGACGGCTTGTTTACAGGTGCGAACTCGAGACATTACCTTACAAATAAATTTAAACTCCTACAGACTGAACCCATGGGGTTCAGCATTCTGCCGCCAGAAACCAAGATAGCTAAAATCTCATTCAAAAAGCTTAATTAAAAACGTCTGCGAAAAACAACCAATCACAAAAGTTCTAGAGGTAAAAATTACAGCAAAACTGGAAAGACCTATAAATATGTTGCAAAACAAAATAAATCAGAAAATTATTGGAGCAGTTAATTTACATACAAAATAACATAATTACTATGCCAAGGAGAAATAACATGCATGAAATAAAATTACATCTTTAAATTACACAAATAAGCAAATAATCCAAATTCTGTAAATGGCACATATTCATGACGTTACAAAAGCTTGTATTAAATGTATATTACAGAGTATATACTAGTTACTCATTTGCTTGCATTATAATGTTACATAAAAATAAAGGCACCAACATATTGATTCTACAATCATTTTATTTTTGAAATCATAAAAACTATGTAAAACACATAAAATGTCAAAATTTCCATGTGCGAGGAAAAATATTTATTTTGCTAAATGTGAATATATGATATACCCAAAAAATGAATACCATTACAAATATAAATTCTTAGACTTTACAATTTAATATTCAAAATTATTTACAATCCTAATTTATTGACATGACAGTGAAAAATACCAAACAACTATCACTCCTCATTTCATTAAGACTTCCCCACTCGTTTTTCACCATACAAAATTTCCTAAGATAAACACTTTTACAGCATATCTGTCTGATTTAGCTACTTGCTGCTTTCACAGCAAAAAAATTCATTGAAGTGTAATTTTAAAGTCTACAGAAGTTGCTCACTTCTTTCCCAAAATGAATTTTTAAACAAAGAAATTCAATTGGGAGTGAAGCTTTAAAAAAAAAAAAAAAAAAACCACCCTTTAACCTAAACAGGTGATTTTTCAGTCAATATCAAGATGCTTGGGATACAGCACAGCATTACCATCACCATTTTAGTAAATAATAATGCAACATCTGGATACCCTGAGAATACCCTTTTCATAAATCATTTCCCCCAGAATAGTACCTAAAATTCACAATTTAAAAAGGTAATTATTAAGAATGACAGCTGTTCCGAAAAACAAGAAAATAATACCTTGAAATGGTGTATATGGTCATTACTAATCACACTTAACCGGAATTTCATGGGGGCTTCACAAAATATGCAGTATATATTATCCAATGTAATAGTACAACACGTAAAATTTATGTCAAATATATTTTTATCGGGTTGCTGAATTGTGTTAAATGCGAGAAGGCCTCTGAAAACCAAACCTTAATTTACAAAATATTATTCACAGGGTATGTTTTTGCAGACGCACTAAGGTTATACAGCTATAAACCACGGTTATCAAGCAGTGTCGGAGTACAATTAAATTCTGTTGAATTTTGCAAACCTTACCCTCGTGATAGTCAAGAGATGACTGTACTACTAACATATAAGTAGTAGAAAAAAATTAATATATATATATATAGACACACATACAGTACATCATACAAAGCGTTCCCAGGTGTTGTTTATATGCAGTTTGTGTGTACCACCATGATACATTTTATGAACAACAATGCACAGACACAGGAAACAAACTAAATCAATTTTTGTCTTCCAGTTTAATTTTTACCTATTTCACGTGACGGTTGAATGCTGGTAGTGTACTGAAGTTCAGAAAACAAGTGAATTTGACCATGTGAAGGTTTGTGATTTACGAGTGCTATTACAAGTGTTTCTTTGCAATTATTTCCATGCGACGTGTTACATCTAATTGTTGTACGGAAATACAAGTGTTTCTTTGCACGTGAAGTGTTGAAATATAATTATTGTGCGGAAATACAAGTGTTTGCGGAGTTTAGACACATTGAATAGAAGTTAACGTGTCCTATACATGAGTTAGCAGCAATACATCACAAAGGAGATATATTCGCCACTTAAATGGGTGAATAACGTAAATTATAGTCTAGTTTTAGCATGGGAAGTGTATATAGTGTAGTGAATTGTACTGTGTGGTATTGCATTAAAGGGGTTACCTAGTGTTGCCACCAGCCATGTCAAATGCAGAGAGCTAACAAAATGAAACCTAACTTCACGATAGGAGAATCACAGGAGGTTGATGAACCAACGCGCGCTTCCTTGTTATACTTTTTTTAACACACTATCACGTGTCGGCACTCTCTCCTCCTATAATCACATATTAAGAAGTTAGGTTAGGTTTTCTTGCATTTAACGTGGTTAAGGAACCTAAATTACATGTAATTTACATAAATTGTACGTGTTTTACTTCAAAATTTCCCTGATCTTCATAGCCTTCCCATCTATCACATTTGGTAGTATGTATTGTGAATATCGTGATGCCCCTGGAAAATTAATGTTCAGTGTGATTAGTAATGTCGATTTATACCATTTTCAGAGATAGTTTTGGTTTTTTGGAAAAGCTGCGATACTTAATAATTACCTTAAAAATGAATTATGCATAGCTACAAAATCAAAAAACCTCATCAACATCTGGAATTTAAATATAACTTATCAAATCTCACCAGGTCATAAAAAATTTAAACAAATAGGTGTTCAGTGTGAACACAGGATTCACAGTGCATTACAGAATTCCTGCACAAACATAGCATTCACAGGTGACTCAAAAAGCTTCAGCATTAACAAATTATTACAATGGGTAAGCCACAAGATCCCAATTTTTTAAACAAAAACTATGAGCTTGTGATTAAATAACTTAAAATATAATAATTCACCCCTAATTTTTAATGATAGGTAAAAAAGGTATAAGCTAATGCACTTCCAGCAGCCAAAAATTCTACATACTGTTAAATGTGATGCATGGAAGAAAAGGTAATATAATTTCTATAACATGTTCCTAATTACTGAACATTTAAAAGAGTGACTATTAGTCCAACTACAAAACAAACAAGCCAATAATTACCTAACTACGAACATTTCTAAAATATCACGTCAATTTTATCCAAACATGTGTACCATTAAATGGAAAGTTGCATGTTCGGAAACTCGCAGTGATGTTACATATGACCAAATTATTATACACTGAAGAGCCAAAAAACTGGTACACCTGCCTAATATCGTGTAGGGCCCCCGCAAGCACGCAGAAGTGCCGCAAGACGGCGTGGCATGGACTCAACTAATGTCTGAAGATATGCAGGAGGCATTGAAATCTGCGCCAATTTGAGAAAGGGTTGCACGTCTGTCACGTTTAATGATTCTCGTCAGTCGTCGTTTGTCCCGTTCATTCACGATATTTTTCCGGCCGCAGCGATGTCAAAGATTTGATGTTTTACCGGATTCCAGATATTCACAGTGACGCATTCTGCGTCCCTATATTTTATTCGTCAGAACACACGCTCTGGCGAAGCTCGCCGGCGGATGACCGCAATAAGGATTAAGGGTTTTGTGGACGTGCCGGAAGAGAGACGCCAGGAGCCTCGCAGATGCAAAGGCATGCTACCAAAGGTTTCTGCACGTGCAACTGTTCCTGCACGTGCAGACNGACGGAAGAGACACGCCAGGAGCCTCGCAGATGCAAAGGCATGCTACCAAAGGTTTCTGCACGTGCAACTGTTCCTGCACGTGCAGACGACATCCGGAGACAACGGAAGGCACCAGGGCGCGGACACAGCTGCATTTTGCAGCTGCCCAAGGGACACCGAGATCCCACCACCAGCTGCGTCTGTCCCGGGCTTGTACCGCAATAAACCATGAGAGCTTTTAGCGGACGTGCGTGCAGAACGGGACAATAAACTTCCAGGCCAGAACCAAGGGACGACGCCACGCCGGCTGCGGACCACACGAGCAGCGGCCACGTGTTTTATGACCCGGGGCGACGACAAGCACCCCGGACCACGTGCAGAGAAGGGGGAAGTTGAATATGGTGATCAAGCCTACATAACCACGAGGAGCAGGACCAAGCGGGGCAGTCGGCCGACGGAAACGGAAGAGGACGGAGCGAATCCGCGAGCAGACGTCGACGGCAGCCGGCCGTCGTCAGGCGCAGAGTACTGCGTGGACCCGGGAAGAAGGAACTTCGAAGCCAGGCGCCGAGACGCCCACCAAGTTCGAGAGCAGTTCCAAGCCGCCAGCCGAGGGAATACAGCGCTGCAGTGTCAGATAAGTAGTTCTACACCAAGTGCGAAGAATCTTCCCCCCCCACGACGCAAAATCGCCGCGCCAAGTATCACGTAATCTACGTACAGAAAAGGGAGGGAGTTTGTCTCGTGAGTTCATGTACCAGTTAACCTGTTCAAGCAACAATAAAACTCGATTATGTGAACTCACATATAAAGTGTAATCAATTAGTAAATTGGACCTAGAGACAACAGTGTCGACGTATTCCTACGCCCTGTCACTGAGGGCTAGCATCAAATGCTGGCGCCTCACGCCGCGGAGCAGAATCAATACCTACTTCCAAACTTCAGCATTTGGCAGGTATCAATGGTACACTCGTGAAATGGTCGTACTCAAAAATCCAAATTTGATCGCTACTTCGGAGATGCTATGTCCCATCTCTCATGCGCCGACTATAACACCACGTTCAAACTCACTTAAATCTTGATAACCTGCCACTATAGCAGCAGTAACCGATCTAGCAACTTTGCCAGACGCTCGTTGTCTTATATAGGCGTTGCCGACCACATTGCGTTACTCTGATTGGTTCCATACCTCTGTTATTTGCATACACACGCCTATACCAGTTTTTTTGGCTCTTCAGTGTAGTAAAAAGTTTAAAGCACAATTAAGTTTAATTCAAAATTCAATACGATACAACTAGAAATAGAAAAAAATGCACAAATATAACAAAGTTACTACTGTAACAAAACAAACCATTATTTGAGCACAAAAACTGGTAAATCTTCCGATAGCAAACACACTGAAATGTGGCACTATACCAGGCACAGAACATCTTGGTCGCTCAGTGTCAGACTATCGGCGAACAGTACCAAGCACTGCCACATCTATCAAGTGCCCATCTCGTCATAATACGTTAACCGTGAAATCTCAACTGCAGTAATATGAATTACAGTTTTTTACATAAAGAGGAATATTTGAATATAGTAGAAACAGAAATCTATAAAACACATGCATAATATAGTTGGAAATTTACATATATTGGGAAACTGCTTGGGCAGACGAACTGCTAAATTTTACATTTGTAGTAAAAACATTCTGACACATAAATTTACATATTACTGTAATAACATCTATCAAATTTATATGTATTAATTTTCATTTACACACAGTTGTGTGCAGCATTGAAAAAATTATTCATCTTTGCGTTGTAGCTTGTAATGGGAGCACAAACTCCTCTTCCCTGTCGAAAGGGTTGTAATGCTATTTATTCTTTTCTATTACAAAATACCACGAGTCAGTCAGTTTCATATAACAAAAACAGACACTTTGAAAAAAATCTTGTTGTGAACTTGAAATTGCTTTTGACGTAGATGCATGCCAGTCGCATTGCACATTCTTCAGCTCTTGCTGTCAAACTGCTAATTTGTTTCAAATTTATACTTTCGCAAAATATTTTTTTACTGTAAAAAAAGAATGCACTCTAAAGATTATAGGTCGACCTTGTTTTTTAACCACTTCCCTTACAAATACATATTCTGTCACAAGGTTTACTTAACACCATAATTTCAATGAAAACTTTACACGCAAGAAAATGAAAAACAGCGAGGATCGTTCAAAGCCTGTAGCAGTACTGGTCACTGGGCTACGGGCTAGAGCAAACACCAACGGCAGCTGTTGTGCTACAAATTATCTGTGTTGACTAAGCTTGAGGCAAGAATTTGTTATTGTCTGCTTGTAAAGCATGGGGGAAACATTTAGATAGACCTACGAAATATGGTTCCCTCTCAGGGAAGAACGAATAATATTCTTTATTCGAAAAATAGTCATGAGTTCACACACATTCCATAAATGAGTAATACACAAACAGATAAAGATATAGACTTGAGATTTTCACCTATTTGTTCAGCAAAATGTGGCCCTTGCCAAAAACCACTGGATTTTAATGAAATAATTCACAACTTTTTGAGCACAACTGAGAAACATTTTGCCTGACTTGCTGTGGCCACTTAACACTGCGAAGTCAGCAATAGCGCGCAGCCATGCTAGGCTACTGGCATCAGCTAGTGGGAGAAGCGCCACCGATCGACTGACCTCGAGTGGCCAAGAAGTTTTGTGCCTGGTTTAGTATATCAACTCAACTACAGACTTTGAAATTAACACTGAAATCATAGATGTCAAGAGAAAAGGATAATAAAATACTGCTCTCCAAAACAGAAAAAGAATCATTAGGATAACGCTTCACACTTCCATCTTACTACATAATTCCGTTGATCTATTGGGGAAGAACAAAAGATATTCCTATGATGTCAATATCTCAATAACAAAGTAAAAATTTGGTCAATTTGTCATTTTAGTAACTTTTTTTTCGAACATGGGGTACAAAAAAAACCAAAAATTGTGTTTTTAAGCTTTAGAGAAGATAGTGATTGAATTCCAACATGACTGACATCCTAAATAATGGCATTGTAGATGGATATGAAGATCGGAGAAACTGTAGAATGACAAAAATGCAACATTACTAAAATATAAAAAATATGGACTAGCTGCATAAAAGTAATCGCATGTAAATCTATATCAATCTGCTTACTAGAGATCAAGTAAAGTGAGTGCAGACAACCACAAACATTTAACTGCTTCACCTCAAGCAAGTCTGCAATTAAATGTATAGGTTATTTTTATAGAGCCTAAAAATACAACTTTCAACTTCCTGATTCCAATTTTTGGAAAATTCACTAAAATGAACAATTACCACAGCACAATTTCTATTATAGGCTATTCATGGTAAAGTGAGAACTTCTGAAAGCCCTCTCATTTGAAATAATAGTCAAAAAATACATATTTTATTTTAGCATTAGATGTTAAATTCTGACTGCGGTGGAATACACACACTGTGTTTATTACTAACATGTCAATATTTATTTTAAAATGAGACTAAAGGATAAAAATGGCTGAACGATAAAAGTAACAACAGCCTCAAAAGTGTTCACTTTATCGTGAACAGCCTATAAAACTATGATGTAATTAAATAAACAGATTGTCAGGATCTTCAGCATAATTTTATGAAATATTTTACATTCCAAACAAAATCAAGAATTTTTATATACGTAGTACACACAACAGGGCAATTCTGAAGAGGTTACATTTTGCTACACCTTCCTTGCTAAGCAACATTAACATGCATATTTATTATAGTTATTAACAATTAATGATTAAATAGCTTGACAGTGAAATAAAATTAACATGTAGTAATAATTACTTAATTAATTTAGAGAATTGCTTCAGAGCATACGTATCAGATTCCAGTAAAACGTTTACCTCTTTCCAGTATTCTATAAATCAAAAATATTTTGAATATTTCCTTTCCTACCAGATCGAGCAGTCATTAATTTAGGGCTTTCGCATGATAGATGGTTTTCAGAAAGTTCAATTGTGCTACTTTCAGACTGTGAGCAACAGTTGCTGGCCCGACTTTGCTTCTCTCTTACCTCTCTCAATAATATATGATTTTCATTTCTTTTATACTTTTCACCATCTTTCCCTGACACTATTTATGAATGATCTTGGAGTATTCCCTATGTCTTCTATTGTTTCTGGTATCCAGACGTTTTTGGAATTTTTTTTAAACATAATTGGTTGATTTACCCGAAATGATTTTCTGTTACAAGAAGTTTTGTCGTAATGCTCCTTAGATTTTATTTTCATTTCAATCAATAAAGCTCTACTTGTTCACTGTGATCCGTGATTTTAAACTACTAAATTTACATGCAATTGTCCTAAATATTCTTCCCATCAAATTTGCAGCTGGTAAGTGAATTTCACCTCTGGGAGTGTTCCTGTACTGTAATGAATTTATTATTAAATGTATGAATTTATTAGGAATAATATGTTTAGGTAATGATTTCAAAGCATCAACTCTCTAAATAAGGACTAACATTTCTGAGGTTCTA
Organism: Clitarchus hookeri; assembly: GCA_002778355.1. Taxonomy (NCBI): domain Eukaryota; kingdom Metazoa; phylum Arthropoda; class Insecta; order Phasmatodea; family Phasmatidae; genus Clitarchus; species Clitarchus hookeri. Next base: position 185,992 of record NQII01002714.1, on the reverse strand, counting down.
AGGCCTACGACATTGGCACAATCACCATCCTTTATAAAAAAAACCCAATGTTGTGAAAATTGTATTTATACTGACAACGTAAAACACATGTTCTCAAGATAGGAATCTCATTCCTTGCAAAAGAAGTTATCACAACTTCTGTTTTTTTTTTTAAGTCTTGAGCAATCTCCTAAAAGGAGGTTTGGCGGAATCCCGTCATATTACATGAAGTTCCAGTGTCTATCTTGAAGTTCACAAGAGGATTGTTGATTAGGATTGTTACAGTATACCAAAAACCATAAATAATTTCTTCACTGACACTATCTTCAATTCATTGAAGTGGCCATTCATTTCATCTTCCACTGCTAATATTTTAAATTCCTCATGTGTCATCATACTCATTGCTGTAGGTCTTTATTTGAACATTATCCACTACTCTTCTAGCCCTCCAAACTTTTACAAAATAATTATTTTTATTACTAACTGCACAATTTTTTTCATAAACTGGGTACTGTCCATAGTTATGATCGAATCCACAATATCTGCAATTCTTCACTTCCTAATTGTTTTTCTCTTTCTCTTGAACTCTTTTTTCTTTATGAATCACCTCAAAGACTGGCTGTTTAATAGTTTTGTCATTTATACTTGGTATTTGGATACTTCTTATTTGCGTTGAAATTAGTACTCGAGCTTGGAAAAACTCCAATGCAGTGACTGACGTCAAATTAGCTTCAGTGAGCAATTTTTTTGTGTAGTTTTTTAATTAATACCAAGTACAAAATATCTCTAATTAATTCTTCTTCAAAAGTACTAAACTGACAATTTTTACACATGTTTCTCAACACAGCAATAAACTGTTAATATGATTCATTTTCCTTCTGTTCTCGTGTGAAAAATAAAAAATGCCCATATATTAAATTTGTTTTTTGAAGGAAAAAGTCATTAAATTTCTGTAGTACTACAGGTAACTTTCTTTGTTCTTCTTCTCTGTCAAATTTAAATTAATTAAAAATGTTTTGCAGAAACTTCACCTCCAGAGTAAAGTAGCATTGCCACTTTTACAGTATCAGTTTTCTTATCATGAAAAGCAGTTCCAAAATTTTGCAAAATTACATTTGTATTTCCGCCAGTTTGTTGAAATACTACCTTCTGTTGATAGTGGTACTTACTACATGTAGATCCATTTTACAATGCTTGAAATTTAGCAAAATCATTTACACAACAAGATTATTGAGAAATAACATATATTATACTGATACCGCTGCCACCATGTTGTGTTTAAATAAAACAGATTATCAGGATCTTCAGTATAATTTTATGAAATATTTTACATTAGAAAATAGTTTGTTTGGTAGCCATTCATTCCAAACCAAATCAATAATCTTTTGGGGTATTCCAATGACTGCAGTAGGCTGCACTCAGTGCGCACTGGCCGTGTGTTCCAATGAGACTGCACTCGCACTGAGTACAGCCGATTTTTGTGTTACAATTGCTAGTGCACTGAAAGAGTGCACACTGAGAGCAATTTTTCCCGCACAGTCTCTGGAGTCAGTGTGGCTACTTCAGTGCGATATGGCGGCAGCCTGTGATCATGTAAACAACACGAAAACTATCGCTATACTGGAAATTCTGCACATATTTTACAGTTCGGCAGCAGAATAATACTGAACTGTCAATATGGAAAAAAAACATGATTGGTATATTGATATAATTTTACATTACAGCAACGAAGAGGTTAATTTTACCCAGTGGTTCATGCATATATTTACCAGTTAGTTAAAATAAGAAATGTGCCAAAAAAAATGTCTCCGGAATTTTGTTGATCTGAATTTTACTCTTTCATCAGCATCTATGTTACTGTGTTAGAAATATTTTCTGCTAAATACCATATTTTGTCACAAATGTTTTGCACATTTATCAAGGCATTTTCCAATTAGTGCATAAACAATATGCACTCATTTTGGGCAGTCAAATGATTATTGCACTTTTCTAGTTTTCAGAGCGCACTGAATGCGCACCCAGTGCAGTCAATTGGAAAATGCCATAGTAAACACACACAGGTTCATTCCAAAGAGGTTACATATTACAACAGACTGCAAACACCATTTTGGACACTCCCCCCTCCTAAATGTTTTGGGAAAGCCACTAAAGTGAACGCTGACCACAATTTAAGTATTTCACATATTAATAATACTTATCATTTAGACTCTTACAATCTCCAGTACAACCTTTAAGAATAAACAATGCTTCCTTCACCTCTGACACTATCAACAACTAATATCACATGGCTGTCAACACCATTTTAAACACTGTATTCGAAACTCAAGAATTTTTCTCAGACAGTTTATAACCTTAGTTCACTTACATTCTTTTTTATGTGACACGCATGCACTGAAGTTTTAGGCAACGGCAAGACACTCAATAGAGTATCTGCTGTAAAGGTTTGCAAACAGTTAGCTATATATATATTCCATTCACTGTTACTTCCAACTTTTCTGAAGCCCTGCTAAAGTTCTACTTACAGGATATTCCTCTGCCTCAAGCAAATAAAGCTTAACTGAGTATAGAAAATTACACCAAAGGAACAGTGCACCGAATTTATGAGCACACAGTGTAGAAATATTTTGCGTAAGAACAATTTCTTACTAAGTATTAACAACACACCTATTTTCACTGTGTTTATATTCATATTAATTATAAATGAAATATTATAATGTAAAAGACAAAATATTAGTAAAGTTTAATTTAACCAAACCATAATGCACTTTTATGTCAACACAAGTACAAAGGGATTGTGATACACAACATATTTAGGAAACAACCAAGTACATGGGGTGATTTTGCAAAGGTTTGATTAAAGAAATGTGAAGAAACTGAATAGACTATAGCTATGAACTGCTACTAAGGAACTTAAAATGCAAACAGGAACTCACCTGTGAAGAACAAACTTTGTCCCCGGAGGGCAGCCTGGAGGACTTCATTTTGCTCAGGGTCAAGCACCACCGGGGCAACAGAAGCCATGCATAACTTCTTCCCTGCCTGTCCAAAAAGCAGCATGTATCAGAGTACATCACAGTCCACTGCAAAGGTGGTCAAAGTAAGCAACATTTGAAATTTCCAGCACTATCCATTACACAAAATACAAATTACAAAATGCATGGTGGTGGCACTGTGAACAAAGCACCATGCTACATGAAAATAGGTCTAAAGTTGCAGTCTGCCAACACATAAGGGGCCAAGTTTCACAAGAAATAAAATTAATACACTGTGCATGTGTCTTAATGCAAGCATTTTGTAGGCATGATTCCTTTTCAAATAATAATTAAAATTAACAAATGTTTTCATATTTTGTGTTTGTGTACTGCAAGCAAATTATTTTTGCTATTCCAATTACAGAACTGTGAACTTCATTATTTATGACTTACAATACACAATTTTTAAATTTAACCTTTGTTATACACAGTGTAACAATATTCACTTGAGAGAAAATCTTCAGCATTGTTCTGCTCCAAGTGGAGAACACTGCGAACAAGTGTTGAATCTTCGTAGGGGTCAAGAGTTACATATGGCATGCATCAACACCTTGAATGTCTTACTTCCTAAACACCTATGCAAGGAATTCAAATAATTCCATGGCACTTTGTGAAAACAAAGCATTACACTAGGAATCAATAGTATCAATAAAACAGCAAATTCTAAACAACAAACCATAATATACATAACAGACATAACTATTACAACAAAGTAGCAATATGAAATCAAATTTAACAGCCTACATGTCACATGAAAGTGCAAGATTTAATGGTAAAAAACAAGAGTGAAAAGTTGGAGGGAAGGAGAGTGCAAAACAGAATTTCATTACAGCTGAATGTTCATTAATCCATAAACACTAACATGTCAGCACAATATAGGCCACTACTCTTTGTGTAGGCCACACAAAAATTTAATACAAAAGTTAGGCCTAGCATTTACCATCCGTACTTGAAATCATTTTACATGATTTACCAGCAGCACCTAATATCAATGCAAGCAATGATATTCACACAAACATAACCTTAACCTAAAAACTATTGCCAAAAATAGATGAACCTATATTGTCACTGGGCAACACGCACTCCATCACGCTACAAGAATATGTACTCGCGATAGTATTTCGTACTTTACATATAGCGTTAAATACTTACCTTCTTCTTGACATTTTTATCAGCAGCATGTGGTCTCTTGCTACCGCTGGGCGGAGTGATGTTTGCAGTACTGATCCCCGACTTAGCTTTGGCATTTTTTATTTCCTGCAATGTTACAGGGCTGATTTCTTGCAGAACCTGGGATTTTTTCGACAGAAGTCTCTGGCGCATTCCCAACTTCGAGTCCTGGGTGTCGCCGGCCAGCTTCACGTACAAGGACCGGAGAAACATCAACAGATGCGCGGGCGGTGCGTTTGAAATCAGCAGAACCATATTTTGAAACTGGAAATTAATGGAAGCTTTTCCTTCAGACAAAAATTTTTTATGTACGGTAATGTCTTTTAGGTGATATTTTGGATTAGATTTCTCGTCCCTGACCTCCACAAATAGTTCTTTGAATTCATTCCTAACCAGACGAAGAGTCGTTGTTTTATAATTTGCTCTGCGTAGGATAGATTGCTGAGAGTTTCGCCATTCAATATTGACGGCGCACATTAAAGTTGACTGGGATTCGTGATTTTGCGCCATCATTTGCAGTAAATCCCTGAAACAAAATCGCCCTTATATTTTCGATACTTTCTGCTACTGCGGGAACAAGGGTCTATCTACATCACTAATTAACGTTTAACCATACGAGTATCGAAGGTGATTCCTCTAATCGTAAAAGTAACAACATTCCGTAAATTTTATAAGCAAGTTTACTAACCAGTCACTACCACTTTGCTTTCTTGCTTTGTGTCTCCCGGAGCCGGCCCGGACTGCACGGAATGTTGAATAACAAAAACAATTGGTCCTTTCCGGAATTTAAATGTAGACAAGAATGCCAACATAATAAAATAGACTTGAATATTTAAAGACACCATTCAACTAAAAATGAAAATGTTTTGCTGCATTTTTGTAAATTTATAAATTTAAAAATTAGTTTATATTTATGGAAAAAACGAAAGGTATAGCGTAATTATGGATTGAATTCCATTTTCAGCTGGGGATAGTCGTGCGAATGTATGTGTGTGGTGAGACTGTGATAATATACTGCAATTGCCACATATAAAAGGTTTAGTAGATTAAATTACCAGAAATAAATATTCATCTCAAAGACCTTATAAAACTGTGTAATTAATCTAGTACGTAATAAAGGTTAATGTTTTAACTATATTAAGTCCTAAGTTTAACATGTAAGGGGGAGGGGGGGTTATGTCACTGGGGATATGACCCCCTCCCAAAAAAACCTGACATTTACATGAAACTGTCCTGCGAATGTTTTAAATATAAGCTAAAAATATATCTAAATTGTTAAAAATAATGATTTTTATTAGACATAAAACTGTCCTGAGAATGTTTTAAATATAAAATTAAAAATATATCTAAATTGTTTAAAATACTGATTTGGTTTTATTAATTTAATATTGTTTCGTAAAATTATGATAATAATACAGTATCTCCCACTGTGCCACGAATAGAAAGGCTGGACCTGCATGTGTATAACGGTGAAAATGCCTCGCCTCTTCCCCCGGCCCCCTCCCTTAAATAAAGTAGATTCACCCACAATCATAAATAAGTTTAGGTAATTGGTCTAGCAGCACATTTCTCGTAAAAAGCGTAATCTATACAGTTGATTTCATCTACTACGAAGAAATTTTCCTGCATGGAAAAATGTACAAAACAATTTTTCAGTTCTTGAATAGTCACGTTTTACAAACGGGCATAGGAAACTAGTTAGTCCATCAACAACTATTTCAAATACAAGATCTGCCAATCCCTGACTTTTTTTACGCTATTATACAAATGTGTATTGTATTATAAAGATAAAGATCAAATATTGTCTGTTGTGTCATGTTACAAGCATTGCGGAAGGTTTGGGAAAGTATTTTGCTGTTGTTTCATGTTATATAGGCTTTAAAATAAAAACTGAATGTTAAATGAGTGTGTTAAACTTGGACGAGTTCAATAGCATGTAAAAACTGCTATGTAACAATAAAACTGAACTGAACTGAACTTCGCAAAGAAGCGGCCGCTTCTCGGAACAAGCGTTCTCGTCTAGACACTTCCCCTCTTCCCACCCTAAAATACTTGCTACGGTTTCTTCACTCCAGTAAAGTAGAAGTACCAAGGATTAGATACGATTCAGGACAGTTATTTTTATACATGGGATGCCACAGACTTGGAAAAATTTAGATTACAATTAATATAAAAAAATTATCATTTCATTTTTAAAATAATGACTATGAAATTGTAGATTTTCCGTAACGAGAAACTGAACGTAACGAGAAGCTGAACTTTTGAAACGAAAACCTCAAACAAGTGAGCAAGTTTCAAAAAGAAAATTAACATCTTGATTTCATTTAAAAAACCAGTTATAAATAAACCGTCATATGTCGATAGTGGTTTTGCAGTAAATAATAGTTTAATGTGAATCGAAAGGCACTCATGAAAAATAATACAGGGCTGTTCGGTTTTTAAACAACGCATACTTAAACTCTGTGTTTATTAATAAAGTATCACAGTATCTCCAAATGTTTCTTAAATCTGCAGTGTTGTTGGGCTGTTCTAGTACAAAATAATTTGTATTATATATGTTCAGCCCCGAGTGATACTAAAAAAACAGGAAGTTACGCCTTTGTTCACCGAAGGTTGTATTCAGAGCATATTGGCGCCATGAATTTCGGGAATGAAGACAATGGAAATCAGTGAGAGACAAGATGGGGGCCGTTTACTTCGTTCGTCTGAGTGTGCAACTAAAACTGAGTTCATGATTTGACAAAACAAGAAATAAATCGTGTTTACAAACATTTTTTGGTCCTCCGGGCCAGATACGAGAATTTAGCAACCAGGAATGAGTGTTTATTTCTTTGAAACGAAGAAATAGTAACGTTGTGAACAACCACGTGTTTGTTTTGGTCATTATGGTGGCATCGACGACCGACTTTCAACTTATAATCTTCCATTATGTTATTGACAAAGTAACTGAAGTAAAGTGCCTTCTAGATGAAGCCATCAGTGATCCGGAAAAATTAGTAGAAGAGTTTGCGATTGCGTTCGAGGAAGTGTAGGAAAAAAAGGATGAATTTCTTTCGAACTATTTTGCGTCGTGTGCGGTCCCGCCAAAGGCCGAGAAAAGAACTACTCAAGACCTGAAGGAAGCTTTAATAACGTTTGATAAACATTTCAAGCACCTTCGAATCGCGCATAATAGATTTACGGTCAGAGCAGCGGACTTAACATCTCGTGCAACAGTTCCACTTGTAGTATGCCACCATTTCCCCTGCCGGTATTTTCAGGCAGTAGGGCCGAGTGGGTTTTCGTTTTCAGAACTGTTCAAATCTATTGTTCATCAGGGTACATCGCTAAGCAACGTGCAGAAGCTGCATTATTTAATAGGTTGCTTGAAAGACGAACCTAGAGAGCTGGTAAGTAACCTGCCACTTACCAATGATAATTATGACGTTATTTGGGCATTGCTTGTAAAAAGATACAAGAGCCGACGCATTACAGCTACTATCCATGTTCAAAAGATATACTGCATCTCTCACCTGTGACTTGTAAATCATTAAACTCTTCACGTTTTGTTAGTATAGCTCAAGAGAATTTAAATGCATTGAGAGATGACCATTTTCCAGTCTGAGTAGAGTTTCCTTTTATTAAATATTTTTCTTAAAAAATTATACCACACTCTGCACCAAGATGTTGAAATGTCAGTGGAACGAGATTTGCCAACTTGTGAGGATCTTCTAATTTTCTTGGACTTTCGTGCTGTGGCAGGTGAACATGTACAGTTGATTGGCATGCAGAGTGTATCAACGATGAGTAATGAAGTAGAACCTACAGCAAACCCTCAATGTCGAATGTGAAATAAAATTCAGGACAAAATAGTGGTCACAATACTACATTAGTTGCATTGGAACGAACAACATGCTGTATGTTATGTAAAGAGAACCATTTTCATCATAAGTGTAAACAGATTTTTTTAAATTCTGTTGATGTTAGGATTGCATTTGTGAAGGAGCAGTCACTGTGATTTAACTATTTTAAACCTAACCATAGTGCTGTGAAATGCCTGTCGAAATTTTAATGCATGCATTGTCAAAGGAAACATCACTCTCTTCTTCACTTCACCCATGAGAAGCCCCCAAGACAGACATTAGATACTCAGACAACGGAAAATAGGGATTCATCACATGATTATTCTGCTGATAAATTGCAAGCACTACATCTGTCAAATGACACTCAAAAGTAACACACTGCCATTTTGCTAGCAACTGCTCTTGTTCATTAGAAAGATAGCAGTGGGCAGTTTCAAGTCATAAGAGCTTTGTTGAATTGGGCATCACAAACTGCATTCGTAACTGAAAATTGTATGTAACGATTGGGCTTTAAATGCCACCATGAATGTTTATAAATTGTTGGAGTTGGTCAAACTCCTGTGCTAGGTGCTAGCGGGACTACACGTTGCTTCATCAAACCTATGGACTCACGCGACTCTCATTTTGCAGTTATGGCTACAATTTTAAAATAAATCACTGATCCCATGCCATATTCAAGAATTTCATCCATTTCAATCGAGCACCTTAAAGGTTTATCTTTAGCCGATCCATCATTTGATTGTCCTGGACCTGTTGATATGCTCCTGTCAGCAGACATTGTTAGTGAAGCAATGGCAGGGGCTAAAATATCAGGGTAACCAAGTGCTTTTCAATCAGTGTTTGTGTGGGTTGGGACTGGCAAGATTAAATTTGAAGCATGTGTAAATTCACCAGTGTCATTCTTGATCAGAACAACTACACTAGATGTGCAGATACAAAAATTTTGGGAGGTAGAGGAAGTACCATCAGCTCGTGTGATATTTGCACAGGATAAAAAATGTGAAGAAAACTTCCACGCTACATGTGCTCGTAATGCAGATGGAAGATATGTGCTTCGGTTGCCATTCAAGCAAGAGCTGCAAACCATTGGACATTCCTTACAAGTTGAATCATTCAGATTTAAACGCCTTGAGAACAAATTGAAGATGTACCAGAACTGGCAAACGAATGCCACATGTCACTTAAGCTGAGTGTTCAGCAACTTTACAGTCAGAGTAGCACTGCAGCCTGATCCAGTGGAGAGTTGTGAAGTAGCCTATGTGATACCCCATCATACTTTACTCAAAGAAGCTAGTTTCACCAATAGAGTTCGTGTAGTCTTTGGTGGATTTGCAACTACTTCTACTAGTATTTCATTAATTGGCTTGTTGCTTACTGGGCCAAAACTTCAAAAGGCCATAGGTGAAATTATCCTGAACTTTCGAATTATGCCGGTGGTCTTTACTGCAGACATTTGTAAAATGTGTAAAGATATTGAAATCTACCCTGACGACTGCAAGTACCAGTGCATTTTGTGGCATCCTACTCCAGAATATGATATTCATATCTATCAATTAAACACAGTTACATATGGGTTAGCATCGTCCCCTTCCCAAGTATTGAAAACCATGCAGCAGTTGTTACTGGATAAAGTTCATCAGTTTCCTCAAGCATCACAACTATTATTACGAGACGTGTTTGTCGATTACATAGTTACTGGAGCCAGCTCTGTAGAAGAGGCAATACAATTGAAGGGTGAACTTGTATCGATGTTAGCTCGAGGAGGATTTGAGCTGGGAAAATTGTCCTCTGACAACCCCACTGTATTGGAAGATATGCCTGAAGAGCAATGTGAAGTTCTGAGAAGTTTTGATCAAGAGACAAGCCAAACTATCAAAGTTATTGGTGTTCATTGGTGTCCAGCTACAGATGAGTTTGTCTACCACATCAACATTCCCCAGTTATCTATTACTAAACGAGGTCATCTCTCAACAATTGTCAGACTCTTTGACCCTTGTGGGTGAGTGTCACCCGTGATTGTGTGTGTTAAAATGTTGCTTCAAACTCTGTGGACATTAGGATTGGAGTGGGATCAACCAGTCACTGAAAAAATGGTTCATCAATGGTTGCAGTTCCGAACATCACGATCTTCCCTTGCTGCTGTGCGAATCCCAAGATACATCAGTTTATATGATGCAAGCAACCTTCAGTTCCATGGGTTTTGTGATGCCTCTTAAAAGGCATATACTGCTGTGATCTATGTGCGGCTTGCTGACAGTGGTGGAGGGAGTGATTTAGACCCATCTGGTAACTGCTAAATCAAAGGTTGCTCTGCTAAAAACACTGTATATCCCTAGGCTTGAGTTGTGTGGTGCTGTGATCCTGTCAAGGTTGTGGCTCCACATGAGCAACCAGTTTGAAGACAAATCATACAAATTTACCATACACATGTGGTGTGATTCTACAGCTGTGCTGTCGTGAATAAAATCATCTCTTCGTAAATTTAAAACATTTGTAGCAAAAAGGGTTTCTGAAATTCAGACCACCGTACCTCCGAGCATATGGCAATATGTCTCATCTAGCTGCAACCCAGAAAATTTAGCTTCTAGAGGTGTTTTTTCAGAGCATTTAGTTGGGTAACACACTGTGGTTTCGTGTCGTCCTGACCGGCTGGCAGGCTCGGATGCAAATTGGCCCGTACAATAGGTAAGGACCTAGGATGTGAACGAGTTTCCTGAATGCAAGCTATGCAAAATCAGGTCCTTGCAGTTCAAGACAAGCGAAATGAATTAGTTGACTTGTTGGACACATTTTCATCACTATCTAAACTTAAGTGTGTGCCAGCATCGATGCTCAAAGCTAAGAGTGCCTTCAGAAAACAAATTCATTGTGATTCTAAGTTATTGAGCTATGAGGAGATACAATCTGCAATGGTATTTTGTATCAAAGTTGTGCAACAACACTATCTTTTTGAGGAAATTAAAATTCTGGAGCGCAACGAGTGTCCTAGTAGTCTTTGGAGTTTGCAGCCATTCCTAGACCCCTTCGGAGTCATCAGGGTGGGTGGCCGTCTACAACAAACATCCTTTCTGGCCTGAACAAACAAAATATTCAATATTACTTCCAGGAAAATGTTACCTTTCAATGCTCATTGTTAACTACTATCATCAGCCAAACCCCCTACCCCACTCATGGGAAACCTGCCTGCTGTGAGGTTCTCACAAGTGCGCCCTTTTCTGATGGTTGTTGTTGACTTTCGGGCCTTTTAGTTTAATGCCCCCTCCATCCTCCCCAAAGCACGCAAGTTCGTCGTCACTAAAGACTATCTGTCTCTGAGTGTTTGTGTGTATGTCTAGCAAGGCAGCCCACTTGGAAGTTGTGTCATCTTTGTGTACTGATGCATTTTTAGCAGCCATGAAAAGATTGGTATCTATGAGAGGAACACCATCCGACATATTTTCAGATCACTGCACGAATATTGTTGGTACTAACAAGCACCTTGAGAAAGTGCATCAAGCTTTGTTCTCTGATCCAGCGTGGCAGACACTGCATGATCACTTAGTTGACCTTAATATTGATCGGCACTTCAATCCACGAGCAGGACCCCAGTTCGGAGGTTTGTGGGAAGCCGCAGTCAAGTCGGTCAATTTGCACATGAGAAAAGTGATTGATGAGGAGTTAGCAACACTCTTTAGTGAAATCTCAGCAGTTTTGAACTCCAGACCATTGTGTCCCCTTTCGACAAGACCTCTCAGAATTTGATGTCCTCGCTAAAGGGAATTTTTTGATTGGCGCTCCCTTTATTGGGATACCAGAACAAGACCTCTCTCACATCGTGGAGAATCGTCTCGATCGATGGAAATTACTCATAAAGATTAAACAGTGCATCTGGAAACGATGGAGTACCGAATATCTCCATAAACTTCATCTAAAAACTAAATGGAATGTTACAACTCCCAACATAGAATGCATGCTCCTCCTGGTGAACGACTCAAACTTGCCACCATTGAAATGGAGACCTGCAAGAATCGTTCATACTCATCCTGGTGAAGAGATGTTGTCAGAGTCGTGACTCTTAGAAACTCCCAATGGTAAACTTGTTAGGCCTGTTTCGAAGATATGTCCATTACCACTAATCTAAGTGTGTATCTGTAAATATATGAGAGAGTATTATCATGTTCCATTGGCTGTTGTAATCTCTTGTCTTACTTTGAAATTTTGTGGTTGCATTTGTTGACTTGTTAATAGTAACATGTAACATTTTCCGGCGGGTGGTATGTACAGCCCCGAGTGATGCTAAAAAAACGGGAGTTAGACATTTGTTCACCGAAGGTTGTATTCAGAGCTCATTAGTGCTATGAATTGTGGGAATGAAGACAATGGAAAGCATTGAGAGACAAGATGGCGGCGGTTAACTTCGTTCGCATGTGTGTGAAATTAAAACTGAGTTCGTAATTTGACAAAACAAGAAATAAATCGTGTTTACAACAAATATTTTACATGTTCTACACCCCAGAGCAATACAGTTCATGTAGGATATTATAAAATAAATAATAGTAATAAAATATATAAATGAAAATGTCGCCACAAAAACGAGTTATTGTGGAACAAATTTTCTTTATCACAAACCATATGAAAATAAATTAAAATATTTCTTAGAAAATTTGGGAACAACGTATTAATTGTTGCTTGGTTTCAGGTGTCTTGTTGTAAACACGTAAGACTTTTATTCTTGGGAGCATGCTGTAACCCTGAAGGCCAGCACTTACGCCCTTTTAACGCAAGTACCTAGCCCCATATCGTTACCAGTTTCAAAACCAAGAATATCTCGTTCTAAAAAAAAACCTCGTACATTTACAATGCATTTTAAGATTATTGATTTAGAGCGCAATTTAAACATGAAGTTACTGATATAACTAATTATGTAGCATACTTTCCTCTACATGGGTGCAAATGATGTTTAGTGAAATTCTTAAAAGCTTAGATGGTAGGTACGCCCTGACGTCTCGTTGACAGCAATATCATTAGAAGTTGAACCAGAAACATATGCAGCACGCACGTGCCTTACTTGGGACTCGAACACAGAATACCTCGTACCATAAGCTATTATGCAACCATCTGCATTACGGAGGTAGGATTCAGAGCATCAACTTAGGGTGTAACAGTTTAATGTTTTGATATATAGGGTTTTAGTAACCTGAAATATTCAAGATTCCGTCATTTATAAAATACGTTTCTGAGCCACTCAATTCATGAAAGTTTACATGGCCTACCGTAGCGGAGAAGGATCGTATGGAGAGAGGGAGGGGGAGACTGTCGGGTTAGAGGGGACGCCGGATGAGCACAAATTTTTTTAGACTACTAAAACTGAAATAAAAGGCGAATGAGTGAAAAGAAAAAATAATTATACAATACCTACTATTATTTTAACTTTTATTAATTATTAATTATCTTGCTTTCAACTATAATGCATACGGACGCAAAACAAATTATGAAAGCCACGTTTATTGCTAGAGGGTTGGTGACGACGAAGAGGATAAATAGGAGNGGGGGGGTTGCGTAAATCACAGTTTCTGCCCCGAGCGAAGGAAAGCCTATATCCGACCCTGTGCCGTAGTGCTAAGTAAAATGAATGTCGTGTGGCGAGTGCACACAGGGTGAGGCGACGCCCTCCTAACGACATACGTTCAAGCTGGGATCCGTAGGTGCACGTCATCCCCGTATATGACCTGAAATGAAATGCTAGGATGGAGCGGTCTTCTAATGGTTTGTCTCGTCGTTGAACAGTAACGGTTCACACGAGTACAGAGTTTGTAATTTTTAGACACTACTATTATACAAAAAATTATTATCCGCAAAAAAAAAATCCATATGAAATTATATCCAACTCTTAGAAAGTAATGATAGGGAAATTAAAAACCATGTAACACATCACAAATGCCTAAATTGTGTTGTCGGGATTTTTAAAAAAATCATACGTATGCTATATCTCAAAACTATAAAAATGTCACTTATCATGGTTTACACCTGAACCCCTCATAATTTTAACCATCTTCGAATATAATTTAACGCTTTTAGTTGTTGCATGTCGCAAAATACAGTACTGCTAAAACCATATAATGTCCCTCACTTTGATGCTCCATATAAATGAGACGAGAATTGTTACAGTGCTCAAGGATAGCGTTTGTCACTGGCCGGACAGTGCTGTACCTGCACGCTGTCCCTTGCCACACAGATAAATGTAGTCCCTGCTAGCGTTGGGCGTAGCGCGGGCGTGGAAGCTGCCAGTTTTTGCCTTTAAAATACACTAGTCTCGTTTGCAAGTGTGCTGTGAAGGTGAAGGCCCTGCTCCTCAATTCTTACTAAGGTCGCTGAAACGTCTTTGTTGCGCTGTTTGTAATTTGTTATTATGGAGTGTTTTTGTTTGTAAGTGATCACGTTGGGCTGAACAGGCCATAAGTAATATGTGCAACGGAAGGGAAAGGAAATAATTAGTTTTCTTATTTTAGTAAACTCCCAAAGCTATAATAAAGAGAAGATGTTGTAGAGATACGTTTTTTTTAAAGTTTTTTTTGTAAAATGTGAGCGCAGTTTTAAAACTATGACATTATTTACACATAATTATTAATTTAGAATGTAAGTAGAAAGATTATGGTGACTTTAGCTCATCGGGACCTGGGATCAGAGTGTCGGAGGTGTTCGTGCTGTGTCATTCCGGTCGGCCGGTATGCCATTTTGGATAGAGGTGGCCTTGACTCTGGCTTTGGTGCCGGTGACCTTGATCCTGACCTTGGCCCCGGTGACCTGTAACCTTGAAAACACAGAAAAACCCAAAAACCCAGAAAATAAAAATATCCCCAAAAAATTAAATAAACAAAATAGTATTTAAAATACAAAAAAAAATTTGTTAAAAAATTATTTTAGAAAACTTATTTTTCTGGAGGTCCCCCACAAACCCTTCCTCCCATACACATTCCACCATCTTGGTAGGTGCAGTCCACCATCTTAAAATGCATCATGGCCACCGTATGCCATTTTGGTCAGTGCAGTCCACAATCTTGGTTAGTGCAGTCCGCCATCTTGGTAGGCGTCACAGCCACCGTCCGCCATCTTGACATTTTGTTTGTCAATTGTTTATACATAACTGGAGATTGTTTCTCACCATCGTTCAACCGCCATCTTGGTTCTATTGGTTTGTCATTTGTTTTACATTGCTGGTGCTGTCACCAGCACCGCGCCCAGCAGACGACTGACCGCCTCCATTCCCCACTTCCAATATATTTAATTGACAAATTGCCCCACCCCTGATTCTCATTGGCTAGTTGCCCATCCCTTCCAATATGTTTAATTGCTCCGTCATTGTTATTCATTGGCTAATTACTCGGGTTTTATCGGAAACCTACGTTTGACCTATTCGTCTATTCCAGCCCATTCCAATGTATTTAACTGATCCGTCAATGTTGCTCATTGGCTAATTACTGGGGTGTTTTCGGAAACCTTCGTTTCAAGCAATCGGCGGTCTATTTTAATCGCGAGGGTGGACTATTTCTCCCTTCCCCCTAAAAACTCAATATAAGATGCAACCCGAGCCCCCTCGGGAAATCAGTAATTTTTATAGCTCTTAGAAATGTACGCGTGTTGTCCGAGCGGCCATAAAATCCTTCGGCCATTTTGGCCTTTGGAAGGGTGCGCTCGCTTAGTGCCTTAGACAAACGGGACGAGTTACCATACCTGCCGAAAGAATTTCTCCTGGTCTACGCACCTTACAAAATTTCGACCGTATTCAAGTAATTTTCGGCCTATCTGCAGCAGGATGAAGTCATATAGGACTACCTCCCGTGCAAGGAGTGTTTGAGGGCTGCACTATTTCGGTTCCCGACAAGCCGCATCGCAGGGGTTGGTGCAAGGCACGCCGAGTAGCCCTCGCGACGTTTGCGTCCATGGAATACGACGTCCCCTTTGAAGACGCCCTCCCAGTAGAAGGCGCCCTCCTCGTAGAAGACGACGTACTCGTGCAAACTATCTACTCATAAGCCGTACCGGTGGAAGATGCTCCCCTTCAAGAAATTTACTGGCAAGCAATGCACGGCGAGGAAACCAACCGATAGCACAGCTGCCCAATGTGTATGGACCACAATGAAGTTTTATATGACTTTGTAAAAAATTTGTGAAACTCGGTGCGTGCATGGGAACTTAAAATTATTTTATATAACAAAAATTGTATGAAAGGTTTTGCAACATACAAGGTTTTCGCTCGTTGGACTTGTACACCATCAAGCAGATTGCCATCACGTGCAGTGACGAAGATGAGAAAACAGAAGTTTTCACCTTTATACCACCATGTCCATGGAAGCACCTCGACCGCACCACGAAGAGACGTATCGCCTACAGACGTGCAAAACGCGTGGACTAAGGTGGGACGAGCGAAATATTCCGTACGAGGAAATTCCGAAAATGCTAAACTCTGCCATAGTTCCCTGTTATCCTGTGTATGTGTTTGGAAGATGCTAAGAGACGGCGATTCGCAATGCGTACCCCATCGAAACGAACTTTGTAGACCTTCATTAGTATTGCCGCTGCCCGTCGTTTAGACAGCTCGTCGAGACGTACGCCACAAGACTTCACGAGTGCAAAAATAAAAGACATTGCTGTGCCCAGTACAACGTCAAAGCCCTAAGGTTGTGGAGTTATGATAACCTGTGTCAAATTAAAAAAAAATTACTACGAGGAACCTATTGTATCTTAAAAAAAAAAAAAAATGTTACGGGTGTAATGCCCTCTAAGACTCAGAGAAGTAACACACGTAAAAATGAATTCCTTGTATTATGCAGAATAATAATAATAATAATATTGTAATGTGTGTGCATAAATAAATATTTTTAAAACAATATGTTCATTTTTATTTTATCTCGAGTTGTCATGCTCACGTAAGTAAAAAAACAATGCTGGTAAAGAAAAACAATGTTTAATGTATCAGTTTTGTTATAATTTAAAGAAATAATATTCAATGAGTATCTAGCTGCTAGTAACATAACACACATAACACACACACATATATATAATGCCTACACACATAATTATTAAAAAAATAAATTGAAGATTTGGAAAATAATATGCGTGGTGTACGGACGCGTTATGCTGCTTTTATAAAGTAATCATGGCTCCTAAAATTCAAAAACAGAGTTAAAACCACTTCGCGACTCCTCACTTTATGCGATACGCACAGTGAAGGATCGCATGCATCCCTCTAACCCAGGTATAGACGCTCACCATTAAAAACATTTCCTCCCAAGTTTAAAATCAGGACATTTGGAAATTTAGGCAGCGGGGAAAAAATACCCTAATGGTTACTCCACGTGCGGCGATTTTTAGAGCACCCATTATCAGAATTTAATACTTCTTATAGGCATAAATAATGCAAATATAGCAAGTTTTCCAGGACAAAAATTATATACCCTGAGGAGACGTTACCGTAAAGGTGCACCCACCACAAGTACAAAATCATGTAAAACAGTTACCTTCCGCAAACAAATTTCTGTATTTTCATATATTCGTGTGCGCTCGCTCCAATAAGAGATATATCTGATCCGTGGTAAAACACCCTTACCCTACCCCTCAGAATCTATCTCACACTGCTACGTGACATTAGCTGAATGAAAAGTGACATGCGAACATGTGTATGTATTTTTGTGCAACCTCTAATCCAGCAGGTGTGAATAGTATTCACTCTTTATGATTTACGCGAACTAAAACATAGTTTTATTCACGAGATGCTAGTCCACCTTGCAGATTTATACCACAAAACGAATTCCAGCAAAGACACGCGCATACAGCTCTCATTCATTACCCTTCAACCTCATCGAAACCTATAAGGAAAGACTTCACAAGTTTGAAAAAAATTAGAGCATATTGCAGCAAGTGCATTACAGAGACCATTAAATTTTAGAGCTATGTTAATCCCTTTCGAATTAAAAAAATTAATTCTATGTACAATTTTTTTGTAAATAAATTCAGTTTCGAACTCCACCTTTGTTTTCTTTTTTCACAAAAAAAAAAGTGAAATTTCTTATCAATTCCAGCGAAAACTTCTGTGAAACTAAGAAATAAAGGGGGGGGNCTTGCTTATACGTCAAACACACACACACACACACACACACGCGCGCACAGATCCCGGAATATCCCAATGGCAGGCAAGATTGATAGGTGCATTCAAATACAATTAAGACAAAAGCATACTTAAAGATGTGGTCATGAGTCCCATTACAGAAATAAGCGTGAGGCACGTGCAGTCGTAATCTGAGCTCGCGCACACGGCCAGCCGCGATGCACCAGGTGTTGAATTGGATTTTCCCCTAGATCACTGACCGCCGGGGAGAGGCTTGTCGCTCCAGCAGCTTGTTTTATTCCTAACACAAGCCAACTTTGATTCATAGGGCAATAAGCACAGATATCTGCACGCACAAGTCAACACCAGGGAATACCCTATTTCAAGGGGACCCGGGTTCGATACTCGCCTCATTCGGACCGAATTTCTATTTAAAAAATCACTCCAGGTGAATGCCGGGATGGTTTCTTGGTCGAGTCCGTACTTGTTCCAGCTTATCCTAGCAACTAGCTCCTTCTCAAAATAGTATACCATTTACTTTTATTATTATTTTAGCTTGCACACCACCTATAACTCACGCTACTATTTTACGAGCATCTAATACAGTCACGATAAAAAAATATGTATATGTGTTCAGTATAAGAGGAAGGGGGTTGTGCCATTTCCTCTCACATCGAATCCGCAGCATCGAGCTTTCAGAATCACGGATCAGTCCCGTTTTGAGAGCGAAAAACATTAAAGAAAATTGCAACACGTAATGCAAACAAATGTGTAAGTATTAACTTTAAAAAAATCACTATATTGAGCACAAATATTTATTTGGTATCAGCAATTCCTTACATATTTACGGCATACCGAGGTATTATTTTGCATTTTACAATTATTTAAATTTACCACTTCACACACGATGCGTTGTTGACCAGTTTAATAACTCTAGGAATATATACCGTTTCGGGTCATTATTATTTTCTTCGTAATCGAATTAACGACTCCTTTCATCCGCTAATACACACATTTAGAAACATTTCCACGCCCACGTACACAGTGGTCAATTACTGTTAAGAGTCATCTTTACCTTGTTGGCTAGCGTGTTTAGAAATCCGCGACTGGTTAAGAAGGCCGACTCCCTTGTGCTGTTATAGAACTAGTGCGTTTGTTCTCGCGGCCATCCTGTGACCACACGCATTAGTGACCGTTTGAGGAGGGTTGACAGGTCCGCAACATGCTAACACAAACTGGGATCTTGGGCTTCATACTATTCTTCTCTCTTCCAAGTGTTCACTAACAACACGTCGCTTGAATGAATGTTTATGTAAAATCACAGGTCATACCTTATACAATTAAGTAATAATTACTCAATTAAGGCTGTCGTCTATCAGCAATTAACCCCGAAGTTTTCTTTGCAGGCAGCAGTCATTGATCAACAAACTGAAGGTAAAACATTAAGCATAATTTAAAATTAAGGATTATTATGCATACAAATTACAAATAGTATGTATGGTTAACATTTTCGAATATTTATGAACTGAAAAAATTCCCAACAAACTTGTGGCTTAAATTATTTTATTTCATTGACAGTACATAACATAAATGGTTTACATATGTTTTTTTTTTTAACAAATTCTGTTCTTTTTATTTACAACATTCGAATACTCCTTAGAAATACAAGAACAGTGCACATTTATGTTGTTAAGTAGGTACTTGAAAAATAAAATTATAGTCTAATGATAAATGGCTTTTGGTTTTATTTCTTTAGGTTTATGGCATTCATATTGTCGTTTTTTAAAGACACTTTATTGCAAAATGCATTGGGCCTGCATAATTACAGATTACACATGATAGTACTTAAATTACGATACGTGCATTCATCTGACAAATTTTTGTTAACAGATTTACATTTTTTTTAATATGTGGCTATTCATATACTTAATTATGTACACATGTACTAAAAATATTTTTTTCAAAACAACAATAATATAATTTCTGTACGTATATAGAGATGCGTCTACTGTACAATTAAACTTATATAATTACAGCAGCATTTAAAAATTACAAGTCACCAAAATATCAATATATAAAATTTTAAGTTATACACATGGGCCATATAAACTAGTAAACGGTATACTACATTTTTGGAACTACAATTTCTTATCGTTTACTAGTGATAGTTATGACAACAACGTAGGCCAAATTTTTTTTCCATCGGCTTTGTATTATGATTGAAAACTAACTGTGTTTGTTCTAAGGTGAGCATTAAAATTTTTCAATAGCTGTAAAAAGAGAAATGGTTTGCTCTTAAGTGATAATTTGCGTGGTGTTGTTCCAAGATGTGTTATTTACTGTTACAGCCCGTCCATGGTAAAGTCGGCGCTTTTGAAAGCCCTGCATAGTTTGTACTGTCATCTCATTGTGTATCCTTATGCCTCATCAACATAAATATCGTCATATGATATGTTTAGATCAGATGTTCACAAGTCCACTATATTTATTACTCAGTACCTAAAAAGCAATATGTGATAATAAACAACAACACACAACAACAAACAAATTGTAATAACTAAGAACAGCAAGTGCTTTCAAATGACGTGCGTCATTTTATTTCTGTAGAAAATTACAAAATTCCATCTCCTGGTGATATTCATAGTAATATTTGTGGACGTATCAAAGTTCCCACGGAAAGGGGAATTTCCGTATTTAACAAATGCCTTGAAAATTAATACAGTAACACTAATTCTAGGTACAAGCAAATAGTTGCGCTGCCATGACAGTACTACTGAGGAAATATGGCTCAACAGAAGGGATGGAAAATTTTACTGTACCAGAAGTAAGGTGAACTACATTTCCTAATTGGAACTACTTTCCCTATGTCGCTGCCAATTTTACGGTGAGTTTTGAGTCGGTGTTTACTGTACTTCAAAATATTTGCTGTTACGGGTAGAAATTTTTAAAGATCGACACTTTGTCATGAAATCTAACAAAAGATTTGATTGTATTCTTGTTTTAAAATGATCTAAGTACACATACAGTGACAATCATTTAATAAAAGCTGTACCTGCTCAAGACGTCTTCAAGAAATTTTGTACATCACATCCGTAGATGTGATGGTCCCTTGACAAAATGTGTTACACTTTGTTTTTGTATTGTAAAACAAGTCATAAATTTTGACGAATTCTTTTAGCAGATTTCGGCTGATCTTTTTTTTTTTTTTTTTTTTTTTAATCAAAANTATTGGCATTGAAAGTGCGTGTGGAGGGTCCGTGAGTTCTTGCAACAGACATTCCATATAGAATTAAGTTAAATTTTTTAACATTTATTTTGCCCAGAATTCGTCATCCCGCTGTATACTTTCGTAACACACAAATTGTGGATTGGGTCTCCACACAGCAAACAAGCAGTACAGCCTTTGGGTAAAATGCAGCTGGCCTTGAACTTGATAATAATATTTATGGGACTTGTTTACCCCCGCAATTTTCTTATCTTTTCCAACTTTCCAGAACGCCACGTCCCGTTGCAGAATAGCAGATTCAGGGCTCAACAATTCTGCGGACGCCGTACATTTGACTTCCACAATGCCATCTTCATCTATCAAGACATCAGGTGTTGCACCGAAATACGGTAATTCAGGATCAATAAAAAAAACCACATTTCCGAAATTTTACATGTGCAGCTTCTTCCAGTGTTTCAATAGCTCTGTGCTCATTTTTTTCCCCCGCATTTCACAGCTGACATGTGTTGAAGATCAGTATAGAGGATATTTTTTACTAAACCTTCACAGCTGGTAGATGGAAGTCTTCTTCAAACATCACCACAATTTGATGCTGTTAGTAGCTTCCATCTTCCTTCCATCCAGTGGCCAGTATACAGGAGGCCCCTGGTTTGTATTTCAATTTCATGCACAGCTTAATTGCTTTTTTGAAGGCTTTCCAGTTTTCCAGTAGCTCATTACACAGAACATTGAAATCATCTGCAGGTAGATCTGGCTTTTGTGCCTTAGCTCCATAATCAGGATCGATGTCTTTTTTTTTACCATAAAACAGCTTCTTTGGTTTTAGAGATGCCTTTCCACCTACATTCTTTCGCTTTATTCTAGCTACTTCCACTTTCCGTCTGCTTTGAGCTTCTAGTCTTTTTGTAAATGTACCTGGACTTTTACCACATAATTTTTATGAAGTTTATAGTGTACAGCTCTAGAATTGTAGGCAACCACCGCAGTGGCGTATCGCGCTTTATAAGATACACGTTTCGTGTAGTTGATGCGCTTGTTTTCAAAGTTATCGAGGTCCATACACATCGGGCAGCTGTGTTTTGGGTTGGTTTCCTCGCCGTGTATTTCTTGCCAGTAAATTTCTTGAGGGGGGGGGGGCATCTTCCACGGGTACAGCTTGTGAGTAGACAGCTTGCGCGGGTATGTCATCATCTTCAGGCAGAGCGTCTTTAATGGTGAGGGTGTCTTCTACGAAGAGGGTGTCTTCAACGGGGATGTAATGCTCAACGCAATTGTTGTCAATGTTGTAAAGTAAACTGTGGCTATGTCTGCTCAACTTACCTGCCAAAGATCTAATTTGTCGGTACAGGCCATGCTTATTAAGAAGCGGAATGATATTTCTCTCGTCTTCTTTTGCACCGGCACAGAAGTATGAAACACATCGTCTTAGATGGGCGCAGACGTCGCGAGGGCTGCTCGGCGGGCCTTGCACCAACCCCTGCGATGTGGCGTGTCGGGAACTGAGGTGGGGCAGCCCTCGAAATACTCCTTGCACACGAGGCAGTCCCGTATATATTCGCCCTACTGCAGGTAGAACGGCAAATATTTGAATACGGTTGAAATTCCGTAAGGTGCGTAGACCAGGAGAAATTCTTTCGGCAGGTATGGTAACTCGTCCCGTTTGTCCAAGGCACTAAGCGAGCGCATCCTTCCAAAGGCCAAAATGGCCGAAAAGATTTTATTTCAGCTCGTTTATCAATCTTCTTCATCAGGAACAGCAATATTTCTCTCATTGTGACAATCATTTCGGAATACTCAGCAGTGATATTCATTAACCTACGAAATTACTTTTAATACCTTCATGTTTATTACTTCCGTTGAAAAAAAATTGTTTTCTTAAAGGAATGGAAGCCCAGTGTAAACAAACGCTCTTCTATACGTGGGTGTAATGTCGAATCGTTATTAGAAATAACGCTTGCCCAACTCTCAATTTATGATAATTATTCCAAAACACTACTTGCCAACCAAATGCCAGTGTTGGCCAATAAAATGTATTCATTCCAACAACAACGCATTCGAACCGTGCATAATATACGCCAACCGCTAGTCCAATGTATGTTGCTGTTGGGGGAACCACTCTGAGTATACCCACGCAAAGCATACTAAAACGTTGGTTTTAAAATAATTTGCGAAAAAGGTTTTTAAAAAAGTGTATTAGATATGTTGTTATTGCCTGGTAAACTATTTCCGTCACGTGAAAGTAAAAGTCGCGGGAAGGTTGTTTCTTTAAAATTAAAACGTAGGGTATCGGCCTGAAATCTTGACATAAAAATAAATACAAATTAAAACAGCCTGTACAGAAGAGACTTAGGTGAAATTCTTCCAACTTCCAAATGATAAAGGTTAATCCATCTTGAAACTTTGCCCTCGCATAAGCCCTTGTCTACCGGGTCTCAGTAGCACGCTCAACGGAAGTTGCGCATACATAAACTACAGGTACTAAATAACAAAAATTAAGGAAAATCGATGTTTTCGGGATTGTTTTCCCTGTATAAAGGTAGAGACAGACCTCTTGAATAAACGTGGGGCGTAAAGAAAAACAAGCGACGCGATGAGTAAATAAACGCGACGCGGCGCGGGTTGTGGTTAAAATTTCGGTCGGCAGAGAAAGTTGGCGCATGCGCAGGAGCGCGCGGCTGAGCCGTGGCCGCCGGCAAGACGGGCCGCGGCCATTGCTACTGGCTCGGGCCTGTCGCTTGACACACATCCCCTTCCCTCTCGCGCGGCGTAACGGTACCGAGCCTCCCCCAGGTCAACTGACCCAGTTTCCACCACGCCGCGCCGCCGCCACGCTTTTTAGTGCGCGCTAACGCTGGAAGACCTGGGCATGGCCGCCGGTGGTGGGGCAGATGAAGTGAGTTTCCGATCGCCCCGCCGAGCGGGGTGGAGGGGGCGGGGCCGCTGGGAGGAGGAGGAACACTGCAGGAAAAGAAAGGGGTATCAGAGCGGAGACTATCAACACCACGCTCAGACGATGGTGATTATACAGCGCATGGCGAATCGCGACTGTCGTCTTCACCAGTGCTTCTCGTTATTATTTTAAATTTATATTTCTGGAATTGGTGTTGGGATCTCTTTGCCGGCGTTGGAGTGACAAGGATTTCCAGTGGGATGAAAGCGGCACCATGGATTATTGTGGTAAGTCTTGATTCTCCAGAAAATACGTCAAACATTTTTTTAAATTTAAATTGTTACGTTTATATTTTTTCAACACAGCAGAAAAAAATATACATTTTCGTTGCAATAAACGTTGGTACTTCGTTAAAATAAGTCGCGTTTCTTTTAATGACAAACCTTTATTGGCTTGCGTTGTGTTAACTACGATAAGAGCAGTGTTGGTGACTTCTTTCCTGTATGTTGTTAGCATAGTGCCCTAGTGATCAACATATGATTGTTTATTCTTCTGTTAACGCAGTGCGTCCGATTCAAATGCGTGTGCTTGGCGCGCCTTTTCCCGAGTGCTTGGTTTGAAAATCGATAAGCGCGTTTTCGACCCTAATTTCACTCAACCGCCCAACTGTTTAGAAGTCTTTCGCACACAAAACAACAGATCAACTGTTAAATTTAATGCGTGATTTGTGTTATCGAAAAACCGTTGCTCGAAGCATTCTGAGTGAACTTGGTGCACGTAAGGTCGATACATTTATTTGCACCTGATAAATAAAAAATAATATTGGTGTCTTAGTTGAAAAATGTGTTTATACCAACTGTAGAAATTTATACAGTATTTGTTTTACCACTTTATTGCTTGACTACGTTGACACCCGTGAGTTATGAAATCCAGAATGTAACCTAAAATAGCCTCCGCATATTATACAGCAAATTTGTTTTTACTGTAAGACTATTTTGATTCTTTTTCCTTAAATATAAGAATGTTTAACCGCTTTATCAAGAAATATTGCTAAGCTCAGTAAACCAATATTCCATGCATTGTTTTTCAAGGTTATGTTCTCCTCGCAGTTGATACCACAACACTGTTCTAAACGCCGTTTCTTGTGCTGGTGTTACATTCGTGAACAAACTGACGTTTGGTACCACACTGCAATTGCAAAGAACGCCGAAATGCAGTGTTTGCAATCGTCGTGTACAACATCCTTGGTCTGATCGCGCGGTAGTGTGTCCGACTCGCAAGCGGGAGGTCGTGGGTTCAAACCTGGCCACATGAAGTAGGACTGACTTTTCCCAAAATGTTTTCCATCACTATTATTGGTGCATGTCCTAATTATGAGATTCTCCAGTTCCTTCCCTGATTAACCTTTGTGCGCAAAAATAAGTAAAAATTATAATCGAAACCTTTGGCAAATTACGGGATTACAGGTGAAACAATATATACTAAGGAAAGCCCTTTAGCAAATTGTATGCAGAAATCTTGAGACATGCCATTTTATAATGAGAGACATATGTGCGGGTTTATTACTGTTGCTGGCCGAGAAGGTTATTCGGAAGACGGATTGCATCCAACAACGTCATACGCGCATCGTTACATAATGCAGTATTAGAACCTACTACATAGCTGAGAGGCAATCTTACCATCAATGGCTTCTCTTCAGAAAGTGTTAACAGCACGTGTAAATTAATCCAAAATGTTGGCATTCTGCAAACGGATGTACAACGCCACTCTCATGCACTGGCAACCGCAGATGTAAAGTGGAAGCAAAAAAAATATATATTCCAAGTTAATCGAGCACTTTTTAAAACCCTGCTTAGGTTCTACTTTTCCTTCTCATTTTGTATTCCTCTGCCATGTGTAAAATAAACATTGACATGAGCCGTATCACTTTATTTATGCGCCATCCGAGTAAAACCATGGAATTTGTAGGAATGCCTACTAATATGCAATGTATTCTATAATGTGTATAAAACAGTACATACTTACTTCAGGGACCATACATTATTTGATTACACATGCAATACAACGCCAAGTGTTAAGAACTAGTTTTCTTAATTTGCTTTTAACTAAGAGCCGGCATGCGAGTGTGTAACGTAGCATAGGCCTGCACTGTATGTGGTTATGAGCAGTATTTTTTTTTCCAAAGGTTTGCTTAAAAAGTACTCACTTAAGTGTTTGCAGCCTATACTGTGGAGAAAAGAGCTAGCAGAGAGGCGAAGGCGTGGAAAGCAAGCGCAAACATTGTTTCGCCAAGCGAGAACCTCGCGACAAGACGTCGGCGATGATGGTCCCTCCCTGCCTGTGCGTGCTCGCAGATGTCGGTCATGTGAAAGGTGTCTGGGACTGCCGCACTGTTTTCTAGGTCTTAAAGTCGTTCCCAAGCCACAGGGTCACGCGAATTTGTCTTTTCGAGAGCGTTATGCCCTTGTTCAGTCGCTGACAGGACATTCCCTGCCGCGAGTTCAGCACTTCAATAAACATTACGTTTTGTTTACAGATACGGCTCCTACCTGTGTATACTATGATGCTTCAACATTTCAGTAGTGAAGGCAGCCTTCTACAGTCTACAATTACATATTGAACTAGTACAACAAATTAAACAACTACACGAAAGCTTCTTTTTAAATCACTGAAAATATTAAAATATTGGAAAATATTTATCCTGTTTTTTTTTTCCTCAGTTTAAGTCTGTTTCCTTTAATAATTTACGTAATCATGGCGATTCTGCATGCACTTCCAAGTTGTTGCTTCGGCTGTTTCGCAGTCTTCCCACTTTTCTTTGTCCACTTGGTAGCTGATCTGTTGAAATTTTCCCTATTATTTCTCCATTTATTCTACCTAAGAGGAAAACTTTTAGTCTCTTTTTCGCCTGTAAAATCCAATCATTTATATCGTCTATTTTACATCATTTTTTATTGTCATCCATTGCTTACTCGAATAAGGTTTTCCCCATTACCTTTTGTGATGTTTTCATATATGTTTTAAGATCTTTCTGGTTGTGTGCGTATTCGGTCTTGTCTGCGCCGCGTAAGTTATCGTTGGCCTCGATGTCGTTTCTAGGATTCTTACTTTTTATCTCTTTACTTGTATGTTCGTTTTTTCACATGCCGGCCGTTGAGTCAGCCATTATCGTGTACGCTTTAATCGCTTGCGCTTCATTGTTTTTTCAACATTCTACAATTATTTTGTTCGATTTCAAAATAAACGATGGACATACCTGTGAACTTTGAACTTGGTGTACTTCATGGTGGTACCAGTGAGGTTGTCGTGCATTTAGTCTTCCGTGAGATTATAATATTTAGTGTCTTTCCTGTTGAGTTAAATATATACAAGAACTTCGAAAAATAGTCTTCACAATTTGTCAAAAGAAAGACGTGATCTGTGTTAAGAACGACTTTTTACTACAAATTCCGTTTTATATAGCCAATTAAACTTACATTTGCGGGTTTATTAAACTCGGTGTATTTGTGTCCAGCTTATCTCATTCATTGTGAGAACTGCATCCGAGATCTGAAGCCATATTGTTCGTCTGCAAATATGTATATTTTTTAAATTTAAATTTTGATTGTGCGTTCTAGTGCTCAGAATAGACCTAGTGTCCTGTGTTCGGAGGTCATTCTTTGGTCACACATTATGAATATCAGGGTAGTTCTACTCATTCCCTCATTTTCGAGCAGTACAAAACCAATTATAATTTAATTTTGTAAAAGTTGTCAGTTCTTTTATTAGTGACTCACCTCCATACTTAAGTAATTCAGTAGATATTCCATTATGCCGTGGATATGTTCTGGTTTGTAGAGGTTTTAGAGATTTTGAAGAATTCAGAAATCAGAATGACATCTCTTCTACGCATGTGTCTGTGTTCTTGGTTTTTTTTTATTTCTGTTTTTTAAATTATTTAGTAGAGCAGTTGATACTCGCTTAATCCTTTATATGATTAACTTCTNTTTAGAGGTTTTAGAGATTTTGAAGAATTCAGAAATCAGAATGACATCTCTTCTACGCATGTGTCTGTGTTCTTGGTTTTTTTTATTTCTGTTTTTTAAATTATTTAGTAGAGCAGTTGATACTCGCTTAATCCTTTATATGATTAACTTCTTTTATAATTTCTGCATTAAACATATATTGTTCTTCATAATTTTTTTACTGCCTTCCATTTACTTGTAAAAGATTTCCCAAGGTTCAGTTTTCAGACACTTTACGAACACGCCTAGTTTTGTTTCATTTGGTATTCTTCTATACTATCCATAGCATTATGGTATTTTTGCAACTGATCTTTTGTTTAGTAACTTGTGTTTTCTCTGAGCATTTCACTTTAACTTCGTTTCCGGCACTATGGTTTGGTAATTTAGTTATTTTTTTTTGGTTTTGGCATTCGTCAGTCAGCGCTTCCGTTGCTGCCTTTTTTTTAAATATTTTATTATATGTAAATTTTCCCAACTCTGGTGGGCGCTCTAATTTTTCTTTCAATTTTTTGGAATCTGTATTTGACACCATTGTTTAATTTATTCCAAATGTGTAGTTTGTATTCGTTTTATGGTAGTCCAGCTGTTGTTTTAAGATTGAGATGTATTTTTAATTTAAGTTTTGTCAGAAATTATATATGAACGCTGCTTACAATTGGCAGAATTCAGAGTTATATTTAAGTTTGACAGTGGATGTTCATTTCTGTTAGTTACTAAAAAATTCAGTATTTAATCCTTGCAAATTATTGAAGTTTTCGAATATTGATGGTCCTCAAAGGTTGTTTTAGTTCTTAGCTCGTTGCACGGTAATTCCCCATTCTCATTCGATTTTTTTTTAGGGAAATCTGGGTTTATTTTTACTCCGATTATCGAACTTTCACATCACGGGCATGAGTCTCTTGCTATTAATATTTTTCTTTTTGGTGGTATAGAATTATTTATTTAAGATACAAACTGGAAGCATATTTTTTTTGTAGTTCTAGTCTTTAATTTTGTTATCGCTCTTGTTTCTGACAAATACACACTGGCATTTTTTAATATATTGTTTATAGTTTACATGAGATTATCTACTTCCGCGAAAAATCACTGAGACTCAAAAAAAAAATCAGCTTCATTTGAGAGTGCTTCAATAATACAGTCTTCTATTCCTTTGGAGCTACTGCAGTTTTCTTTAGTTTATTGCATTCACGAGAAATAATTTCTGTCATGGCATACAGAGTACATAGTTCTATCACTTGTCGATAAGCGCTTGTTACTAATACAGAATTATTCGATACACGCAATAAGAACTACACAGAAAACTCAAAAAATTAGTACATGTGCTAAAATACGAGCATTTTAAGCCTAAACGGTTACTGCAAAACTTGCGAACATTTCTGGTTTCATACATAGGTCAGTGGAGAACATTAATTTCAAAAGCTGAATTTGTGATGTTTCGGTTTTACATAATGTGGTTTCACAAAGACCGGCGAGACATCTTGATTGCAGAGGACTTCGAATCATTTGTACATCAACCCACTGCTAATAAATTTTTGATGGACTCGAACCATTACCTGCTCTACCTTCTCGTTAAAAGATAATGACTCCTTAATACTGCCACTGATGACCCTAACAGTCACATCATTAGTATTTTTATTAATGTGTATTAAACCCTTAGTTTAATAGGTTGGTTTGGTTAAGGAAATAATTGTTTTACATACATTAATTTTGGTTTGAACATCTCGAGTGCCTGTAAGTGATCTAAAGGTAGGCCTACTTCAGAACATTATTAATTTGATGTAATTCAACCCTAATTACCATACCCTAGGATTTCAATAATTCAGCTTTTGCACCTTAGCAGTAAGTTATTTATGATAGTGGGTAAGTTTTATATTTAAAAAATGAAGGAAATGTTTTGGGGAATTCGGAATTTTCCCCACCCTTGGTAATATTCGAAAGATCAGTTGAAATTGCCGAGTACTTACTAATTATTGATTTTTAACGCTTCCAAAAGAAGAATGTCCGGAGGTGATATTCTTATATTAGCGATGAATCGATAAACCATCCAATGAGTGTTACATTAAGAAGTGTTATTTAAAGTGACTCTCGGCTTTTCAGGCAGACATTGACCGGCTTTGTATGTCTGTACATTAATACGGTTAAAATATTCTGATTAATTAATTTTTATAATTTTATTTTTCCCGGTGATGAGCTTACACAGTGAAGTTTATTAATACAACTGCCTTATTCACTTTTACACTATTCTTTGAGCTCCTGTGTAATTACTTTGGTTTTCCCAAGCGTTCCGCCGAACCTTCATACGCCACCGGATGGCATTTAGTGTTGTGAGACCGGAAGCCGAAACTCCCATAACTCACTAGGTGTTTGTGAAGCAAATGCACCCTGACACTTTCTCAAATCATTGGGTCAGCGGCAGGGGCTGTGTACGGTGGGGCTTTGGGCACCGGGCCCTTATTTAGGCGAGTTATCCCAAGCCTTTAAATTTGATTTGTGTGTAAAAGTTTAAGTTTCGTTTTTACATTGGATGGTTATTCTCAGAAGCCTTTAGACGTCTGGCCCTCTAATATTATTGTGGGCTCCCAACAACTGTTAACCAATTCGTAATTATGTTTAATTTCAGCTAATGAATCCCGAGTTATGCATGTGGGAAAGGCTTGTTTTTGTGAGCAAAATAGGCCATTATGTCTTCCTTCGCGTCTTTGCAAATTTATGCCATAATTATACATCATTTTGGTAACAAGTGCTATACCTAAATATTTATAGACGATATCTGAGTAATTATGATGAAGCCACTCTTTTTATCACCAACTGACAGAAATAGTTACTGTTAAACTAAAATGAGCCTAGGGTAGTTTCGGCAACTAATTAAAAATTTAACAAGTCAGTATCATAAAATGAAATATTCTAACCCAGCATCCACTGGTTTAAGCGAATTTCGTGCATTATACAGAGTTACACTGTGATTTCATGATTTTCTTAAAACATATGTTCATGCGTGTTATCAGAAAACTGCATCCATTTCAAATTAATGGATTCATAATATATGGTATTTGTAATATAAAATAATTTGCAATATAAATAAGGTTTTCTTCGTTTTAACAGTAGCTGTTAAAAAAACCGCGAACGGAAATAATGGTTAACTAAATCATCTAAAAAATCTACAAGCGTAATTTTGCC
>NQII01002714.1:94114-154544 GCA_002778355.1 Clitarchus hookeri | reverse complement strand
ACGCACCAACTACTAATTCCATTTGTACAGTATAGACGAAACACAAAAAGAGCTGCATTTTAAGCCTGGCAGGTAGGCAAGAATTGTGACATGCGTACTAATAGTGTCGCCTGGTTGCCAAGCAGTAAGCGCTACACTTGAAGTTTTTATATCCTCTTTCCTTTCAAAATAAATGGTCGTGGGAGTCCCAACAAGATGAAATATTACTTAACTCTAACATGCATATTAATACACTCCTAGAGCTATCAATAATAATTCGTTAAGGACAACATATGTTAGGGCGTGGAGAGTTCTGATGTGTAGAAACCTGAGGAATTTGCGGTATTGTTTGCAGATATGACAGACGTCAAACGACTATGCATTTTCATTTTTTTCAGTGCTTAACGCACCCTTGACGGCTTGGAACCAACAGGTAACAACTAACAAAAGACAGCCCAATAAGTCCAGCCAAGTCAAAAGGGAAGAATGGGTTCTCCCTGTCGCAGAAGCCAATAAACAAGCGGCTCCGAAATACATAGGACGACAAAGTATAGCGTGCTGCGAGATAATAAATCATCACTTATTACTTGTTCAGCACTCATGTGTTTTAATTAATGCAAGGAAAGCGAATACAGACTAAACAGTGGTTAAAGTTACAATTATTTTACACATAGGCCACGGTTACACGGCACGCTGAACTAGTTAATCAGAACATGTTTAGGCAGCCATATTTAAACATGTCCAGTTGAATGACTTCCGAAGTGAACATGTTCACACGGTTACACGAAAACCGATTGTTGCGGTCGCAATCGATAGCAATGTTTACTTTTAGCGTATTTGTTTACATTCGCGAGGCGTTGTGTCTATAGTAATCTTGAGCTGTGTTTAGGTTATGGTTGCATGACGAAAAAATATTACCTAAGGTACACCTGTGTGGCATACGTTTTCCAGTAATTTGTCAGATGAAGAGCCAATGAAGTATATCAATTTACAATATTCAACAGGCACTGAATTGGTGCTTCATGCTAAGGAAATCGCAAAAAATAATAACTAAACAAATTATACAAAACCGTACAGATGAGCCAAAAATGGTTTAGTGCAACACTGATAAACAAGTGTATACTGTACAATCGTTTCATTTAAATACAATAAAGTTCCGTTTAATGTTGTCAAAAATTCAGACAATTGCACAAATAAGCATTTCCCTGTGCTTAGAACAATTTTAATTTCCCTGTCATTTGCATGTTTTCCAGTTTGTTGGGTACCGTGTATTGATGCAATACAGTTAATGCATTTGCAGCAGAAATCCCGTCGGAAAGACAAGTGCAACAACTTGGTGTACTGATGTAAATGCAAGGGTTAATGTGTAAATTATACCTACAGTACTCTATAACATACTATAAAAAGGGCGGCAAATTAGCTGAAAAATCGTGCACTTCTCGCCTGAAAGACAAGGGTAGAAGTAATAGTACAAACAAAACAATGTCTGAGAGATTGTTTTTTTTTATTTTTACATCTTTACAATAACAAATTTTGTTATTTACAATAACCAATCACGTTTTGCTTTCACTGAGCACTTTCAACAGTTAAAATAACCGTTCTTCATTGCGTTTTTCCTCTCCTGTCACGCTCTTCCCTGTCCTGCTCTTCTTGAAACCTCCTTTCATCTGCCTCATAGAAGTGTTTCTCTGCATTCCTGTATTCAATCAGAAAGGTATCTGAAACATAATTTACACAAGAGCACTTCATATTAAAGGTACACATGAAATATTGATAATAGTTATGGATATTCCTTACATTATAACAAAACTGGCATACTATGTACAAATACTACATTTTTTCGAAACATTACAAAAATTGTGCACAATGCATATTTTAAGGACATCTCCATATAACTGATAGCAAATAATGAAGTGAGCACCAACCCAGTTGAGTACAAACACTTTTAATGGCATGTTTGCAGTGAAACCTAGTATTATTAACATATCAGCACATAAAATATACTACCATGAGTAAACTTGGCTCTGAATTAACCTTGTAACACTGTGATATGGTATGCAGCTATTAATGTAACCTTTCATGTACAGATTTTACGTTTGTTACTGGTGTGTACTCAAAGTACAACAAATTTCAACCTATGTTTGGGGTTGCTTTTTAAAGGAATTTTTAGGCTACGTAAAAACCTCAAAATACACTTTCGTTTAAAATCTAATTGACCTAAATGACAGCAGAAATTTCTGTAGGAGTGATGTAAAGTAACATATACACATACAAACACATTACGCTTAAGTTGTTGGGGCAAAGTAAATAATTCATTGCACAATACTTTCCTCCTAGGTACTAACATTTATGCATATGCAGATTTTACACACTTACACTTACTTGATTTTCTATTTTTATCTTTTACAGCCTTATATTTATTTAATACATTTTGTATGCGGGTTTTAAATTGCAACCACGTCCTAGGGACTGAAGATTTGTAGGTTAGATTGACGTCTTGAGCTATTGATTCCCATACTGGTTTATTTCTATACACAGCCATCAGCTCCTGCTGTACTTCTTACTGCCGCCCATACATTAATTAAAGCTTTGGACTCTTCATAACCCCGAGTTTCACACCTGAAACAATGACACTGACATTTCAACCGTTCTCGTTTTGTAAAATGTAGAATCACCCTACATATTATTGTAACTTTTTAATGTTGCTAATCATATAATCAAACGGTAATTTCTTGTATGTTTATGGGTTTTATTTGGCGTTTAATGCCCGTTGTTTACGTGTCAGTTAACGAGTATGAACCTGTTACTACAAATAGTACACAAATGTATAAACTATTTTACTCATACCATAATATGGCACAACACAATAAAAAGACAACTGAAATACAAACAAAGCTGCAAACTTGGGACGTGTAATAATAAATGAAACTTGACGCACATTTTCAATTACAACTGTGGATCATTTAAATTTACGTGGTTGGCTTAACACCAATAATCTGTGAATATTGACCAGTCACAGTGTTATTGTTGTAGGGCTAATAATTTACAGTAATATTGTATCAAGCAAAAAGTTTTAATTACAGGTCACTAAAACATTTAATTATCCGATAACTTACCTGTTGACTTTCTTCGTGTTGCTACACGAATTCCCGCCGTCTGCTATTTTACCGCAATGATTTGTTGACGTCTAACAAGCCAATCACAGCCAAGCATAGAAGAAATCATTNTTGTATCAAGCAAAAAGTTTTAATTACAGGTCACTAAAACATTTAATTATCCGATAACTTACCTGTTGACTTTCTTCGTGCTGCTAAACGAATTCTCGCCGTCTGCTATTTTACCGCAATGATTTGTTGACGTCTAACAAGCCAATCACAGCCAAGCATAGAAGAAATCATTCTGATGTACTTTCACAGCCAGTTTAGTTTGAACAAGAAGTGGCTACGATCGGAACATTTTCAGGTGCCGTGTAGCCGTATACAAAGCTAAACATATTTAAAGTGAACACGTTTCGCGTGCCATTTAACTGCGGCCTAAGAAATACTCGTACATATAAAATTAACGCATTTATCAGCTAACTTTCACGAGTCTCTTCAGATGCATGTATGGTTTCGTGTGTGTGTGTGTGTCTATATATATATATAAGGGATGTCAAAATCGATTCCTCGATACCTGATACTCTCGATTATTACAGGTATCGAAGAATCGAGAATCGAACGGTTAATTTTTAAAAATCCTTGTCCACCTTCACATGTTGCTCAGCAACAGGTCTTTGGTTTTACACATAGGCTGAACCTATACCGTACTCGTGTTGATTGACAGGAATTAACGTATACTTTTCCCGGTCCCGGCAAAATTGCTATTTAATTAAAGACGAAAATGTCAGCTCCTATCAATTTTAGAATTTTTTTTTTATTATCCGTCGTAAAAATTATTTATTTCCATCACTAAAAATTGCATTCAATGATGATTGGACTATGAAATAATTAAGATAATATTCATATCTTAAATAAAAACGACACTGCACAATCTATTAGGGAACCATATTTAAACTGTTAACAAGCCTAGCTACAAATTTTCTAACATACCTTATAAGCAGCCTATATTTTCGTGCGCTCTTAAAACATTGAAACCTTTTAAGTTTTCAACAGTTATAGAGGTTTTTCTTTAATTTTCCAATTGCATACTTGCTTATCACTTCACCGACCCACGGGCAACGAAGATTATGTGTTGTAAATGAAACACGACACAATAGGTATCATGTTATATGAGATCGCCATAAAAGTATGGTCTACAGACCCACACTTAACAAATGTATGATAAAACTGAATTAATTTTCAACGCATTCTCACTCACTGCCATCTGCTTTTACCGTTTTACCACGTAGCCATGGCGTACTAAACTCGTTACGCACTGTGACCAGGAATTGTTCCAATACAGAATTTTACATCGTAAATTATACACCACGTAGAAACGCCTACAGATTTAAGCAACCGTTAAACTGCATATATGTGAGATGGGAACTGATTTATTTACAAACGGGTGCAAAACGCGTTTATTGTGTGAGTGTAAACCGTAGGCAGCAATGGTTCCATATTTTCATGAAAGTGGTTCGCTGCGCAACCTTTCCACACCAAATACATACTTCTGTATGAATTTTTGTTTCTTTCAACAAGTTAAACATTTTAGTATAAATAATACAAAATTACCCATCAAAACAACACAGGGAAAGACTGTTCAGGACAGCTGGTGTAATATGTGATAGTAAACGTAATAGGTTGGACCATGAGAGACTCAAAATGTTGGTCTTTTTGAACAAAAACTTGTAAAACTGTTCTCCAAATATGGGAAAAATTTCATTGTAAATTTTTTTATAATATTACTGTCTATTACACCGAAGAGCCAAAAAACTGGTATATGCGTGCGTATGCAAATAACCGAGGTATGGAACCAATCAGAGTAACGCGATGCAGTCGGCAGCTAAATCGGTTACTGCTGCTACAATGGGAGGTTATCAAGATTCAAGTGAGTTTGAACGTGGTGTTACAGTTGGCGCACGAGAGATGGGACATAGCATCTCCAAGGTAGCGATAACATTTGGATGTTCGCGTACGACCATTTCACGAGTGTACCATGAATATCGGGAATCCGGTGAAACATCACATCTTCGACATCGCTGCGGCCAG
Source organism: Clitarchus hookeri (assembly GCA_002778355.1). Taxonomy (NCBI): domain Eukaryota; kingdom Metazoa; phylum Arthropoda; class Insecta; order Phasmatodea; family Phasmatidae; genus Clitarchus; species Clitarchus hookeri. Next base: position 149,379 of record NQII01002714.1, on the reverse strand, counting down.
AAAAAAGATCGTGAAAGAACGGGACAAACGACGACTGACGAGAATCATTAAACGTGACAGACGTGCAACCCTTTCCAAATTGGCACAGATTGGATTTGTGGACTGCCCTGCAGGATTCATTGTTTGAATTGCCTCCTGCATACCTTCAGACATTAGTCGATCCATGCNGCCCTACACGATATTAGGCAGGTGTACCAGTTTTTTTGGCTTTTCAGTGTATAATCACATTCTAGTTATAGCTGTAAGTTTTTGGTCCATTTTTCATGTTTGACAGGTAAGAAACTGTATACGGCAAAAAATGCGTATTTGTGTAAAAGTTGATTTACATATTTTTGTTTTCATGTTTCTATTCTTAGTAAATAAATGTTTATGTTTTTTTTTTTAGTTCAACAGATATTATTGACAAAATCTTCTTGGAATTGTAATTGGAATCGAGGTAGATTTTCTGCATAGGTATCGAGAATCGGAATCGAGAAAAATTGGTATTGTGACATCCCTAATATAAACATACATAAATACACCACTACCTTATTAAAAATTAAACAGAAAACGTAAAACGACTCATAGCCTAAAATGCTGATTTCTGAGGAGGTTATGCGCCCCTAAAGCAAAAGATTTTGTAATAAATTTATTTGATGTATCAGAAGGTACGCGAGGTTAAACAACAAATTAGTGGGGATGATTTTAAGGTGATAAAGATTGCAAACTTCAGAATATTTGGTTCGTAAAATCACACCTCTTGATAACTGAAATTGGTGTTGCCAATTTAGGTTCACAAAAATATATTGCAACTCGTAGATTTTCTCCAGTTTTGATGCTTGAAGTCAACATGTACACATTTACAAATGTGATAGTCATAATGAAACACACTCACGCAAACCTTACTGGTCTGCGGATCTCTCGTTTCCTCCACCCCTTAATTCCGGCGCTGCTCCATACTCACATCGTTTCACCCTCATCGGCTCTCAAGACCTCTATGTTAAGAGCCGCCCAAATCTCTTTACTCTCTCACTTGACAACTGACATGTGCCGTCTCAATCATAGCAATAAACTGCCACACATGCATTCGCGGATAGCAAATGCGTTGCCTTTCCACGCGTGCCGCTGCAGTCTTTAAAAATTAGTGCACACATTCATGAGTGCGGTTGGCGTGGGTGTATTTCACTAAGTTGTAAATGTGTACATTTTAACTTCAAGCATTCAAACTGGAGAAAAGGTAGAGATTTCAATATTTTATTGCGATCATAATTTGGCAACCCCAATTTCCAATTATGAGGGGGTATAATTTTGCAAACCCAATTTTCTAATTTTTTAAAAAAATTTTAACGGATTTTGTATACATATATATATATATATATATATACATATATATAAATTAACTACACAACCTCTTGTTTTAGAGGTGAAAACCTCCCTGAAAAATCACTATTATGTTGTTTAATTTTTTAAGAGGAATTACCTCACACAGTTGGTAACATGCATTCAGGGACACGTTGTATATAACAGAGAGAGTCAGAGAGAGAGAGAGAGTTGGATGCTGTAAGGTTGGTCGCCAGTCCTCGCTGACCCTCTCTTGCGCAGGTGATTCATACTCGCCGAGGCAGTCGCAAAATTCAGCAAGGAGAGAGGGATACGCTGGAAAGTGGGGAATATTTTTTCCTTCCAAGAAATATCTCGACACAGCCTTGACGAGGAAATGTGTCAGAAATATGTATGTAAATTATTGGCGTGCATATTAAGCTGAGTTGCGGCCAAATGTGCTGCCTATACTTATTATATTATTATTTCTAACTGAAGACAATTTGCCACATTTTGAGCACATGAATTTTTAAATATTTATAACTGAAATTAGTTGTGTATATATGAAAAAACAACGTGTAAGTGTTGTTTCGGACAGGAATAACATTAAATGTTATCATTAGCAACAAATGTGATGTTAAATTAAACTACCTATCTTTGACGAGGTAGGAGTTAAAAGAATATAATATGACAAAGAAAATCGTACGTGAAANACTACAAAGAAAATTGTACGTGAAAGTTCGAAATAAACTTCACGGATTGATTTTTATATTACATCGCTGGTATTTATGTAATGTTTTCTTTAGTTTCTCTCAGTTTTTATGGAAAAGTTTTAATAACTTAATTATTTAGTCAAACGGGCGTGCATTCGTTCCCTATTTACAACATTTTTGTGCATTATAACAAATATTTGTATGAATATTGTATCTACTTCACTTAATGGGTTATCAATGTACCTAATATTTACGTTTAAAACTTTCAACGAAAATCAAGTTTTTAACGCTAAAATAAATGTTTGGAGCCTTATTATCTGGCTAGTAAATGCTATAGAAGCAAACAAGTAGCCTAAATTCATACGAATTCGTCAAGTATAGACTCTTAGGGCTGGTATTCATAATCACTTCTGCGATGGAGATGCTAGCAACATTCGGCATGAATCTTGGTTTGGAAGAAAAACAAGATTATTAAACGATTAGCGAGTTGTTTGCGTGTTGGTTACAGTTGCGGGTACTCTCAGTTACGAGAGGCCCTGACCTCCCTTGAACCACCCGCATCCCGTTAACCTCTTTGTACTTGTAAAATGGCGCACGCCTTACATCGTTTTGATATATTGAGATACAATGCGCTGGCAAATATAATTATTTTTAAGTGTTGATATACTGTTCTTGACTCACAAATTTAAAGGTGGAAAATAATACAGAAAATTAAACTTACCTCAAAAACCGATGGATTAGGTACGATTATATTTATCTTTACTCGCTCTTCGTATCGTGGTTTCATGCAGCATAAGTCTTATTTTTAATGACTACCAAGTAAATATGTTTAAAAAAATCTCGGCGAAAGTAGGAATAGAACTATCATACATCTTTCTATGTTTATGAGTACTTATATTTTCTAGGAAGGAACTTTCCACGAATTCCGTGAAACTGTCTGTAAAATCACTAATTGATTTTAGTTGTTTGTACTGCCAGTGAAGTGTTTTGGAGGAAAATAATGTAAGTTCCGTATTGTTTGAGTTTCAAGGAATATAATATAAAGATTAAAAAATTCTCTTTCTGGATCGAGATTTAAACATGCATTAAACATCATAAACCTGCTATCATAATCACGGGACTACTAAGCACATCTTACAAGCCTGGGAAAATTTTCATTAAATAATGTATTCAATATTTTCTATAACTATCCATATTTTAATTATTATCGCTTGTTGTAAGTTTCGTGTTCGTTTTTTTAAATTTTATAAGTTTTATAATTTCAGGTCGCAGTAGAGAGAATAATGCCTTGGCAGAATATATAAGACAAATTGTGATAGATTTCATATTTCATAAGCAGCGATAGGTTTCATATTTCATAAGCACATTCATGTTTCATTTTTCGTTAGTACAAACTTGAGTATCATACACACTAATTTACAAATATTTTTAACAACGTATGTGCTCTTCAGCAAATCCATTTAAGTTAAAAACTTGTTCCTAACTTCCGATAGATCGAAACATGCTTTGCAGTTTTTGCCTCACACACAGGGTTCAGAATATCATCGGACTCTCAAACGCCTCGCGAAAGAGGGACTCACAAACTTCGTTCTGAAATTCAAGTTCGGTTTACTAAGTAAAGTGAAATATGCAAATATTCCCGTTAGTAGGCAATGCATTGTACACGTGTCGTGCGCTGATTGCCTAAGCGAAAGGCGCTTTACTCAATATATTTGAATTTCTGTGCATAGGCCTTAAACCTGACAGGTGTGCTTCTTTCATTAAAAAATCCTTCCTAGGCCTAGCGTTCTTTGCTTCAGTGACCTGCACTGAAAAAAAAAAAATATTGGTAATATGGCCGTCTGTCTAGGCCGCCACACGTGATGCAGTGCTTCAGAAAAAAATTATACTAAAAATTGCTTAATACTTTTCACTGGCATCATTCTGCTTATGAATTTATTTTAAGAAATGTAACACGCATACGTAAAACGTGTTAATTTCTCGACTATTCTGNTTAAAAAATCCTTCCTAGGCCTAGCGTTCTTTGCTTCAGTGACCTGCATTGAAAAAAAAATATATTGGTAATATGGCCGTCTGTCTAGGCCGCCACACGTGATGCAGTGCTTCAGAAAAAAATTATACTAAAAATTGCTTAATACTTTTCACTGACATCATTCTGCTTATGAATTTATTTTAAGAAATGTAACACGCATACGTAAAACGTGTTAATTTCTCGACTATTCTGTGAAATATATTCCTTCGACAGTGAAAATTGCTAAAACGCGAGTTTTTACAGTAATTTCTAAATTATGTTCGGATTCTTAAAAATAATATATTGATGGCAAGCGGGCCCGTATGGTTACTATTATACCTTCGATTTACTGCTGAATCTCACGAAGGCTTATTGCCGACGAAAGGACTGCATGTCAGTTTGGTATGCGAGTAGAGGCTATACGTCCGTAGTGCTGCCTCACTTCTACGTTCTACGACTCGAATACGTATAACGTATCCAACCACATGGCGCTATTTACGAGGCTGATTATCATTGTTAAAAGTTCGCGGATGCTCTTTGCATGGACATAAAAGAAGGGAGAGAGGGGATCTGTACCTAAAACAGTTAAAAAATATACACGTTGTGATTGACGGATGGATACCCCGTAGCCGTGATCGCTAGGGCTTTCACGTTCGTGTCACGAGGAAGTCGAACCACTGATGGGACCACCTTAGAATGGTTCATAATTGAGCATCTACTTGTGTTGTAGGGGCTGATAGCCCGCTGCAATAAGGCATTCCTGTTATCTCTTCGTACTCAGCATTACGAATCAAAGGTACGGTTCTCACCACAGTTACTGTTGCCGAGCAAGTAGTTGCAGACAAGTGGCGAGTTTCTCAAGGCTCCTGCCTACCTGGTACTTTAACTGCGTTGCAGAGTGTTTCAAATACTAGTTTTTCCACGAAACTATTAAATATACGTCCAATGAGCTGATCTACGAAAATAACATACAATTTAGACAAGGGTTGTTGAGTACTTTCAAGACGTCACGCACATTAGAAACACCATTTCAGAGTACTACTCAAAATGGCTAAAAATGTTTTTTTTTCAAAGCGCTGTATTTAAAAATATACGTGTCAGATAACAAAACTACTCAAGGGCCCTGCATTAAACCATCCTACAGACTTTCCACCAATAAAATTATAGGGTCACCGCTGAGAGTCCCATAAGTAAATGTGCGCAGCACAACGAGAACACTACACGCCAGCTCAAAGTCTTAGCNACAAGTGGCGAGTTTCTCAAGGCTCCTGCCTACCTGGTACTTTAACTGCGTTGCAGAGTGTTTCAAATACTAGTTTTTCCACGAAACTATTAAATATACGTCCAATGAGCTGATCTACGAAAATAACATACAATTTAGACATGGGTTGTTGAGTATGTACTTTCAAGACGTCACGCACATTAGAAACACCATTTCAGAGTACTACTCAAAATGGCTAAAAATGTTTTTTTTTTAAAGNTCAAAGCGCTGTATTTAAAAATATACGTGTCAGATAACAAAACTACTCAAGGGCCCTGCATTAAACCATCCTACAGACTTTCCACCAATAAAATTATAGGGTCACCGCTGAGAGTCCCATAAGTAAATGTGCGCAGCACAACGAGAACACTACACGCCAGCTCAAAGTCTTAGCGGCGATGGCGCACTTGATACGCGTAACAGTGTCGCCCTTATCGTTCCCGCGCTTCTCGGGTGTCAAAGGCTACAGGTAGGCGGGAACCTTAAGGTGAGGGACAAGATTCGTCGAGGTTTAGTCTCGAGACACACAGACGGTAAATAACTTCATCGAGACAGCATGTTATCGTTTTATCATACAATCGGACACTGAGTCCTCGTAACTCCCTCCTNTTAAAGCGCTGTATTTTAAAATATACGTGTCAGATAACAAAACTACTCAAGGGCCCTGCATTAAACCATCCTACTTCCACCAATAAAATTATAGGGTCACCGCTGAGAGTCCCATAAGTAAATGTGCGCAGCACAACGAGAACACTACACGCCAGCTCAAAGTCTTAGCCACGATGGCGCACTTGATACGCGTAACAGTGTCGCCCTTATCGTTCCCGCGCTTCTCGGGTGTCAACGGCTACAGGTAGGCGGGAACCTTAAGGCGAGGGACAAGATTCGTCGAGGTTTAGTCTCGAGACACACAGACGGTAAATAACTTCATCGAGACAGCATGTTATCGTTTTATCATACAATCGGACACTGAGTCCTCGTAACTCCCTCCTCGCGAGGTGAGTTCACGCGAGGGACTCATTTCTCCTTGTAGTCTACTGATCTCTTACAGCCAATGTTCTAGAACGTACTCTGTTTCACTTCCTCAATGTTGATAAAAAAGGAACGTGAGTTTCGGCAACTGCGCGTACGCGGATGACACACTGAATTGATAAATATCTACAGTAACATGCACCGCGCTGGGCTGGCCATTTGTCCAGTTTTAGTTCATAAATACTTTCCAATACATGTGCAGCTGAATTTTGAAACATCGCCCCATGCATAACATGTTTGGCTGTTTCCCAATTACGTTATGTATGAGAAGTGTTTTATGCATGTATAAAATAACATAAAAGTACCTTAATATTGGTTAAACTAAAATTATATTCATATTTTATTTATAACTTATGATAATTTATTTATAAATAAATATAAATGAAAACAGTGAGAAAATAGTTGTGTTGGCGATGCCTATTAAGAAATAGTTCTTATGCAAAATATTATTACAATGAATACGGTGGATGCGCTGTCTCTTTAGTGTAATATTCTAGACTCGGTTAAGCTTCGTTTGCANATATTATTACAATGAATACGGTGGATGCGCTGTCTCTTTAGTGTAATATTCTAGACTCGGTTAAGCTTCGTTTGCACGAGGCGGAGGAATATCCTGGAAGTAGAACTTTAGTAGGGCTTCAGAGAAAGTTGGAAGTAACCATGAATGGACTATAGATACAATAGTAGGGCTTTGAAAAATAAAAGTGGCAGACCAACCTCTGCGATGCAGAACCGCCCGGCCCGACCTTATAGTTCGTAGTACTCTCACCTGGGGAGCTAGTGGAGTCTAGAGCACGGCTGCGCATGCACAGTCTGTACACTTTAGCATTTCTTATGAGTATTTTCAAGCTGGGCATCGCTATTATTTACAGAGGTTAGAGTGCGTGCCTTGTAATAATCGTCTGGCGGATTCCATTTCCGGCTGGATAGGTTAGGGGAGAAAAGTGGGGAGGAAAATAACTAACCACCCTCTTAATACTGTTTGATGATGTTAAAAATGGCGTGAGAAGTACCTGCAGTTCCGTTTCCCGAAAGCAGTAATTCACTCTTTCATTTTACGCCGCAATACTCCGAGTCGTGAGTAGTTAAATACATTTCTGCTGTAATATTCCATTTTAAGAAACGAAGCTTTTCTTGAAGTGTTGCTTAACTGATCTGGAACTTTTCAACAGTCAAGTACATGGAAGTCAGAGTCGGAACGCATTGTTAAATAAATTCACTCTGCCAGGTTTTTCAGTAACTTACGCATAAATCTGCAAATTATTTCATTGCTCTGTGTAAACACCTGCACATCATTTCATTTCTATACCCTATGCATACCTGAACATTATTTTTTTTTTGCTATGGGCTGTAGTTAGTAATCTGAGCACTTTTGAAAGCCCTGCTTAAGATCTACTTGTATGCAAATTGTGTATCCTCCCACCATATAAAACAAACATTGCCACAGGCCTTATTACTTTATTCATGCTTCGGTAAAGTGAAATTGTGAAATTATCTGAAAACTATATACTTTCCAAATTTTTTAACTTTTGCAATTGTATGCATTAAAACAAATCATGTCAGTATTCACAAATTTTTACCTAACACTTTTAATTGAAACTTAACACACGGAACTACTTTCCCTTTGNTTTCATTGCTCTGTGTAAACACCTGCACATCATTTCATTTCTATACCCTATGCATACCTGAACATTATTTTTTTTTGCTATGGGCTGTAGTTAGTAATCTGAGCACTTTTGAAAGCCCTGCTTAAGATTTACTTGTATGCAAATTGTGTATCCTCCCACCATATAAAACAAACATTGCCACAGGCCTTATTACTTTATTCATGCTTCGGTAAAGTGAAATTGTGAAATTATCTGAAAACTATATACTTTCCAAATTTTTTAACTTTTGCAATTGTATGCATTAAAACAATCATGTCAGTATTCACAAATTTTTACCTAACACTTTTAATTGAAACTTAACACACGGAACTACTTTCCCTTTGNAAATCATGTCAGTATTCACAAATTTTTACCTAACACTTTTAATTGAAACTTAACACACGGAACTACTTTCCCTTTGTCCTTACGAACTTCACTGGGTGCATGCAAGTCAGTGTGCCCTTTAAAATATGTATATGCATGTAGGGGCTGAGAAATTTTTTAAAAGTTGATTTCAAAAGTTCTTAATTGACCGTCAGCAGTCTATATCGGTTTCTGTCTGCAAATGGAACTAGTTTCGTGATCGGTCTGCCCAAAATTAAAACACTGCATTTCTGGACGTTCACAGTTCACGCGCAAACAGTTAGGAGATAGTGGAATGGATGGAAGTCATCATATCGTACAGGCAATGTGAAATCTTCAGTTTCGAAACGTGTCTAGCCACAAACCATTTGCAAAAAAANAAAAAAAAAAAAAAAAAAAAACATTGCTGCCTCTTTGTATGACTTGTGGAGTAACCCTTTTGAAGGGAAGTGCTCTGATCGGGGCATTTTCTTGCCCATGCCCTCTCCATCACTTACGAAACTAAACCGATAGCTTTTCATATACTTGTCCAGAGTAAGTATTTGTTAACAGTGGTTACCGGGGTCTCATCTGTTTAAGTGTTTAATTGCTCGCATGATAGGGCGTAGAGTATAAATCAGCCGAATTTTGAAACTGACAATGTTTTACGTAAGTTGATATATACATATATTTTGAATTTCAGAAATTATTACTTTAATCATATCTGCCTTTCATTAAACCCTTTCAGCCACAGATAAAAATATGATTTGAGGCGATGCAACGGACAATTGTTTTTCTTAGCGAATGTATGGACATCATTATAATGATTTATCACATGTCAGTACCAATAAAAATGTATCCGTGTTTTATGTAATTTGTAGCAGCTGTTGATAAGACTGTGGAATATAGTCTCAACGACGAGTAATTTCTCCTTCCACAAGATGTATTTCCTATACTGGACACTTTTCTGTGTATAGTGTAGACCATTATATTCACTTCCTGCGCAACATCGCATAGATCGGACACTGTGGCAGAAAGGTGTAAGCCCCTTTCACAATGTCAAAATTTTCCGTCAAACTGCTTCCAACAAGTTTGGTCAAATAAAGTTGGACACTTGTGACGTCACCAAAACTTCATAAACGCCGCCATATTTGTATATATATCTGAGCCTTTATGGAGCCATGGTAGACGTTGAAGGCCAGGATTGCACTGTCTGTAATTCCTATTAGCTTCAACTTATGCAATAAGTGGGGAGAAAATCACCAGAAAACCTTTTGTTCGAATAGGTTTTACCATTCTTTTTTGAGGCGATAAACTTATTTTGTAACCGCTACGAAAAAGTGATTACTAAATAAGCACAATTTTGTAATCAATACTGAATTTGTTGATAGTAACAGTGAAATTCACAAATTGCAATCCGTCTGAATGACCTCGCTGTCGATGANTGAAATTCACAAATTGCAATCCGTCTGAATGACCTCGCTGTCGATGAGACGTCAAGCCCTATCAGAAATGTCATTTTGGCAGTAGTTTTTACGGCCAGTACATACTGCAGACGCCCACGACATGGCCGGGAGATACCCCCCTGCAGGCCCCTCCGCTTGTCAACGTTACAGTTCTGCTTTCTCCACACGGAACGGTTTTGGCGCTGCTGCTAGCGGTAAATCAGGCCGTTCCCTTGGCGAATTTTCCTTCTGCACACGAGGCCCTGCGATGTCTAGCACGGCGGAAGGCGAGCAAACCACTCAGCAGATCATGCACCGAGGATCACGAGTACAGCTTTCGCACGAATCGTTATATGCATGCTTGTTGTGCTTACGGACTTCCACACGCCTGCAGCTTTCTCAAGAATGTTTTAGACCGTCCCCAAACTCTAGTGAAATCGTTCTTCGAAGTTCGAAATGTCTACGTATCCTGCAGATACTGAAAACAATAAAAATCTTAAAAGTACTTTTAAAAAATGACGTATACGTACAGTATATTTTTACAATTATTTGACTGATGAAATCAAATATGTTCTATTTATTTGTCACAAACCATAGATGTATTTTCCATAACACCATTAGAAGTCTGCACAGTAGCACTGCAAAAAAAAATATAATTTTACTCTGCTTGGTTTTTATAGGAGTGGGGATGGGGAGGGACTCTAGTTTCCCCCCTTCTTTTACATTCTGTCATCTTTCCATCACTATCTCATCGCGTTCGTTCTCCCGGTTGGATGAAGTATAAGGTCTGTCCCGCAGTTGGAACATTCTGTTCCTTTATCCGTCAGCCTTCTTCGCTGGTGTCATCCGCGACCTGCCTTCCGGCGGAAACAGTGTGAGCTTTGTACCACTAATTTTCTTAAGCCTTTATCATAATGCCAACTTTTCCCGTAAAACTGATTGATTCGAAGTTGTTGAAAGAAATTGGAATGTTGCGACGTCACCGAACTTCAAGAACTCCCGTCATATTTGTCTAGAAAAGTTGTGGATCCAGTTTTAATCAAACATATCGTGCATTGGACCATTTATAAAATTTATTTCGTATTTGACACTCCCGGATTTTTGCAAGTGGGAATCGTGCCGCAGGTTGGCGGGTTTTCTCGGGGATCTCCCGTGCATTCCGGCGCTGATCCATTTCCACCTCGTCTCACTCTCATCAGCTCTCAAGACTTCGCTGTTAAGGCTCGGTTTCACTTATTATACAGAAATTTTTCGTTCCCGTATTATAATTTCAGTTTCAGAGGTATTATTGAAAATGTGTGGTTATAGAAAATTAACAATTTACTAGTTGTTTAATACTTTTGTATCTAATTTTCTCTGCGTTTGCCATTTCTTGCTGGCAAAATGGTAGGAACTTATAGACAAAATAAAAATATGTTCCTGAATTTTTTTTCAACTAGCAGATAACACACAATTAAAATTACGGACACAAATATTAAACAACTCGTAAAATGTACATTTCCTGTAATCGTACATTGTCAGTAATGACTATGAATCCGAAATTATGACGCAAAAGCGAAGAATTTCTCCAAAAGGAGTGAAGCCGAGCCCTAAAAACCGCTCTAATCTCTCCACTCACTCGAAATTTACAGTTGCGCATGCTTTTAATACAAGTCTACAAATGACACGCTGAATTAGCAAGGAGTTAAACTGTTGTATTTTTGGTTCGCTTTATCCCTTTGGGAGGTACATGTTTACTGCTGGCACTTTGAAATCCCTGGAAAATGNAGGAGTTAAACTGTTGTATTTTTGGTTCGCTTTATCCCTTTGGGAGGTACATGTTTACTGCTGGCACTTTGAAATCCGTGGAAAATGATNTGATATAAAAAAAAAATCAAAGGTCAACGTGAAGCCTTTGTTCCAGAAGTTTGAAATTTTATTCAGACATGCTATGAGTATAGTCCATTCACGGTTATTTCCAAGATATTCCTCCACCTCATGCAAGCAAAGCTTTACTAAGTATAGAAAATCACACCAACGGTATAACGCACCGGATTCGTGCGCATTCATTATAACATTATTTTGCATAATAATAATTTCTTACTAGGCGTAAGCAACACACTTAATTTTCTCCCTGTTTATATTACTATTAATTAGAAATGAAACATTATTATTAATATATATAATATAGTAAAAATCCAATTTAACTGAAAAAAAGATATACTTTTATGTTAACACACGCATGAAACGCTTGTAATATGTGACATATTTAGGAAACATCTAAACACGTCATACATAGGGTGGTTTTTCAAAGGTTTGATTCAAAAAGTGTGAAGAAGCCGTGGCTAGACTAGAGTAGACCGTACGCAGTGAATCGCACGAGGCCACAGTCGTGAGTGTAGAGTCTGCAGGACGTGTCAGAAGACTGTTTCAGCACTCCGTGCACCTTCCTTTAGCAGCTATGATGACTTCAACTCTTCCTACGGAAACGATCATAGATGTGACGAATATCGTAATGAGGAATGGAGTGCCTGCCATACACGTTCCACCTTGCGACGCAAGGGTTGCCACCTGTTTCGAGGACCAAGCCAGACGAACGACGTCCACTCTAGTCCCACACATGCTCAATTTTGGGGGAGGGGGAAGGTCTGGTGATCGTGCTGGCCAGGGTATTCGAGCAACACTCCGGCTAAGGGTTGTACGAACGACGTGTGGTTAGGTATTGTCTTGCTGGAATGGCACATTTACATACATGGATTGGACGATATTCTCGACTTGTGATTAATTTTTCAATTTTACTTGTACACACACTAGAGAAGAACGAACTTTGAAGACTATAGCGTCCCACGTCCCTCCAGGCGATCCTGTGGAGTGGAGGGTAGATGTCAGCGAAGTCATTAGAGACGGAGCAAGTTGCTCAGAGAAGCAGGAATGGGGAAGGAATCGGCAATGGCCTGCAGTTAGGGTAGTAAGGAACCATCCAAGCATTCGTCTGGAGTGATGTCGGGAAACCACAGAAAACCAAAATCAGGATGGCTGGACCTGGATTAGAACCCAGCTTTACCCGAATGCTATTCCAAAGGTTTACCAATAGGCCATCTCGTTCGATGTAGACCTTTCTTTATTGACCGGCAGTCTCCAATTACGTAGCGAGCAGGGTGATTTCCAATAAAAGCGGCCACACCAATTTAGTGTTATATACAAATCACCTTGTTTAATTTTTTCTAGATATAGAAGGTTTGTTACTTTTAAATTCAGATCTGAATAGTACATGTATTGCAAGTCTTGCACACATTAGTGAAAAACAAAATTAGGTTTGTTTACACGAAATTTTAGAGGACAAGGAAATTTTCATAAAAAATGTTAGATTCTGTATATAAAATAGTTAAATCATATAAATTTTAAATTTAAAAACAATACCTGATCTGTAATATTTTTAGCATTTTCTTTGGTTGGAAAATGCATTAGACGCGACGTCTTGGATTGGAACCAGTTTCCAAACTAGGGACGACTCCTTAACATTCTTCTGGCTGTCTGCCTCTTCCGCTCCAACCTCCCCTGCTGCCTCGCACCGCGTTGTAGTCTAGGTTAACATGCTAATCGTTGCCGACCGATCGTCTGGTCTGCGCCAGCGAGCCAGCTGAGCTGTGCGTGGGAAACATTTAACGTAACGGCCCGACTTGTTAGGCTTCTTCTTTTTTATCACAAGCCCACATAGGCGACCTACGTGGTTCCGACATAACTGGATTTTTAATTATTTTCGCATTTTCCCACTGAGCAGTGTTTTTGTCACTTCGAAAGCAAGTTTAATGGTCTCACAAAAGCGGTTATGCATAAACGGTCGCTAGTTTTTTAAAAATATTTTACATCGTGGGCTTATTTCCGCAGTTCTTATATTTTTGAATGTGTTACAAAACCGTGTAATTTATCTTGGGGCATTTTGCCCTAAATTGAAAGCAAAAACAAACTTATGTATGTCCGTTATTTGGGTGTTATTCACAGTCTCACATTACGGAAACATTCCAACGTTCACCGACGCACTACACTGAAATTGGGGAAATAATATTCTGGAAACAACGTCTGGTTTTAAAGACGTATTCACGGCTATAAGTAAAACGCGGGAACATTCTACAGTCGTGGTAAAGCCGCAGTAGTTGCCCAGATTGCTGCTAAGAGATTACAGTATGCCGTAACAGTTGGCACACACTAATACTGAATCAGTTATTTCAGTAAACGAAATTCTTACTGGAAATGTGATGGTGTAATCGAGTTAGTATTATATGCCATCTCTCTATTGCCACTAAACTGACTTACCTCAGTCCTGGTGTGCTAAAGTAAGAGACTACGCAGTGCACCAAGTCCGCATACACCCTATAGGTAATACAATACGTCCATATGAATGAATGTACCTCAAAATGTGGATCATACNTAATACTGAATCAGTTATTTCAGTAAACGAAATTCTTACTGGAAATGTGATGGTGTAATCGAGTTAGTATTATATGTCATCTCTCTATTGCCACTAAACTGACTTACCTCAGTCCTGGTATGCTAAAGTAAGAGACTACGCAGTGAACCAAGTCCGCATACACCCTATAGGTAATACAATACGTCCATATGAATGAATGTACCTCAAAATGTGGATCATACNAACCAAGTCCGCATACACCCTATAGGTAATACAATACGTCCATATGAATGAATGTACCTCAAAATGTGGATCATACCTTTTAGGAATACAAGACATCAATTTTGTATTCCTCTATAGTCTCTACATAACTGAATGCGTCACCAAGTTTTGTTGTTCATGTTGGTTAATCAACATTCACAGGGTCACTTTCTCGAAGGCTGTGCGCACTGCATTTTTTGAGCTGATCNTTGTTCATGTTGGTTAATCAACATTCACAGGGTCACTTTCTCGAAGGCTGTGCGCACTGCATTTTTTGAGCTGATCATTTGTTAAACTACGGCTCTTCCGCAGATTTTATTTGATAAAACCCCAGAATGCATTAACTAGTGTTGTCAGATTGGGGCTTCTTGGAGGCCACGGAAGAGGAACTGGATAATGGTCCGGTCCTCGTCTGTCTGATCCAATAACTCCTAAAGACTATGTTCAGACGTTGTCGGGCAGTCAATGGTTCTGTTAATAAATCCAGTTATCTCNGATCCAATAACTCCTAAAGACTATGTTCAGACGTTGTCGGGCAGTCAATGGTTCTGTTAATAAATCCAGTTATCTCCAAATGGTCGACGTTTGGCCCATCCCACAAGTGCGGGACGTGGGAATCCAGGACAGTGTTTGGTTTCAACACGATGGGGCGCCGACACACTTTGCAATGGCTGTTCGACAACGTCTGAACGCGGTCTTTAGGAATCGTTGAACCGGACGAGGCTCGGACAACTGTCCAACTCCTCTTTCGTGGCCTCGAAGAAACCCTGATCTGAAACACTAGATAACGCACTCTGGAGTTTCGTCAAGGAAAATATGCGGAAGCGCCTTTTCTTTAACCAACGATCAGTTCAGAAATGCAGTGCTCACAGCATTCGATAAAGTAAGCCCATGCATTCTGATTAACTAGCATGAACAACTAAACTTGGTGGAGCATTCAGTTATGCAGAGACCACAGAGGGACACAAACAAATGTTTTGGATTCCTAAGAGATATGGTCCACCTTTCGTGATACGTTCATACATACGGGCTTTGGACTTATAAGGGTGTACGTACGAACTTTTTGCCCATTCTGTACTTTATAAAATGTCAGGTGGCCTTGGATAGCACATACTTTTTTCGTACAGAATATGGTGAGGATTTTTACTGCAACATAAAGTTTAGTTTAATTTTAAGGTGACATATAACAACACTTCACAATAAATAATATTATCGACTTGTGTATTTAATGTGCATGTCAGGGCGTATTAAAATCGCTTTAATTGTTTCATAGATACAGCATNATATTATCGACTTGTGTATTTAATGTGCATGTCAGGGCGTATTAAAATCGCTTTAATTGTTTCATAGATACAGCATATATCTCAGATTTCAATGAGGCAGCACTTTAGAAAATAAGTGTCTAATATGCTTAAATCATGCAGGTGTGGAATAAACTACAATGACAGTACTTGTACGACAAATTTGGTGTGACTAGATTGAGCACNCTTAAATCATGCAGGTGTGGAATAAACTACAATGACAGTACTTGTACGACAAATTTGGTGTGACTAGATTGAGCACCTAGTTCCTGAGATGTGATGTAAGAGGTTTATTTTTCAGGTGGCACTATCTTCCAAAATTGAACACCGACGAGAACATAAGATTATGCATTTGATGATGATAGTCTGTTTTGACGATGTACCTAATTGGGTTTTAATCTATTGGATGGTTTCTGAAAAATGACATAGTATATAAGTAGAGGGATTATGGGGACTTTGGCACATCGGGACCTGGGACCAGAACGNGTTTCTGAAAAATGACATAGTATATAAGTAGAGGGATTATGGGGACTTTGGCACATCGGGACCTGGGACCAGAACGTCGGAGCTGTTCGTGCTCTGTCATTCCAGTCAGCCGGCGGTCATCTTGGATTGAGGTGTTCTCGACCCTGACCTTGGCCCGGTAACCTTTGACCTTGAAAACTAAAAAAATCAAAAAAATTAAAAAATTAAAAAAAAATTATACAAAAATTATAATGAAGAAATATTTAAAATTATAGAAAAATTATTTAAAAATTATTTTAAAAAAACTTAAATTTCAGGAGGTCCCCCACACCCCCACCACCAATACTCATTCAACCATCAGTCCACCATCTTGGTAGGCATCAGAGTCACCGTCCGCCATTTTAGTCGGTGCAGTCTGCAATATTGGTAGATGNGTTTCTGAAAAATGACATAGTATATAAGTAGAGGGATTATGGGGACTTTGGCACATCGGGACCTGGGACCAGAACGCCGGAGCTGTTCGTGCTCTGTCATTCCAGTCAGCCGGCGGTCATCTTGGATTGAGGTGTTCTCGACCCTGACCTTGGCCCGGTAACCTTTGACCTTGAAAACTAAAAAAATCAAAAAAATTAAAAAATTAAAAAAAAAATTATACAAAAATTATAATGAAGAAATATTTAAAATTATAGAAAAATTATTTAAAAATTATTTTTAAAAAACTTAAATTTCAGGAGGTCCCCCACACCCCCACCACCAATACTCATTCAACCATCTTGGTAGGTGCAGTCCACCATCTTGGTAGGCATCAGAGTCACCGTCCGCCATTTTAGTCGGTGCAGTCTGCAATATTGGTAGATGNGCAGTCCACCATCTTGGTAGGCATCAGAGTCACCGTCCGCCATTTTAGTCGGTGCAGTCTGCAATATTGGTAGATGCAGTCCGCCATCTTGGTAGGCATCACAGCCACCATCCGCCATTTCGGTCGGTGTAGTCCGCCATACTGGTAGGTGCAGCCATGCACCTTCTTGGTCGGTGCAGTCCACCTTCTTGGCAGACGTCACAGCCACCGACCACCTTCTTGGTTTTTTCGTTTGTCCTTTATTTATACATTTATGGAGTTTGTCTCTCACTAACGTTATACTGCCATCTTGGTTTTTTCGTTTGTCATTTGTTTTACATTGCTGGTGTTTTCCCCAGCACAGCACCCCCTTCCAATATATTTAATTGACTAATTGCCCCACCCCCGATTCTGATTGGCTAATTTCCCACCCCCTTCCAATATATTTTATTGCTCCGACAATGTTTCTTATTGGCTAATTACTCGGGTGTTTTCGGAAACCTTCGTTCCGACCAATCGGCGGCCTACTTTAATCGCGAGGGCGGACTATTATTTTCCACTTAAAAACTCTTTACAAGACGCACCCAGAGTCCCTGTTAAATTTACGATAGCTATGTTGTCAATTGAAGAAGAAAATAGCAACAGCAATGCAGAAGAAAATTGAGATAATATTAGTCAGCTTATCCGCANATGTTGTCAATTGAAGAAGAAAATAGCAACAGCAATGCAGAAGAAAATTGAGATAATATTAGTCAGCTTATCCGCACCATATTGGCACGATGAGCAACTTCTCCAATGTCATCTACTAGCACGAATCCGCAACCATCAGGCAACACGTATCAGCCGCCATCGGCCAGAACGTCCTACAGTTCATTCTCTTCCAGCTTCGCAGAGAGCCCCATCAGCTCCGACTTCGAATATAGTAATATCAAAGAAGAAATGGAAGTGTCCGTTGCCGAATTTTCTCCATTCAGCTCAGATTACGTGAGCAAGTACAGTGAACTGAATTGTGGGTACCGATGCATAAGTTTTCGAGATGCTCGAGGCGTTCTGCAAATTCAATTTTGTGACTGTACGATTCACTGGCTATGCTGCTACGACGATTTCGAAGGCTGTTATGTGCGGGACACCATGTGAATATAAAAACTGCTATGTTTACCATTTATGCCTTAACTCTATGCTTCCTTGTGAGCTGGAGGTGTCGTTAAAACAAAATCGTGATGTCCACGAATGCAAAGCAAGAATGTACGGAAGTGTAGTGTACGAACTTTTCCATAAAAGTAAAAATAATTATGTAGGCAAATGGTAGGGTAAATGTGATGGGCATAACCATGTTGTGAAAAGGTCGACTCTGAAAACTTGAGTCGCACAACTCGTGACGCAGTACGACTGCAGTTCTTTAGTGCACTAGCATGATGCCACGGTGGCCTTTACGAATCACTGGCCCTAGTTTTAATTCACCTGCCAAGTTCCCTTAACTTGATTACTCTTCTTAAAAAAGTGCATCGAAGTCGTGCCGTCAACGTGCCGCTATACGGATTAAAACCAAATGGAATACATATGGAGTAAATTCGAATGAAAAAACACGTTAGACCAGAAACATTTGTGTTACAAAGATTATGCTGGGCAACATATTACGTATATACGATCATAATACAGGAAACTTAAAAAATTGTTGTGGAAGTAAATTTGCGACAGAAAACAGATCCCCCCCCCNCCGACATATTGACAGCAAAAAAAAACCTTGGAATTTACGCAAAACACTATTCCATTTCTGGACACATGACGACGCCGTTTTTTGCGAATTAAAATATAACTTGTATAGTTTTATTACATAATAATATTCCAAATTCATTGTTTTATTGCTTTCGTGAAGTACTGAAATAGGGATAGTCCGGTATCGGATATGTGCATACTAGTTCTTATATTTAACAATTTCAAAACATTCTATGCGTCTAAGTTAGCAAATTGTTGGTGACCATTTTTTCTAGCAAAATTGAGGACATTATCGAATGTAAGTAGAAAATTAGAATTCTGCCACGCAATTATAAAAAAATTAGTATATGTGGAAAATGTTACGCGTAATTTCTAAAAGCCGTACTGTGTTGGCAGAAATATAAAATCATTTGATTGCTTCTACCCAAAGCATTTTAGGAAGTCTCTCATCTTTGCGTGGTGAGACACCTCACCTGGTGAGACGCCTCACGGGGTGGTTGCGTAAGGTAATTGAGGGGCGCCCTGAGGCAATAACCAGGAAGTTTGCGCGAGTAGAGCCGCCAGACGGCTACGGAGTCTGAGCAGAGGAGTGGCTTCCCCTTGGCCCCGCCCACTCGCGTACGCGTCACCGCCTCACGTGCGGCGCCGTTAGTCGCAGGGGCTGTGTTGTTGATCCCTCGCCGCGCCGGCTGCGTGCCCTAGTCCACGTGCACGTTGAGTCTCTGCCGGGTATCCTTCATCCCCCCCCCCCCNCTTAACTAAATCCAGAAAATTACACCAAAGGGACAATGCAATGCATTGGTGGGCACTCAGTATAATAAAATTTTGCATGAGAACTATTTTTTTACTAGGCACCTATTTTCTCCCTGTTTTGGTTCTCATTAATTATAAATTAAATCTTATAACTGGTGGATAAAATATAAGAGTTAAAAGTAACCAAAAATGAGATACCTTTATGCTAACATAAGTATAAAACGTTTGCGATACATTACATATTCAGGAAACAGCCAAACACATCATACACGGGGTGATTTACCAAAGGTTTGATTCGAAAAGCTTGCAAATGTTGAGAATAGACTATATCTGCATTTCCTTAACTCCTTTGTGGAGAAGTATGTAATTTTTTCTAACAACTTTGTTATTTTTACCGTTATTATAATCTTTAAAGCACATATACAAGTAGCATATAACAGCAATTAATTAAAAATATGTTACTTATATTTCCGTGGATAGTTTATGAATAACAGTATCCGGCAAACGGATTGAAGAAAGGACCACGGTGATGTATCGGTGTTAAAGACTGCTGACGGTAAAGTAAGCTCTTTTGAAATCAACCGTCGAAAAAAAAATTGCACTACCCGTAACTACTATACATGTATCCTACAGTACACGCCGACGTGCAGGCTCTCAGTTAAGTTGGCANAAATAAATTTTCATTTAGTGACGAAATCAATTTCAAAAAGTCATTTACAGCCCCAGGGGGGTACCTGCCGATTTAAGTGACTTTTTCCTGGGCTCGAATCGGCATTTCCCTACTACTCAAAGGGACAATGCAATGCATTGGTGGACACTCAGTATAATAAAATTTTGCATGAGAACTATTTTTTTACTAGGCACCTATTTTCTCCCTGTTTTTGTTCTCATTAATTATAAATTAAATCTTATAACTGGTGGATAAAATATAAGAGTTAAAAGTAACCAAAAATGAGATATCTTTATGCTAACATAAGTATAAAACGTTTGCGATACATTACATATTCAGGAAACAGCCAAACACATCATACACGAGGTGATTTACCAAAGGTTTGATTCGAAAAGCTTGCAAATGTTGAGAATAGACTATATCTGCATTTCCTTAACTCCTTTGTGGAGAAGTATGTAATTTTTTCTAACAACTTTGTTATTTTTACCGTTATTATAATCTTTAAAGCACATATACAAGTAGCATATAACAGCAATTAATTAAAAATATGTTACTTATATTTCCGTGGATAGTTTATGAATAACAGTATCCGGCAAACGGATTGAAGAAAGGACCACGGTGATGTATCGGTGTTAAAGACTGCTGACGGTAAAGTAAGCTCTTTTGAAATCAACCGTCGAAAAAAAAATTGCACTACCCGTAACTACTATACATGTATCCTACAGTACACGCCGACGTGCAGGCTCTCAGTTAAGTTGGCAGCGAATTAGTAAAACATAGTTCTGAGACTTGGCATTTCATTTTTAATGTAATGTTTAAATATATGGCCACTGAAGTAAGTGTCGTGTTTCGCACTAATTAGAGCACAGATTAGCATATTAATAACAAATTAACATTACTAACAATTTCACGGTTTTTACTTTGATGGCGCATGAAAAAAGTGTTAATTTTACACATGGCGGAAGGATACAAAATTAGTTAAACAGTAGATCCTAAGCAGGGCTTTGGAAAATGCTCGATTAACCGTGAACAGCCTATATTAAGAGCTAAATAACGAAAAGTACAATGTGCGGCTCGTGAATCAACAATGCTCGTGTCCTTGACTGAAGGAGCTTTAGAAATTTTTTTTGATCGATCACCGCCGGCAGCACAGGGGTGGTTTTCTCCAAGGTGTTTTCGTCTCCATTTCGCGAGAATAGTTTGGAAAAAAAACCACCCCCGTAAAACTTGAAATTAACTTTTTCCGCCGAATGGCGAATTTCCCCGCCTAAACACCCAGTAAAGATTTTCTGTGCCCGCGAGACACTGCGTTTGAATACCTAAGTACATATTTATTATTTTCTGTCTTACCACGCTCTAATTAGTAGTCTACCAAGAGGACGTGGTCCGATGGTTAAGTTCTGACACTTTAAAGGGAAAAGGTTTGGAGCGAGGAGCTCGTCACCGCCTCATGTGAGATCCCGGAACCTCTCACGCCACACATGTCTCACCGCGTCGTACAAGTCTGGTACTGCTCGGCGAAAATAAGCGAACTGATGACCACTAACTGGCATTCGAAAGTTAAATTGTGGCTATGTGCACAAAAACGGACCAACCATCTAGTTGGTAAAACTGAGAAAATAAAGAAAATAAGGCATTTGTGTCGGCCAACCCTCTTCACGGAACATATGGATAGTCGACATGCCTCTAAATTAATGGATAATGACTTTATTCCAATTTTATGTATCGAATAACGTACTAACTTCTAACTTTCTATATTTGCGTGTGGATTAAACGTATATTACACAGAAAAATAAATACATAATATGTAATGTTATACAATATGTCAAAGTCATTCTTTACCTAATAAGTTTATTATTGGTTTCAAGTAAGCTATGTATGATAATGTAAGCTAAACCACAGACCACACTTACAGAAAATTAATAAAAATTAATAAAAATACACACCTTTAGCTTTATGTATAGGGTTAGTGAAATTTCGCGAAAAAANAAGAAAATTAATAAAAATTAATAAAAATACACACCTTTAGCTTTATGTATAGGGTTAGTGAAATTTCGCGAAAAAATTTCAAGGCAAGTTATATTTCAAAACTCTGTAGGGTCGTTTACCTATCTTGATTTGCTGAATTACTTTTTGACACGTGTTAACTGTCTGCACACGAATCACATAGGAGCCGTGCCGATGTTGCCGAATGGTGAGTGGCCCGGTCAAATATGTAAAAGCCTTCTCAAGCAGACAGCAACCAATGGCAATANTGTCCCATCTCTCGTGCACCGACTATAACACCATGTTCAAACTCACTTAAATCTTGATAACCTGCCATTGTAGCAGCAGTAACCGATCTAGCTGCCGACCGCATCGCGTTATTGTGATTGGTTCCATACCTCTGTTATTATTATACGCACGCCTATGCCAGTTTTTTTTTGGCTCTTCAGTGTAGTTTGCAAGAGAAAAAAACAAGTTACTGGTGTAACTAATGAGTGCCCTTTCCCTCACACATGTCCTTAAAGTAACTTTACTGGGGTACTCAAGGGATTGATAGGAGGGGTTAGTGTTCGAAAAATCCATCAGGTAAAATAAATATGCTTCAAAATACTTAAATATTTCGGTCAAAATAAATTTTNGTTAGTGTTCGAAAAATCCATCAGGTAAAATAAATATGCTTCAAAATACTTAAATATTTCGGTCAAAATAAATTTTCAGAAAGTGTGACACACATCCAGAAAGTATATTTTTTTACCTTCTAAATTTTTAATAAAGCAAATTATAAAAATAATTTCCTCGCTTAAGACTTGATTTCAGCACCAGTGTTTGTCTTACAATTTTGACAAATGTATAAAAATCTGAACTGTGTTGAATAAATTCTGATATAAAATCATATCGATATTGGTAAAATGATAGATTAGTTGATAGGACACGCGCACAGGCGCAAAGTTGATCTCATCTATCGTTCTTTTTGAGAAGGAAATGTACTGAAACGGCGTGAACTGACTAGGTATCTCTACACAACTTTTTTGTAATCAGTTAAACGGTTTAAAATATACGTATGATAGTTCACCCCAGAAATTTTAAAGACCCGGTGTTTTCGATATCATCATGTGACCTGGAAGAAAAATACAACATGCTTCTTCTGCTACATTAAACTAATCGTATACTAAGTTTAATTAAATTCAAATTTACAGCAAGTTTGTCATAAACCGATCGTCCAAAGCTGTGGCGAATTAATCGATAAGTTTAGTAAGACAACTTTATCAAATACGTGCTTAACTCATTAAAGATTCATAATATATCACGTGTCTTCTACAGTACTTCTTGTACGCCAAATTTGGAAGGCATCAGTTTAATATTTCACGGAATATATTACAAAAGCTTGATTTTTCAGGCGGCACTATCAAAAGTTATAGATGAAAACGTTTACCCATAATTATTAAAATCATCTCACTTTTACGAGCATGTTAGTTTTGCTTTAAATTGGTTTAAGATATCCAGAGTTATGGCACATAACATTAAATTATACCAAAGCTACCATCTTAAAAATAAGAGATATATTTAAATTTTATAAAANGAGTTATGGCACATAACATTAAATTATACCAAAGCTACCATCTTAAAAATAAGAGATATATTTAAATTTTATAAAATTTGAGGCGTCTATCCTAACGCTACTGATATCCTAATTTGATGAAAGCAGCCTGAAGAGTTTCCGAAATAAAATTGATTTGGTTTTTAGCCTGCCCTATTTCCCACATAGTGGATGAGAGAACGTTAAAAATGAGTGAATTTGATGCTTGTATTGGTAGCTGTCAAAATACCATGTTTGGTGAAATAGGTAGAATAGTTCTGTATATACAGCGTACCAATCACCTTCAAATATTTGTGAGACTACCATTTTAAAATTAACGGCATAAGTATGGGTGGCTTAGCGTAGCACCAATTGCATTCCGAATGTTGTAGGAAGCGGTTTATTATTTCCTTATATATGATATTAGCTTAATTTTTAAGGTAGTTTTGTACACCAAAATTGTGGGAAAATATGCCAAAAGTTAATGAGTTAAATTATTGCAGTAATAACTGACAGCAAATCAAGTATGGTGAGGTGACACAGAATTTTTGAAGGTCGCCATTTCAAAGAAGAGAATTCGATGTGGATGAAAATTATGCAAGCCGGTTTCCTTATTAGGCATTTTAAGTGTATTGGTTTTTGTAATATTCGGTGCATTCAAAACTATTGGCGTACGTGCTTGCATACGACACACAAGAGGTAAGGTCACCTTACAAGCCTCCCCCTTCCCCTTCACCCTACACGAAGGTAAAGAGACTGTCACGTGTAGTGTATAGTGATAGATGAATCAAGACATTATTTCGGAGTCAAAGTATCTTTTCCGTGAGGAGAGGGAGGTGAGACATTTCTGTTTCTTGAATATACCTACGGAGTTGATTATTGAAGATACACCAGCAGCAATCATAATTTTAGTTTTCATGAGTGTCTCCTTCAGGAAATATTTGTATGGCACTGCAGTATACATAACTCAAATATTTAAGTATACTTCACGCCATTTAACGTACATTTTTGCAATAATATACTCAGTGACATAAATAGCACATTGCCTGTTCTCAAAACTATGAAATGCGCGAGTGTTATTTTTGGGGAGTGTTGTGTCAAAAGAAGCCCATCTTTTTTTAATCCACGCTTGGGCTTAGTGATGATGTGTTGAGAGATTTGGAGGGCTGAGCCACCCTGTTCACAAACAACCAAGAGTAAAAGCAAGACCAACACGACAGAAAACTCTGGAAGATAACACTAGAAACTCTTGTAAGTACATAATCACTGGCTATGAAGCCCATTTTTGTGTTTTCTGGATAAAATTACTAATTTTTTTTATAGACAAGGTGAATGAAGAAAATAATAATTTCAGTTCGCACCCCTTCGATACATTTGTTTTGTTAGCGGCATTTCTTTATTCTTCCAATTTAGTCCTGAATAATATCACAAAAAAATGAATATTTAATTTTCCTTAATGAATAAATTATTAGTGGTAAACTGTTATTAAAACGGGTTAACCCTAAAAAAATCTATATATATTTTTAAAATTACATAAAAGGTTGACATGTTATTTGGTATTGTTTAGAGATAAAACCGCCAAAAAATTAAAATCTGAAATTTGTATTATTTTTTAAAAGGATGTTTTAGTAAAAAAAAAAACGCCTTAAGGTTACATTTGACCGTAAGAAATAATTGCGATGGCGATAGGAAATAGCACAAAAATGCTTCGCTTGTGTTCTGCTTCCTCAGCATTTTAAGCAGTGACTGTAGGGTTTTAATACAGCAATCTGTTCATAAAAGATATAGCATTGTTGCTATAGTTTAAAACACTGTTTTCCAAAAGAATAAATATCGTAGACAGATGGCTACTTACAGCGATTTTTGCTGACTTTGAGATTTTTCAAATTACCACATTTATGTTTCAACAACCAAATAATACATGTTGCATATTACACCAGAATGTTACCTGCGTATCGCGTAAATATGCAATAAGTGTTCATGTATAGTTTTTCCCTTTAGATANATATCGTAGACAGATGGCTACTTACAGCGATTTTTGCTGACTTTGAGATTTTTCAAATTACCACATTTATGTTTCAATAACCAAATAATACATGTTGCATATTACACCAGAATGTTACCTGCGTATCGCGTAAATATGCAATAAGTGTTCATGTATAGTTTTTCCCTTTAGATATTGGGGGGANCAGCCGCAACCTAATTTAAGACGTTGTCACGTCAAAAAACAAGCTTGTTTACATGTTCATTTTGATGGCGATAGCACACAGTATTCTGTGTCTATGTAGTTTCACTTCGGTTGATTTATATGTCACGTGTATTTTCATGTATATTCGCATGAAACTGCATATTAAGTATAAGAGTTGTATTTCCATGATTATGATTTTTTTTTCTCTTGAATGCATTTGTGGTTTGAAATAACTGCGAATAAACTACGCAATAAATATTATTTCCCTGCAACGTAGGCCAGTCTTAAAATAAATATAAAATGCAGGCTGACGACTTTATGCGCACTGTCTGCTAACATAACAAAGTGACCACTTGTAGTTTACTGTGTGAAGTTGGCAGTACAGTAGAACTTACTCAGGCAAACAAATGAAAAATATAAGTTTCTCTCTAGAGAATAGTGTATTTGATTATAGTGTTGAGTTGCAACCAAGGAGGTTACATACAATCTCCTTGGTTACAACTCTTTCGTTGCATGTTCCTTGTAAGAAGCAGTGAGTGACCTCTGTAGAGCGGCGGAGCGGGAGAAAGCGGACGTGTCTTCTGAACGTGCTGTGACTGTCCATGAGCAACCACGTCGCACACGATGCGAACTTCAGGTGCGAGGCCGCCATTCATACGCTGGCGGTGTCAACATGAACACTGGTATTTCCCTTCCGTAAGGCCTCGTCCACACGAGACACTTGGCCGCGCCTTTTGGCCCTTTTACGAAAACTTAACATGCAAGAGTTAACCAGGTTAACTTGGTCACGTGATCAGGTCAACTTGCCCGTTGCAGGTTTACCAGCCAGTTTACGAACAGTGCAAATTAAATGGGGTTGTATGATGGTAAAATTTGGAAAGGAAGGGTAGGAATATATTTTACATTTGTTAATCTTTCTGCCGGACGAAGATGACGAATATTCTAGTAAATTTATTCGCGAACAGTCAGAACGCGAATAATTAAAAACGGCGTTGTATCAAGCGCCACACGGAGAATACAGTAAAATAATTATTTAACTTATTCCACACCTCTACGTAAGGCTACATGTTCTTCTGACAACGTAGCACTTGGAAAACAGCTCACGTGTTTTCATCCAACTGTGATGACCCTACTTATTATTATGTATATTTAAGTACTTGTTGTTTCATGTCATTTTTACAGTAATTTAATCGGCTGCCAAAACATCGCATTATTTTTTCAGATTAAATCAGCTGTATGTATTTAGTATAAGATAAGATTCTGTTAGGTGACGAACAACTGAAAACTGTGAAGGGAGAGGCCGGCCATTTCCGTCTGCACACGTGTTGTCCAGGCAGCGAACAGGGTTGTCGCCCCTCCTCCCCTCCTTCACACAACGCCATTTGCCAGTGGAGGAAGGATTTTATCTTACCAGTGATAACCAAATAATATATGTATGTGGATGTATAATCAGGATTTTCATGTAATTTTTAATATTATATTAATGTAAAATAAATTGATCACAAATAAATGCGTGTCGAGTATTGACAAACTCACGCAACATTCCCGGAGCACCGAACCAATAGGAACATGTGGAGGGGAGCATCATCCCATCCTAGAGAGGGTAAGGCAATTTTCCCGCGCCAAAACGGAGAAAAAAAAAGGAAGTGAAGGGGGGAGTTTTTCGTCAGCTGGGAGATAGGGACTTCGGTGAGAGACACGGAACCAGGAAGTAGGCCTCTCCGAGGAGCGAGAGAGTTGAGTTGAGAGATTTGGACGGTTCTTAAAAGCGAGGTATTGAGAACCGATGAGGGTAAAATGCGGTGAATGGAGCAGCGCCGGAATGCGAGGGCGAGGGAAACAGGAGAGCCCCAAGAAAGCCCGTTGACCAGCGGCATCGTCCGTCTCGATTCCCACTTGCGAAAATCTGGGACTGACCAGGCTGGAGATTGAAACCGGTTCGCCTTGGTGGGAGGCGAGAAGTCTAACCGCTCAGCCACCGTGGCCCCAGGAGCGAGGGAGGTGCTTGTGTCCTGGCTGTGTATTGTAAAAGCAAATATTCGTCGTGGTGACACGGCACAATTACTGAGGAGCGTGTGTTTTTCGCGGACTGCAGTAATGTATTAATTTCTATATTAATTATCTACATTAAGAGCCGACCAGCAACCATCCCCGGTCGGGTTGCGTGGGGTTGTCACTACGAGTCAGTATAGGACAAGTAATCTACCATATATTCATTGATGAGCTAGCCGAGGCACAAATAACCCAACTAGACAATAGTCATCACTCCCATTAATATACAGTGACTGTGATACCGCGACGTGAGCGGAGCGCCACGACCGGGAGGGACATCGCGCAACAAAAACACATCTCCCGACATTATTTATCCTGCGCGCACGCCACAGCCACAAAGCACTTTTGTTTATTTGCTTATTTGCGTGCTATTTCGTGTTTGTTGTCTGCTGGCTGCAGTCTGCCCTTGGGTCTCAGGGTTAGCTCAGAGTTGATCGAGTAAGCATCAAGTTAACGAAACGTATTTTTGAACGCGTGTAAACTATACTCGATCAAGCTTCCGAACGGGCAGAGTGAAACTTTCAACCCGATAGGGTTAACATGGTTAAAGGCAGTTCACGGTAAACTGGGCACTTCTAAAATGCCTGCTTGATATCTAGTAGCATGCACGTTGTGTATTCTTCCACCGTACGTAAAACTAACGTTGCCATGGGTTTGATAACTTTATTCATGCGTCGGTCAAGTAAAACTGAAATTATTGNACCGTACGTAAAACTAACGTTGCCATGGGTTTGATAACTTTATTCATGCGTCGGTCAAGTAAAACTGAAATTATTGGAAAAAATAAAAATTCAACAAATTTGTTGGTTTTTATACTTACATGCATAAAAACCGGAAGTAAAAGAAATAATTTAATGATTCACAAACGTTCACCTAACACTTGTAATTTAACGTTAAGTCATGGAACTACGTTACCTGCGTCGTTACAAACTTTACTGGGCGTATGCCAGTCAGTGTGCCTGTTTAAATATATGCAGGTAGAAGCAGTGACATTTTTCAAAGGTTGATTTCCAAAAGTGCTCAATTGAACGTGAACAAACAACCTATAGTCTTCGTAAGTGCTTTCGCTGGCGACACTTGCTTGAACAGGTCGCTGAGCCGGTCGCTGAGCCGCCGCACTACCGAGTGGCGTGGCCCAGCGGCTCGTGTGTAAGCGAATGCTGCAAAGATAGCAAACATTCCCCTCCAGTTTGGATATGGAAAAAGACGAGGACCTAGTGGCGGGGATCAGCGACTGCTATAGGCATGCAGTCATGCCAATTTACAGCGAAGAACTCTTAATGCAACTGTATTTTGCATATGACCGATGATTCCCGACCACACCACTGAATCAAATTACTTCAATCGACATGTTATTTGTGTTGAGAGCGTGCATATAACATCAGTGGTAANGACCACACCACTGAATCAAATTACTTCAATCGACATGTTATTTGTGTTGAGAGCGTGCATATAACATCAGTGGTAACAAAATAAAATTAGTTTCATATTTGTTCTATATTAAGAAAATAATATTTTTGGCACACTTTTTAAAATGTATTCTCCAGCAGTCTTATGAAAAAGAAAAAAATTACAACTTTCAAGTTCCAAAGTCACTGCATGTGGCGTCCTTCACAAATTGGCTTTGCTTTGATCAAAAAATATTAATCCACCGCAAAATATAAAAAGGGGGAAGCCAGTTCGATTCATTAACCAGTTTCACCCGTAATTTCCTATAATTAGCTTCAAAAAGCTGACTGTATCACACTTACACAATAAGATAGCCAAAACTGCATTTTAAATTTTCTTCGCAACAAATCTAATTTCATATTTTACCCTAGATATTTCTGGCAAAAAGTGGCACATTTCACAAGAATGGGTATTTACTAAAGTTGCATTTAACTAAGTTACTCAAACTCAGATACCATTACCGAAAACACTAGGCATTTTCACAGTCTTACAATTGTGAGTAACCACAATATCTCAAATACTTATACCCTTACCAACCATTAAACTTCCAGTCCAAAATGCTTAGATTGCAGTAAAGAGTACATGACACGCTCTGTTGCCAGATTATCAACAGTCAAGAAGTTACGTTGCGTTGGAAGAATAAGTAGGACAAAAATACGTAACAAAAACTGTCACATTGTATGGTAGTGTATAAAATTATTTGATTAGCGACTCACTGCAATCTAAGAGTGAGACGCATTCTAGTACGCATACAATTAATGGAATGTATAGTCTCTCTCAGCTGCATGCAAGAAGTCACTCCGAAGTACACTGAAGAGCCAAAAAAAACTGGTACGCCTGCCTAATATCGTGAAGGACTCCCCAAGCAAGCAGAAGTGCCGCAAGACGACGTGGCANAAAAAAAACTGGTACGCCTGCCTAATATCGTGAAGGACTCCCCAAGCAAGCAGAAGTGCCGCAAGACGACGTGGCATGGACTCGACTAATGTTTGAAGGTATGCAGGAAGCCATTCACACCATGAATCCTGCAGGGCAGTCCACAAATCCAATCTGCGCCAATTTGAGAAAGGGTTGCACGTCTGTCACGTTTAATGATTCTCGTCAGTCGTCGTTTGTCCCATTCTTTCGCGATCTTTTTCCGGCCGCAGCGATGTCGAAAATGTGATGTTTCACTGGATTCCCAATATTCACGGTACACTCGTGAAATGGTCGTTCGCGAACATCCAAATGTTATCGCTACCTCAGAGATGCTATGTCCCATCTCTCGTGCGCCGACTATAACACCACGTTCAAACACACTTAAATCTTGATAACCTGCCATTGTAGCAGCAGTACCGATCTAGCTGTCGACCGCATCGCGTTATTCTGATTGGCTCCATACCTCTGTTATTTGCATACGCACGCGTATACCAGTTTTTTTTTTTTGGATCATCAGTGTATAACTCCAGAAGTTCGACCCAACCTTCGTGACTCAGTTTTCCTCCGGCAGATATCTCTGAAAAATTATAAGGAGAATTTTTTTTTTTTATGAAAATAGGATGAACAACAGCAAATAAGCCCACGGCCAAAAGAAACCATTTCAAACGCACAATAAATCAATACATCAGAAAAATACTCTAAATCGAAAACCCAGAAACGAAACCATGAAAACTCGTGAACATTCGAGACGGCACAAACACGAAAATGTCGTCGCATCCCTGACGCCGAGGTCAATAAATCTGACCCGTCACGGACGGTGGCTACATAAGAACTTAATAAGAAGAGTGAATGCTCGTTTTATTCCCTTTACAGCACAGTTAGCGCTCACAGATCTGAGGAAGAAACATAGAGTTATGCCATCGTAGAAATCTAGATACGCAATTACCTCAACATACAGCTTTCGTAACATAATATTGAAAATACATTGAAAATTTAAGCTAGTATCCTCGACGGTAGAGAAAAAATGTCTGTATGTTTATTTTTCCTAATAGTATTTTCAACTGGCCTTTATACTTTTGTAACTTAATGGCAAAATATAAATTCTAGATTCACAAATAGTTTACGTACAGCTTGCCTGTGAAACCCAGTAGGACTTGTGTACAAATAAATCTGATATTAATTCACATTGCTTTTCTGGCCATAAAAATTATTTACATTGTGTATGTCTCATTNGTGTACAAATAAATCTGATATTAATTCACATTGCTTTTCTGGCCATAAAAATTATTTACATTGTGTATGTCTCATTGCATTTCTGAATTATAACAATTTAGTTGTTTGTTTGTAATTCTCACGAATTTATTCACATTTAAATCCCAGGCCTTGAGTAACAACGGCCTGAAGGTCCAGGAGTCTAACTTCCCCCTCCCACGCAATAATAGAAACTTGTGATGGATTCTTCCTACCTCAACATCCACAACTTCCCATCTCAATCTCCTTCATATCCCGCCCCACATAAATACGAGAAACGGAATGGGAAGCATTAATTCCAACACAAAACAGGGAAGAAGACATTTGAACCACAATTTAAGCTTCCTAGGTTGGTAGGTGTGTAAAAGAAATTAACACTGATATAAGTTTTTGTAACATATTTGTGGCTTTAATGGTTTCCCTCCAAAATGCCACTTAAACTGTTTTACACCATACATAAAAACAACTTAAATAGCATTCAAGGTTATATAGAATACTCTAAAAATACTCAACTTGCTACGTCTAGACAAAATAAATCTAAAACTTTCTACACAATTTCATTTTACAGTAATGTTTTCATAACTTTGTGCAGGCTCAAGGCGAGAGGCTCGCCAAAAAAATCACATTAAAAANTTCATTTTACAGTAATGTTTTCATAACTTTGTGCAGGCTCAAGGCGAGAGGCTCGCCAAAAAAATCACATTAAAAAATAAGTACTTTACACTCTTCCATCATTATCACAGCATCCCATCAGATCTGGAGCCGAGGGTACTCCTCTCACCTGACACTTTAAGATGTCTGTAGTGTTTCATTGATGGACCACACACAGAATCACATGTCTCGGCCCTTATGAGAGGGGTGGTTTGTGGGACGCTTGCTGGTAGTGATCGACTGAGTCACAGCTTTCACCCTCTTCTCCAAATCCAAAAGCCAGTCGTCTTTGCAACTCGCAGCGCACAGCTTATTTTATGTCCCAGAACCACCTATACCCTACTACTTTCACAAGATGTCACTCATCTCAGAACGTGCCCACGAGTTCCTTCCTAAGAGCATACAAGTAATTCATACAAACTCTTANTTCATTTTACAGTAATGTTTTCATAACTTTGTGCAGGCTCAAGGCGAGAGGCTCGCCAAAAAAATCACATTAAAAATAAGTACTTTACACTCTTCCATCATTATCACAGCATCCCATCAGATCTGGAGCCGAGGGTACTCCTCTCACCTGACACTTTAAGATGTCGGTAGTGTTTCATTGATGGACCACACACAGAATCAGTACAGAGCCGGGAATACTCTCCCCACCAAACACCCTGCGATGCTGGTAGTGATCGACTGAGTCACAGCTTTCACCCTCTTCTCCAAATCCAAAAGCCAGTCGTCTTTGCAACTCGCAGCGCACAGCTTCTTTTATGTCCCAGAACCACCTATACCCTACTACTTTCGCAAGATGTCACTCATCTCAGAACGTGCCCACGAGTTCCTTCCTAAGAGCATACAAGTAATTCATACAAACTCTTATAGCTCTTTCTTAAATGCGACTCTCTGCTGCACAACTAAATCCCAATTCCTCTCAGAAAAAGTCGAAGTCCCACATTTATACTTTAACTCTATCTAGTATAGGCTGTTCACGGTAAAGTGAGCTCTTTTGTGGCCCGAGTTACTTTTTCCTTTCAGTCGTTTTTTACCCTTCTACCACATTTTTTAAGCTAAATATTGCCATTTAAGTAATAAACACAGTGTTTATATTCCACCGCACTCGGTAGTTAACGTCTAATGATAAAATAAAAATATATTTATTGGCTATTATTCTAAATGAGAGCGCTTTCATAAGTGCTCACTTTACCGTGAATAGCCTATATCATTTCGCTCTCCACAACATAGGGTGGCACCAGTCATGACGACACTTACATTAGACAGGCAAGGACATTTCTTAGCACGTAACACAATCCTCAAAGTTTGTGCAGGCAGCAACCCGCTACGCAGTAGTGTTTGGAAAGTAGAAGAACTCCATGGCGTACATCATATCTCTGTGATTACGTCTATACACCAGCAACTGGCACTATACAAGATTCTTCTGCCAATCACCAAAATCCTTTTACTGATTGCGAAAGTAAGAAAACATTTTCAAGATGCAGAAAAAAATTGCGCCACAATGATGTGAGAACGAAATTTGGAGCCAGAACACTCAGTCACAAACTATTAAAGACATTCTGATGGGGCTGTGTGTATTTCACGCCGTAAGTGCAACGTGTTGAGTGCGTGCGAGCACGCGTATCCTTCTGCTGTTGTCAGTTCCGATTGCAGTAACGAGCGGCAGCACTACAATTATATAGGAAGATTTATTTCGAGCAGCGTACGTGTATTTAAAAGATCTATTCAAAATGTCAGAACATGACTTGGGTTGCAGAGACGATGGAAGGCAGACTTTTATATGCGCCACCGTCGCTTGTAACAAAGACACAATCACGTGACAAGTTTGAGACGGGAGGANAAGGCAGACTTTCATATGCGCCACCGTCGCTTGTAACAAAGACACAATCACGTGACAAGTTTGAGACGGGAGGAACTTTGTGTAATGTAAAGAAAGGACGGTGCGGCAGGAAGAGAACGACAACGGACGAAGGAAATGCGGGGACTGTATTGCACATATTCACACATCACCCCAG
This sequence comes from Clitarchus hookeri, assembly GCA_002778355.1. NCBI lineage: Eukaryota > Metazoa > Arthropoda > Insecta > Phasmatodea > Phasmatidae > Clitarchus > Clitarchus hookeri. The sequence goes on along the minus strand of NQII01002714.1, from coordinate 115,150 downwards.
GTAGTTGAAGAACGTTTGCAAGCTGTGCGTGAGTAAGGTGTCAGTAAATCAAGTGTCCTTTACATTTTTTAAAGCAAGTAAAGTGGAGGTCCTACAATCCCCACGTTAATTCACGCTGTGAATGAAGACGACTCAGATAGACGTGTCGAAATTTGAGAGTGGATTGTGATCATATGCAACAGATATTTTACTGACGTGATTGTGTGGTCTAATGAGGCATCGTTTATATTGAATGGAACTGACAACCGCCACAACTGTGTTAACTAGGCCGATGAAAATCCGCATATCGTGGTGGAGCAAGCAATTAATATTCCTGGGTTAACAGTACGGTGCGTTATGCCTGCCAGAGGACTTGTTTGGCCATTCTTCTTTGACGGAATGGTGACAGGTGAAAGTTACCGTACCAGCTGCAGGAAAAAATTGTGCCAGCTGTTCACCAACTCTACCCAGATGCCAATTGCTATTTCCAACAGGACGGTGCACCGCCAAAGTACNCATTGTGCCAGCTGTTCACCAACTCTACCCAGATGCCAATTGCTATTTCCAACAGGACGGTGCACCGCCAAAGTACCATCGAGACGTCGGTCGCTCGAGGATGAAACATTTGTTGGGAGGTGGATAGAAGAAGTGTTGAGTATCCACCCAGATCTACAGATTTAATAATATTAATATTTTTCAGTAGGTAACTCTGAAGAACACGGTGTACACCGCAAAGCCAGGGACACCGGATGCCATAAAGAACACGATTGTAACCGCCTGTGAATCCGCTCTCGTGGAAACCACATCTACTGCTTGCCATTCTGTTCTACTGCGTGGCAGACTGTGGCTTGCCACCGATGGCGGACATTTTGAACATTTGTAACTGTTATTAACATCCGCACAACCCCACAACCCAACATCGACCTTATGTCATAAAATGCAAGCAGTCCCATCAGATTGCCTTTAATAGTTTCTTTATTATATTCAAGTTAAAAGAGTGTAAACATCATTTTGGGACACTAGGTATTTATTGTCTACCTATCTACCTGTCGCTTGAACCGCATTGCAGTGTGTTTGAAATCCTAATTTTTTCTACAAAACTGTTAACCTATTTGCTGATCCACGAAAAGAACTCATACTTCAGACTAAGCCTGTTGGTTACTTTCTAGACATCGCGCACATTAGAAATACATTTCGGAGAACTTCTGCACTCCAAATAACGGCTTTTTCAAAACGCTATATCTCAGAACATTCGGGTCAGTTACATACAAAAGTACTCGCNCTGCACTCCAAATAACGGCTTTTTCAAAACGCTATATCTCAGAACATTCGGGTCAGTTACATACAAAAGTACTCGCCAGTCATGCACTGAACATTGCCACAAACGTTCCACCAATAAAATTATAGGGTCACTACTGCTTAAGGTTTCGTAGGTACACGCAGCACGACGAGAACACTACACGCCTGTTCAGAGCCCTGCGCGCAGTGACGATGGCGGCATTTTGTGTGAGTGGAAGTTCCGCCCTCGTCGCTCCCGCGCTTCTCAGCCTCATACACAGNCTGCACTCCAAATAACGGCTTTTTCAAAACGCTATATCTCAGAACATTCGGGTCAGTTACATACAAAAGTACTCGCAAGTCATGCACTGAACATTGCCACAAACGTTCCACCAATAAAATTATAGGGTCACTACTGCTTAAGGTTTCGTAGGTACACGCAGCACGACGAGAACACTACACGCCTGTTCAGAGCCCTGCGCGTAGTGACGATGGCGGCATTTTGTGTGAGTGGAAGTTCCGCCCTCGCCGCTCCCGCGCTTCTCAGCCTCATACACAGNTAGTGACGATGGCGGCATTTTGTGTGAGTGGAAGTTCCGCCCTCGCCGCTCCCGCGCTTCTCAGCCTCATACACAGGAAACAGTTCCAGGTAGGCAGGCCCCTTAACCCCTTTTCGCTGGTTATCTGGGCGATAAAACGGGATTGCCTTTACCTGGAAAGGCTCATTATGATGCTTCACATCGCTTATCATAACTGTGAGTGCCCCTCCTTCCGATGTTAGAGCTAACAGCAACCCCAACGCGTCACTGGGCCAAAGATAAATCTTCCGAGGGGAGACCGGCAACCACTCCCAGACAAGAGCCACAGCACAGAGCCCTCCACAGACAAACGTGGTTGGACTGCTGTTATTTTTCTGTAATCGCCGGTGAACAATAGTTATTCCTTCCAGGCTGATACAAATGAGAAAATGTAAATTCCAACCAAGCTTTAATAAGAAATTAATAAGGCAACTCTCAATGGGATATCCGTTACGTTCCTATGTGTTAAAACATTTTCGTANAGCTTTAATAAGAAATTAATAAGGCAACTCTCAATGGGATATCCGTTACGTTCCTATGTGTTAAAACATTTTCGTACTTTCTAAATACACATCACAACGAAAACAGAACGGTTTTATTTCACTTTGCATTGCTGTTCATAGCGTAAACATGATGGAAGATGATAACACTGAATTTACATCCTCTGCCCCCTTCCCATAAATAGAAATCCATAGTATCCAAATATTTTAATACAGTTTTAACTCTACTCATTTTATTGGGTAAATAGTTGCCTTTCGGTTGGAAACCATTGACTTGTACGTACTTTTATTACTTTCATAAAATTTCATCATCAAATAATATTATCTTTAAAACTAATTATCATTACTTGTTAAAAATTGCCGTCATCCCGTACCAGTCTTTTTTCCGAGATTTTCCACTACCTCTCGGTAATTTACAGGAATGGGGTACTATTCTGAGCACTGCCCTGTTCCTTAGCTGTTTTTTATAACCGCCATATTTTATCAGTGCTTACTTCTTATAGTCCATTCGCAGTTTCTTCACACCTTTTAATCCAACTTTTGAAAAATTACTCCATGTGTGACGTGTTTGGTTGTTTCCTAAACATATGATGTATCACCAGCGTTTTGTACTTATTTTAGTAATATTAAACCTTTAGTTATATTTTACCTATAAATTATAATATTTAATTTATAATTGATCTGCATAAAAATAAAGAAAATAGGTGTCTTGATAATGCTTGGTAAACCAAATGGAGTGCGCACAAATGCGGCGCGTTGCACCTTTGATGTAATTTTCTAGGCTTGTTAGTTAAGCCTTGTTAACATGAGGTGGATGAATAGTCAGAAAGTAGAACGTTAGCAGGGCTTCAGAAAAGTTTGAAGTACTGTAACTACGAATGTACTATAGTTCTACCCAGGGCCGCAGGCAGTTGAAGGAAGGGGGGTTGGGGGGGGCAGGTTCAATCGTCCCCCACCCCGAAATATGAATGGAACCTTAAAAAAATTAATGAGTATTGGTATAGCTATAAGTGAAATAAGAAATTGGGTAGGCTAAATGAAAAGGTATAATAAAACAGTAAACATAAGTAGTAACATATAAAAGGCAGGTGTCCATATCTTCACAGTTTTTTCAGTTGAAAATTTTTATAGGTACTGTTTTACCAATATACAACCCCTTTATACCCCTTTTTCACACCAAATTTGAGCATACGCCACTGGCGCTGCCCCTAGTGTGGAGGCTGTGGAAGAGGTATAAAGGAGGGGAGGGGGATCCTCCGTTACGCCGGCTGGCAGGAAGAGCTGCTAAAGTGTGTTGAGTAGAGGGCGTCCCAGTTCCGAGCGCACGCTTCCTGGACCCGCTCCAGACACGCGCACGCCGACTGGACGTACTCTAGGCACGTCCCAGCGCCGCCGACCTTGTCGACCCATCTACCTCCTTCCTTCCCTCCCATCCATCTACCGCCACTCGGCCATGCCACCGATCACGTGAAAATGGAAGGCCTCGGTCGCCTGGGGCTTCATTCTCATTCTCTTTTCCGTTTGCCGGGAGTAGGTCTACATCATGGAAACAATAAGCTGGGTGCAAGTTGCCATGGTACCAAGCGTAGTGGTCCCCTGCCTATCAGAATATCGTCAACTCTGCTGCGCCTGGCTAGCGATACTCACGGAACTGGACTCCCGATACGCGGGAAAGCGAATAAGAATACCGCCCTGCGCCCCATTGCTTTGTCACAGAGTACTTAACAATACAGAGGTGAAACAGCCTATTATACAGCCAACTCCAGGCGCACACTCCAGAAAAATGTCGTCAATGACCAGAGAAAGCTTGGAACGCCAAATTCGCTAATTGGCGCCGTCAACCTACTCGCCATCCGGCAACCCAGCCAATAAGGTTCAATCAGTCACAAGTCCCATCCCGAGAGACTCGCGCAGCCAGTCATATAATGGGTAGGCCTCCACCCACATCAAAGGAATCATCACGCCATTTCGTCTTTGTATTCTTCTCTACTCTGTGTAAATGTAAAAGAAAAATTAATAAGTAAAGTGCGCATGCGATATACGCAGTAGTATCTTTCTGTGTTCCAACATTGAGGTGCTTTTCTGTAACTAGTCCTATAAAAAAAGTGGGTAAGATTTGAGTTTAGGGCACTATTTATGCCAGCAAGTGCTTTGAGATATTGTTACACTTCCTCTATAGCCTGGTTTTAATGCAACTAAAGTTCATTCAAGTAAGTCAAAGTATCTTATTCATATAAAAAGGTGAGTCCATTGAAAATTGAAATGTGAACAAACACGTTTATTACTGTCGACCTTATGACTTTGACAGTTGAGCTGGCGACATACGAGACAATATTAGGAACATGCGTGGAAGACAAAAATTGGTCTACCTCGTCCTTAGTTGATGATACCGCGTCAAAGCCAGTGAGAATGAAACATGACTGGGAATAACATTAACTTTTTTTGNTACACTTCCTCTATAGCCTGGTTTTAATGCAACTAAAGTTCATTCAAGTAAGTCAAAGTATCTTATTCATATAAAAGGGTGAGTCCATTGAAAATTGAAATGTGAACAAACACGTTTATTACTGTCGACCTTATGACTTTGACAGTTGAGCTGGCGACATACGAGATAATATTAGGAACATGCGTGGAAGACAAAAATTGGTCTACTNTTAGGAACATGCGTGGAAGACAAAAATTGGTCTACCTCGTCCTTAGTTGATGATACCGCGTCAAAGCCAGTGAGAATGAAACATGACTGGGAATAACATTAACTTTTTTTGACCTCAAATACAAAATGAACCAATATAATTGCACGGTATTCGAATTGTATTTAAGAACTCATTTCGTCAGGTCCAAAGCATTACGGATTTGAATACAAGGCAAATGTTCATAAAATAATATTTACATCACTTTATTTAAAAGTAGACCTATTACTATAAACTAATTATTATAATATTTTAAATCTACTATTTTTGCAAACATTCTTTCCTTTCAACTTTCAGTTCATTTTTTTTGTGAATTAACCCCTTTAATGCTATGTTTAAAGGGGCCGCGGTGGTGTAGTAGTCAGACTACTCGCTTNATTTTTTTTGTGAATTAACCCCTTTAATGCTATGTTTAAAGGGGCCGCGGTGGTGTAGTAGTCAGACTACTCGCTTCCCATCATGGCGGGGTTTCTCGGGGATCTGCCGTTTCCCCTTCCCTTGCATTCCGGCGTCGCTCCAAGTCCACATCGCTTTACTCTCAGTGGTTCCCAAGACCTCGTTGTTAAGAGCCGTTCAAACCTCTCCACTCCACTTTCCTGTGTACAAAATTGTTATTAAAAAAGTAAATGCGTGTTCAGACGTCAGTATCGAGTTACAGCATTTCATTTGGGCCAAGTGTACGCATTCGTAATGATTATGAAGTCAAATATAAAATAAACTAGCTATGAAGTTTTGGCACTATGACTATTAAGAGACAGGATTTTAACGTTGCCGCCTTTAACGTGTTGCAGCAACAGTCACCTTTAACTTATTTTCATGTGTAACAGAGAATACCGCAGGTAAGGTACCAGATATTTGCTTCTGTCAGGATACAAACCCATTTGATGGTGATTTATATAGGAATAAAATTATAACATTAAAATTTAAGAAAATAATGAAAATAGCATTACTGAAAAGGTAAGACGAAATTTAAGACAGAACTGACAATCGTGTAAGGTAAAATTTGCAGTTAATAGGAAAGTTTGCCATGGATGAAAAAAATAAAGATGAAATAAGTAATGGTTATGAATAAACCCACCTTCGACCGAGTTTTCAGCCTCTTTTCATGTCTACATATGTTAATTAGCAAAATAAAAAAATGTTAAATTTTCTGTGTGTATGAATTCCATAAAATACATCATTAAATTAAATACGGACGTAAGTAATACACTCTCACTCTCATTTCAATCAGTCTGTGTCAGAAAAAATTTAATATGATATAAAAAATAAATATATCTATGCTGTATGTCTTATAACCAATACGTATGTAGCAAATTAAAGTGGTTCAAAAATATTAACGGTAATTATTTAGCACCTGCGTAAAACACTACACTAGATACATTTTACTTTTGAACATTTTAATCTACTATAAAATTTTGAAAATAGTGTCTGAAAATGCACATTTTGGATTTTGCAGTTTCTGCTGCGTCAGAAAATTTCATACTTTCTGAAGCAATGTTGGCTGTACGTAACATCGCAGTCCCTCGTACATTCAACAGCTGACATAACAAACAGCACGGCTTCCACGTGACAGAACACCTGAGGTGGAGGGATACATTAGCAAAACAACAACACTGGCACTACTTTTTTTTAGAACTGTCGAAAAACGTCCTTCGGAAATGAAACGGAGTATAATATTCATGATGAGACACCCCCGCCGCACCACAGCGTAAACATGGATTTGCGCGAGGCAGAGAAACTGCGCGCTTCAGCCCTCAGATGGTCGCAATAGAAATCGGCGGCGAATGGATGATGGCCGGAGGGGTGAGGGGCATGTCGTAACGATCTCTAAGGTGTGAGCAGAACCGTTACACCGGCGGGGAAAGTGGATGACAGATTGATTTCACCAGGCGGGCGGCTGTAAGAGCTTATGTAGAGCCCGCGATATTGCAGGAACCAATAAGGAAAACACATGCTGGCGACAGTGCGAAGCCGATGAAACTGGCACATCTGAAGAAGCTGACGATGGACACGCGCCCAGAGTAGAAGAGCAGGGAGCCATCTTGCATTTTTCTTTCCAAGCAGANCTGAAGAAGCTGACGATGGACACGCGCCCAGAGTAGAAGAGCAGGGAGCCATCTTGCATTTTTCTTTCCAAGCAGAAAACTTTACTGGCGTAATTTCACTCCTGAAATAAGCTACAGAGATGTTTCCCATTGCAAAATTTAGGCAAGCGATGCATGAGTTTTGAAGTTTTTATATAACTGGACCTCTTTGACGCCTCAGGTAATTTTTAACTGGTTCTAGAACATTGGTCGAAAATAGATCTTTTAACTTTTTGGATACATTAGTTAACCAGCCAAATTCGTTTGCAAACTTCCAAATGAAAGCCGTTGCAATGAGAAAAAAAAAATCTGCGTTCTTAATTATTATATTGTACATGTTTGGATTCATAAAGGCCCAAATATTCTGTCAATTTTCGATATANCTGAAGAAGCTGACGATGGACACGCGCCCAGAGTAGAAGAGCAGGGAGCCATCTTGCATTTTTCTTTCCAAGCAGATAACTTTACTGGCGTAATTTCACTCCTGAAATAAGCTACAGAGATGTTTCCCATTGCAAAATTTAGGCAAGCGATGCATGAGTTTTGAAGTTTTTATATAACTGGACCTCTTTGACGCCTCAGGTAATTTTTAACTGGTTCCAGAACATTGGTCGAAAATAGATCTTTTAACTTTTTGGATACATTAGTTAACCAGCCAAATTCGTTTGCAAACTTCCAAATGAAAGCCGTTGCAATGAGAAAAAAAATATCTGCGTTCTTAATTATTATATTGTACATGTTTGGATTCATAAAGGCCCAAATATTCTGTCAATTTTCGATATAATTAATGATTTTTAGATTTTTAATAATTTATTTATATATTTCATTCGTTCTTGCTTATAACAAAGAAAATTCTGTTACCTTTGTGAAGAAGTTAGCAGACTCTTTCAGTCAATTAGAAATTTGTTTCTTTTACAGCATAGCACACGAGTCTGTAGTTAATATGAATGGACTGTCTTCATTATGTGTCTCATGTGTTGTCAATTATCTATTTTTTAGGAATAATTACGAATATATTTATAGTTACAACAATAACAAAATTACAATCTAATGTTTTTTTCTACCTACCAGATTATGTGTACGCACGCCGCTATAAAACGTAGTTATTATGTTGGCTGCTGTGTTTGCAGCTGCCACAGTCCGCCATGTTTGCCCCATCGCGCTGTCTATACTGTGCACGTTACATACTGGCTGATCTCCTAGGTGCTGCATGCTATTTTACAATGAAAGCAGTCACATCAGCTTAACTTCCAATACTAGTGAAGAAATATTATAGTCAAATTCATTTTGATAAACTGTGTACCAGGGTGGTGATCCTAGCCACCTCGTGGGGGAAAGAGCGGAAAAGCCAAGATTATTACATTATAGATTCTGTAATAATATAGCACGTATTTTTTTAATGCTACGTATAAAAGTTTAGTGACTAGAATTCTTAAAAATCTTGGTTCAACTTCGGTATTTTAACTTTCTGTAAATTACGAAACAAAACTTTAGGCCTAGTAGGTGTAAGGTTTGAATGGCTTGATATGTACTCCCGACTTAATTGTCATCAATGACTTTGCAGTATTTTTATATGTTTATTTCAGACTCTAGACTCTACATTATTTTGTAGGAAGCCTCTCAGAGTAAGAAATGTTTTAAAGCAGAAGAATCTTAAGTTTTTTTTCTGAAATCCTCAAAATGTATAAAATAAAAATAGAAACAGTGGGGATATGAGTTAGAAATGAAAGCTTTGGGTGGAGCTGAACTTCTGAGGTCCTTAGAGTCGATATAGGTGAAGTGCGGTGAAGGACCGAGCAGCAGCGGGGTGAAATGGGAGGGGAAACGGGAGCAATCCGAGTAAACCATTAAGTGTCCTGGGCTGTGTTAATTTCAGATGGTTATTGCAAAACAGTCTTTAACAATTTTTTATAAACAGATAACTGCGAACGTCTAGGCAGGTGTGTGCAAAGGTCGATTAACATATAAATTCATACGGAGCTCGTTATTTTAACACTAATTTAACTCTACGCCAAAAATTGTTTTTTTTTTTATAAAATCGTAGCTGCGTTTACACTGAATTAAGAAATGTTTGTCATTGAAAATGTTGCAATTCAANTAATTTAACTCTACGCCAAAAAATGTTTTTTTTTTTTATAAAATCGTAGCTGCGTTTACACTGAATTAAGAAATGTTTGTCATTGAAAATGTTGCAATTCAATGTTACCAAATATGCTGTATCCGGGATTTTGAAAAGACTCGTGCATACGTGTTCCTGAATGCATTTTACATACTTTGTAAGGCAAATGCCTCATTTTTCATGAGGCAGAAAACATAATACAACTTATAGCTTAAAGTGATTACTAAGGGGGGCATGCACCCCCACAGCAAAAGATTTTGTAATGAAGTACCTTAAATATGCATATCAGAAACAACACGAGTTTAGACATCAAATTACTGGATGATGTTTAGTTAATAAAATATCTTAAACCTCATAAAATTTGGTTCGTTAAATTATCCTCCATCAGGAATTAAATTGGGGCTGCCAGGTTATGATCGCAAAGAAATCATTCAAACTACTAACTTTTCTCTGTTTTTGAATCTTGAAGTCAACGTGTACACATTAACAAATAGACCCATTTAAGGGCACTGCCTACCAGCTGGCAGCTGCGAAACTTAAATAGGAAATACCACGTTAAGGGAATTTTGCCTCAGTGCATTAATTTTGAAGATAGGCGTTTCAAACAAAATGCATTCTTCACGAATTATTTAGGAAAAGTTGCCTACAGGGGAGATGTTTCCATAACATGTATGGCCTGTTTGCAAAGAATTTTTAAAACTTACGTTTTACAAAAAGTACACACTGCTTAACTGTATTGAAAATATACGCTCGTAGGGATACTCTTCTAAAAAAATTGTGAAGAATACATTTTGTTTGAATGACCTATCTGTAAAATTAAAGCACTGAGGCGAAATTTCCTCAACATGGTATTTCCTATTTAAATTTCGCAGCTGCCAGCCGGTAGGCAGTACTCTTAAGTGAAACACACACAGGCCATCAGTACTCAAGAAGTAAGTAAACAAATTTTCAAGGGGCGCAGTGGCACGCCTGCATGGGTAGGCAACACCACTGTCAAATGCTAATGCGCGTGCGTGTGTGTGTGTGTGGCAGTTTATTGCAAAGATTAGTGACAACACATACATATATGTAAATTACAATATTCCATTTGTAACTAATATGGATAAAGAAAGAGAGAAAATAGGTGTGTTGGTAATGTCTAAGAAATAGTTCTTATGCAAAATATTATTACACTGAGTGCGCACGAATGCGGTGCGTTGGCCCACTGGTGTAATTTTTTAAGCTTTGTTTGTATGAAGCGGAGGAATATCCTGGAAGTAGAACTCTTACAGATCTTCAGAAAAGTTGGAAGAAACCGTGAATGGAGTACAGAGGTGGGACGCAGTGAGTTCAAATCATGGACCCTGCAAATATTTTCAACTTTGTTTTAATTACCTTAAATTGCACAATATAAACCGTGACTATCGGTAATATCTTCATTTCTCGTAATGATTTTCCTAAATTCAATAAAAACAATATTTAATTCGCCGCACGCTTTTGGCTGACACTTATTCAACCAGTAGTTTTCCACTGATTCTAAGTGGAGTCATTTTCACTGATTCAAGTACGTAATTGAATTTCACTGCGAATCAGTGATTTTCCACTCACTCAGAGTGCATGTCGTACAACTTCACGGAAAATCCCAATTAGTTGGGATCTGGTCGCAGGTCTGAATAACACACGCGTAGTTGAACGAATGAGTCCCCTCTAATGTCGGGACTCTCTTTCTCTATCGTACTTTGGGATTGCTAAAGTGACTTGGTGCGACTCTGCGCAACCTCAAGTCGTACCAAGTCGGTTCCAATGTGGGTTCCAATGCGCGGCCAGCCTCAGTGGCGCTACTTACCTCCACTTTCTACAGGTGTCGTTGCCGCTGTACTTGAGGGATGTGCCTCTGGATGTACGTCAGGCGATGCAGTTCCAACAGGACGGGCCGCTGCCTCGTTTCGTCATTGCGGTTCAACACTTCGAAGCACGGTACCCGGCCCCAAACTGGTGGATTGGCAGCGGCGGGCCCATTGCGTAGCCACCACAGCCACCTGATTTATATATTTGGCCCCACATTAAGTCACTTGTGTATGCAAAACCTTAACATCCGTAAATGATTCATATGGAAATCAGCTATTACGAAATAATTACATTCATAAACGTGATGCTGCGTGTTTTCAAACAAACAAATATTCGACCTCTATGGCGTGAGTTTTGAGCGTTTACCATAATTTAAGGGGCTTTTGTATATTAGAAAATGAATTATCACTAGTGTCTGTACATAAACAAAGATGTCTCTAACTACTCCTGATTTCCTTTCATCAGCATTCCTAGCCAGAACAGTGCAAGATACTTTCATAACAAATATTAATCCAGTGATTAGCAATCCCACTGCACCGGGGAAATCATTTACAAATAAACAGTATTTGACTTCATTTTAAGTTACAGAGTGTGCTGTAAATATCATAAAGGAATCACCCAAGCTTTTCTCATTACATAAGCCTATTTGCTACAGCTTAACATTCGTATATTAAGAGTGCCTACTGGTAGGGGGAATATTTTTCGTGTAAGAGGCTAGTCGAGCACATCAGATATGTNGGGAATATTTTTCGTGTAAGAGGCTAGTCGAGCACATCAGATATGTGCCTCATTACCCCTTCGTGTAAGGTGAGGAGTTGTTTCGTCAGCAACATGTCCCTGCGACTTCAGCAGTGACCCTATATCATTGTATTTCGTAGCAAGAGATATGTGCCCTCATTTCAATGGTGAAAACACCTTTCTTAGCTATTTTTTTTTTACACAAAAACACATTAGAGGCGAAACGGATAAAATAAACTTGCATATATCCAATAAGATTCTTGANACCCAAGCTTTTCTCATTACATAAGCCTATTTGCTACAGCTTAACATTCGTATATTAAGAGTGCCTACTGGTAGGGAATATTTTTCGTGTAAGAGGCTAGTCGAGCACATCAGATATGTGCCTCATTACCCCTTCGTGTAAGGTGAGGAGTTGTTTCGTCAGCAACATGTCCCTGCGACTTCAGCAGTGACACTATATCATTGTATTTCGTAGCAAGAGATATGTGCCCTCATTTCTATGGTGAAAACACCTTTCTTAGCTATTTTTTTTTTACACAAAAACACATTAGAGGCGAAACGGATAAAATAAACTTGCATATATCCAATAAGATTCTTGAATTCTATTTGCAACTGCTAAAAAATAACGAGCATTGTACAAATGTATAGTTTTTGCCTAAAATCTACATACGTTTGGCGGTCTAGGCAAATACGGCCGGCAACCTTAAAATCAAAATGCTACTGGAATGGTCATCAATTAAGAATCTCACCTATGTGGTGCTATCTCGCGTTATTGAGAAGAAGCAATACGATCCTAATAACTCTACATGTACCAAACGCAAAGTCTTCTCTATGCGAATCCCTATTCAACTGCCAGGCAACCAGACAAAATAGGAAGCTATGTTCCCTCTGCTCGATCAACTGCTGGGCAGTCAAGTCATATNACCTATGTGGTGCTATCTCGCGTTATTGAGAAGAAGCAATACGATCCTAATAACTCTACATGTACCAAACGCAAAGCCTCCTCTATGCGAATCCCTATTAAACTGCCAGGCAACCAGACAAAATAGGAAGCTATGTTCCCTCTGCTCGATCAACTGCTGGGCAGTCAAGTCACATNCAACTGCCAGGCAACCAGACAAAATAGGAAGCTATGTTCCCTCTGCTCGATCAACTGCTGGGCAGTCAAGTCACATGTTCCTGTGGGTCGATTACGGATCTGTTTTTGCCCCGTCGTAATGAAGACGTGACGCAGGCAACAAGACGTTCGACGACAAAATGCCACCACCGATCCATTATGACGCGACACAGGTATGACGGCAACGTCTTATTTATTACGCCCGAATGTGACTGCCATCAGTACGTCGTCGCGTCACAAGACATATACGAGATATACAGCAAGGTTTATACGGGGGGAGTTTTCGATGTAATTAGCAGCACTTCGCTCGCGAACACTTTAATACTTTCTTCTATGAAATAATAAAAAACATTTTTCGGATATGAATGCTAATTACTACATGCTGCCCCATTGTACATTTATATTTTCATAAGCGGATTAAGCTAGCCAATTAATAAACACAACAAATGTATTAAACTGTTTAAATATGAAAATGTGTTAGTTTTGGAAAAAATTTATGTAAGATGTGTGTGCACTACAGTTTAGAAAACCCGTTTACAGCACGTGCATAAAATGAAACGGCGGCCGCAGCAACCTACATGCTCAGTTTAAAACTTCAACGACAGATAGCAGACAGCACACTTACTTTACGATTGTCCCAACAGATAGCGGTAAAGTTGATATCGTATACGATAATGCATTTTAACTCATGAAAAAATATCATCTAAAGCTTTCACCGGTGTGCCAAAACTTCAAGTTTTGAGCCACAATAAACTGTAAAGTAAGTCAAAGCAGGTAATTACAATAATTGTTGTAATANGCCAAAACTTCAAGTTTTGAGCCACAATAAACTGTAAAGTAAGTCAAAGCAGGTAATTACAATAATTGTTGTAATACTTATTATTAACAGTGCGTGAATTTAACATTTCGATACCACGATATTTAATATGTGTTACATTGAATATGTTACTGGTGCTTTGAAGCAAAATTAATAATATTCGGAATGAATTAAAGTAGTTAAACAACATTTTCCAGTGAAAGATTATCATATTTGTAAAGTTATAAAAATATATTTTTCNATCATATTTGTAAAGTTATAAAAATATATTTTTCTCGTTTACTTCCCAACAAGAAAAGATCCGAAGCATCAGTATCACCAACTTACGCAAATTTTATGAGAAACACGTTCATTTCATATAAGAAGGCCACATTCTGACCGTCAGTGAGTGGCAAATTGACGTATTCAAAACAAACAACGTGCTATTTACAAAATCCTGTATCATCTGATGCACCAACGAACATAAATTAATATTACGTTGGCTATTCTGAGAGCAGTGCTGACGCACATCAGACAAGCAGAAAATACGCNGCCAAAACTTCAAGTTTTGAGCCACAATAAACTGTAAAGTAAGTCAAAGCAGGTAATTACAATAATTGTTGTAATATTTATTATTAACAGTGCGTGAATTTAACATTTCGATACCACGATATTTAATATGTGTTACATTGAATATGTTAATGGTGCTTTGAAGCAAAATTAATAATATTCGGAATGAATTAAAGTAGTTAAACAACATTTTCCAGTGAAAGATTATCATATTTGTAAAGTTATAAAAATATATTTTTCTCGTTTACTTCCCAACAAGAAAAGATCCGAAGCATCAGTATCACCAACTTACGCAAATTTTATGAGAAACTCGTTCATTTCATATAAGAAGGCCACATTCTGACCGTCAGTGAGTGGCAAATTGACGTATTCAAAACAAACAACGTGCTATTTACAAAATCCTGTATCATCTGATGCACCAACGAACATAAATTAATATTACGTTGGCTATTCTGAGAGCAGTGCTGACGCACATCAGACAAGCAGAAAATACGCGGATAGGAAAGAGTTCGTAGATTAATTAATACATTTTATTTTACATGGTCATAAAACAGCAGTTTTTAGTTTTAGAAACGAAACTTCGTGATAAAATTGTAATGTATAGGTGTTCAAAATGAGATGCACAATAAAACGACCCGTATCCAAATGTGACGAAAAAATCAAAACCTTTTTCATGTTTCCAGACTCTCTAACCATGTGCTGCCATCTTGTGAGGTACAGGCGCGCCATCTGTTACAACATGCCCTTCCACACTGTCTGTTATCCATTAGGGCTTGATGTGGGTCTTTGTATAATATCAAAACAACAATAAAATAACGTATTTACGCGCATAACAAATGGTTTTATATTCCCGCGAGCTCTGGATAATTTTTAAAGTAACATATATTTCGTGTACCGCGTTTACGAACGACCCTACACACGTCCACCAAGCTCCGTTTACGAATGCAGCGCCACCCAAGCAGTTCACCAATTGCCACACGTAGCAGCACCTCCTGGACGCGCTGACTCCCCACATCAAAGCCTATATTTGACACACCAGTTGATGGCGAATGGATACATAATCGAAAAGGCACGGCGATTGTCAACTGTCAAGAATGTGACCTTCTTATATGGTACACAGTATACCATAGTAACGACTCCTTAGGCAATACGAGGCAGTTAAGTCACTCAGAAACGTAATCGATTTTTCAGCACGGCGTTATACCGAGGCTGTCACACGAACGACACGTCTTAAGCAAGACGTCTTCCTCAGATAGATCCGTAATCGAGCTACTGGATACCACGGCTGCCAGGAGTTTCCATGCCAATTTGCAGGGCCACCATTGCACGAGATGGCATTAGGTTGGATGTCCGCAAGCTGTTGCTGGCAGAATGAGAGGCGTGAAACTGTGGCTCCAGTTAGCTCGCGCAAGTCCGTAACTATAGTGATATTCGTGACGCGGGAGCATCTCTAGGCTTATCCTGGGGTTTCAAGCTTGGACCCTCTTACCCGCTTCTGAAGAGAGCTGGCCCTAGACGCCGAACCTGCCTAGCCAACAGGTAGATAGATATATGCGAGATATAATGGCCCTGGTTTGCCCTTGCTTGGTAACCTGTGCATGGCGATTAATAAAAGTATGAGTAGAAGTTAATTGTGGCGAAGGTGATACTATACAGAAGTCACGCATGAGCAGGCTGGATCTGACTGGGGGGTTGCAAGAGAACACGCAGAATGTTGGTTTTCCCCACTGACAATTGGAGAACGCTAGTGAGTGCAGGGTGTCACAATTCCCGATATACTAATGTCTGAATACTCCTCAAATACGTGGCTGAGCGTCTACGTATGATGACTAATTGTTCTCTACAGTGACCACATAATTAAATTGACAGAGAACACACTAAATATGACAAATACGAGTCTGGTACCAGAAGCGTGACGTGGATGGCAGAAGTAGTAATAACCATGGTATGGCATGGTTGGGAGTTTACATTATATCCCCAGATTTATAGAAACATTCCGAGACGGTAAAGAATTATTAGTAAAAATATATCTCCTTTTGAGGAAGGATGACGTTAATTAAGTTTTTGAGAAACAGATTGGATCGACCTGTGTTTGCCGGGATAGCCAAGACCAAACATAATTGCAGTATCCACAAAAATTAAGGCAGTTCATGAAATAAAGTAGTTCTCTCAGTATACTCTCTTGGAGTTTGGTTCTGGGAGAGTGGCGGAGAACCCAGGACAGTTCGGCTGGGAAACAAGTGTTTGCTACATGTCTTCAAATATTTTTAGGACATACATTTTGCTATCCATATTGTTTTTTTCAGTGTTTAAAAATCTTCCTGAAAATACCTGCTCGAAAAAAAAATGATCCCCAGATGGTAATAACGGCATTCAAAGCGAAATTGCATAATGTAAATCGGTAGTCGTGATTAAACATATCAAAACGTTATTTTTGAGGAGCGGTTTAGTGTTCAAATTTCTACACTGCTTAATAGTAGCGTCAATCAACCATTAACACAAACAATAACACATTATATTCTAACCATTAACACAAACATTAACACATTATATTCTAACCATTAACACAAACTGTATTTAACTAAGTATAATTCAAGCAGACATTATATGAAAAACTTCACCATGAATAAAGTATTTTATACAAAAAAAAACGTATTTATCTTTTACAAATGGCATACTTTGATTTATGTTTCGTAACGGCTTTGGAAACTCTAGTTTGTCACGGATATTTACTAAGGAAAAATACTGTTAGCTTCTTTTAGAAATTTTTGTAATAATCAAAAGAAATATTATCTCAAAAACTTAGTTTACACAGTGTTTTGCAGTAAGTATGTTATTGTGGCGAAAATGGTGTGCATAAACATTTTATGACACGTAATTGATAAATATAATCACCCAAAGTGAAAAACACTTTCTCGTGTAAATCAGTCTTCAACGAGATCTGCCGCGACTCGGCGAGTGTTCCAGGCAGGGGGCAAACAACGCAACCTGCGACTTTGTAGTTTTATTTGACGCAATGGTGGCGATGTGAAAGCAACGCCTCGCACAGATCCTGGTTCTCACGGAACCAGAGTGATATAGGAGCTTGTGTTTTGTCTTGGCGATATAGTAGGGGTGTAATAGAAGAAGGGCGGACAACTTTCTCACCGCGTACTGGGTCCGGGTCGACTTGCCCGCCAGCACTTTCACTGCGCAAGGAAATATAGTTTAAAAAAACATAACGAGCAGGAAAACTGGCGAAGGGAACAACTCAAAAGAGCGCGGTGTTTGGCCGCATTTTAGATCCGGCCTGCGTTCGTTGGTACCTACCTCCACATCTCTTATCATTCCGTGTTGCTCTTCTCTTCCGAGGATGCTGGGAACGGCGAAAATGTTTCTGGGAAATTTCCACCGAGAATATATAATGTAATCCTTTATAAAGTCCCCCGCTTACGCCCCTACGGCTATCCTTGATCAGATTTGTTGCGAGAAATTTAATTATATAAAGCTAAATAACCCAACCACCCCACGCATTTATGTCAAATACACTAATCGGGAGGGGAAGATGGAGAGCCCCTAATATGCCAAACTAACTTCAAATTTAATCTACGGCTTATCCGATACTCAAAGCATGAGTAAGAAAGGGCTGTAAGTTCGATCGTCAGACGTTGCCTATATAAAACGAAGTCTCGTCGCTACTACTACCATACAAAATAACAATCCGTGCCATGAGCCCACGTTCCAATGGCCCATTAAGGTGTACGAGATTTCTGTTCAACAAGATNACAAAATAACAATCCGTGCCATGAGCCCACGTTCCAATGGCCCATTAAGGTGTACGAGATTTCTGTTCAACAAGATTAACTTTTTACATGCCTTTTATTTATATTAATAATAAACCCTCAAAAACAGAATGAAGTAAACTTAACACCATCATACAGACGTACATCCATCTCTAGTTACTGCTATAATATCTCCCGACGTTGCACTGCCACTGCACGAAATCCTATGTGACGTATTATTTGCGTTGTGGCTACGTTAATTTTGTGTGTGGCGTCTGCAACGACAGAAGCACACGCGATATACGCGTTTGTTGAAAAGAAGTAAGGCAGTGCCATGGCTGATGATTAACACTCCAATACTCTCATTGTCTCTCTCCGGTGGGCATTGACGTTGTGAATTTCGTGCAGTCATGGGAGTGGCTTGCCAGCGGCCGCAATGGCTTAATAATGAAGGTTAATATGTGCAACTCATCCCGAAAATATTTGTTTTTAACTGGTAAAACTCTGTAAAAAACACCTTAGAGATGAAGTGAGAATCTGAATGGCTATTACAGAAGTAGACCCTACTGAACTATTGTTTTTTAATGACAGATGCAAAGGTTTGCACTCTACTGACACGCGCAGGAAACTGCTTGAACTTATGAAACTGTAAAAAATTCCTGTCACGAAGTATTTAATTAACATTATTGTCATACATTTAAAATGATGTGACTTTCGGCACTTCGTCTTATGAGCGTTACACATGTTAGTAGATTTGCTTGTTAGGTCATTATGTTCATTTTATCGGAAAACATTCCGTGAAATCATTACAGTAAATCGAATAATTTTCGAAAGAAGCTTGTAACCACTTGTAATTCTGAAGTGAAAATCAGGTTTGTCATTTATAAATTTGCAAATATAAAAACGAAACAAAAATCAACGTATTTGGCTTATATAACAGTTCAAATAAACATCCAACTATCAGTGATATTCAAAGATTGTTATGCCTGTAGTGACTGAAGAATTGTGTGGTGTAAATGATGATCATTTGCACAGAATAATTTATTTGCATGTATCTTAACACTTTGGGCAAACATCTGGGTAGTTAAAACACCCTGGCTCGCATTTGTGATATTACTAGTTTGATACCAAGTGATGGCTCCAAGGAGACTATAAACAACCAACATCCGGAGAGATCCTAGTTAGGACGGGGATGAAGAAAGTTCAGAGGCGAAGAAAGCTAAAAGCGGATCAGAGGAGAGCGCATTGGCCAAACCGGACGTGTGTTTTTGCAGTGGCCAAATCGCTATCATGGTTTGACAAGGTTCTAACTGACAAACTGGCTGATTTGAGATTTGAGGTTGTTTGATCTATATGAGAAACTAGGGTAACACACACATATATGCATACACACAGACACACACATACATACATATATACATACACACATACATACATATACACATACATACATACATATATACATACATACATACGAGTACACAGGATGATTCGCGAGAAGTTCTGTCATTCACAGGACCTATTCCTTACATCATTTGGAGCAAAATATGTAATATAAATGTGGGTCCTATTTCCAATATTTACAGAGTAATTCGAAACGTTTAAAAAATACAATAATAATCCTTTCAGAGGTAAATACAGTGATGTATTATCAGACCGTATTGTTTACAGTTGAGCATCACAATTGCGTCTAACAAGCGTACAAAAGATGTTCAAAAATGTTTCCGTCTACTTCCATACACTTGGCCGCACGCTTATGAACTGCACTTGTTGCTCTACATAGCTGCACACGGCTTTCTTTGATTTCTGCAGCGACATGCATGATAAGCGCAAAGTAGTTCCCCACGTGTTTGTGCAGTCCTTTGGCAGACAATATCCTTCACCCACCCCCTTTTGCAATAATCTAGTGGTGATAGATCTAGCGATCGAAGAGGCCAGGGGTGAAAACCGCCTCTCCTATCCATCTCTCAGGGACATGCACATTTACATTTTCACCATCATGCTTGAAAATCATACGACTTCTCACTGCTAACGGAATATCCTCAAGTACCAGCGGCAGATCTTGCAACAAATGCAGATACACCACACCAGTCAAGTGTCCCGGGAAAATGAATAGCCCAATCAGCTGACCGTGTAGGACAGTAGGACACAAAAATGATCAAATAATGTCTCACAAATGTTAATTAAATTTAAATAAAATAAATATATTTATATTATTTACATCAATAAAAACACACAATCACTCCACTGGCAAATTATTTGCATCCTACAGACGATGCAGGATCGCACAATCTACAGTGAATCACTCATGCTGGTGAAACTGGACAAAGAAGGCGTTCTTTTCGATAAGCCAATCTATGCTGGCTTTGCCATCCTGGACCTATCGAAGACAGAGATATATGAATTCCACTACAGTGTCATGAAGAAGAAGCACAGCAACAACAATCTTCACCTCGCATACATGGACACAGATTCGTTCATCTATGAAATAATAACAGATGTCTTCTATCACAACTTGGTCAGTGATCTTGTGTTTCTGAATAAGTTTGATTCAGCTAATATCAGACCTCTCACCCTTACTACTCATCTTTCAACAAAAAAGTAGTTGGCAAATTTAAGAATGAGTACAATAGGTTGGTGATGAGTGATTTTGTGGCCCTGCAAGCTAAACTGTATCCGTACAAATGTGGGGGCAAAGAAGCAAAAAGAGCAAAATATGTACAAAAGTGTGTTATGAAGAAGAAGATTACTTTTCAAGAATACCTTACTGTTCTGGAGGAACACACCTCTACCAGATGCGAAATGCATAATATAAATTCTCGTTGTCGCATACTTCATTCTGAGTTTTCCAATAAATTATAACTCACTTGGCTGGATGATAAAGGTTCACAATGGATGATGGTGTACATAGGCTGCCTCACAGATATGAAGAGGAAGTGTAAATATGTTTGAATTGATACATATGCCAATATATCCCTGTTGCTCTATCATATATA
>NQII01002714.1:17232-94035 GCA_002778355.1 Clitarchus hookeri | reverse complement strand
AACCAGAGAAGAGAGATGGGAAGCACTTGAAACTATTGTTTGCTATCTGCACTGTGAACTATGAGGGTTGGTATGGTATGATTCATTTGCTCACTTATCTCCAGTTACTTCCATCCTTCACTTACATAATTTCTCTATCTTTTTTGGTGTAAATTTTTTTCTCTTGGTAGTTTTATTTAGTTTCAGATTTGTTTTTCCTTAGTTTCGATGTTGTTTTCTTAGGTTTCGGCATTGTAAGCCCGCCTGCACAATACTCTCAGGATATTGGTAGAATTATTATTGAGCTTGCCATGTGACATTAATTATGATTTTAATAAAAATAATTTAATGCTCTTCAATATGGTTGCAAAAATGTTGGGTAGACTCCAGTCCCAATGCGTGGAGAGCCGTTGGTATTGTTACAATGTGAGCAGTAAGAGTAAGGGCAAAATTTAATTTTTTTTTTTTTTTGTTTTCACAACTAATATATTCGTAAGTTGTTTGTTCTAGATTACCATTTGATCCCTATAGGGTCTCTACCAAATGAACCCAGGAGGAAAGAGCAAGAAGAGTGTGTAACTGTCATTGGCTCTTATTAAGAATATATATATATTTCAAGAAAATAATTCAACCAAAAAAAATACTTTACTTATTATTGTATTGGCTTCCGATTTATTTTGTAAATTAATAACAAATACATTAAATTACTACATTATATTTTTTAGTTTAATCCTTAGCCATCAAGTGATGTAACACTAATTGTATTTTAATTTTGCACTTGTATACATTTGATGGTCTATGTGGTGGTATGCACATGCAAAATATTTATTTACATGCAGCAAATTATTGAATCGCTGGTTATTCGATGCTAATAATATTATACAGACTTAAACACATTTCCTCCTCCTCATACATACCTTAAAAACATGTTTTGAATATAATGAATATTAAATATATCATAATCAATCCACCTAGTATGTCGTTCATAGCCTTAAGCCAAAATGGCTGTCGAATGGAGGTTAGAGATGTCCACTCTAGTGGACTAATACTTGTAATAACATTTTAATGAAAGAATGATGATGATGAGAGGTGTGTGCAGCAATGACGACTTTTAAAATCCTACTCTCCAGACTGCTCTGATAACCGAAACGACATTATACCCAAGGTCCGGAAATTCGATCCCGCACTCCTCCAGAGAAATTTTCGAGCTATCACAGCACTCCTGGGTGTCACTCGATGACTTAGTTGCTAGAACCAATATGGAGTTCGATTAATCGCGCGTGCGCGCCCATAGCGAGCGGCGACATCAGCAAACGACAACCAAGATGGCGGACGACAGATGCACACTCTAGCAGGCAACATCCAAGATGGAGTATGGTAGTGACGTACTCTAGCTGGCGATGAGAGAACTAGCAGACGAAACAAGATGACTGTCTGCAGCACACGAAACAAGACGACTGCCTACAACAGACGATGGCTGCCTATGCAGATGGCATACAAGATGGCTGTCAACAACAGACGGTGGCTGCCTAGAGCAGACGAAACAATATGATAGTCAGAGGTGATGACATAGGTGGGAAGGAATGAGAGTGCATGAAGAAGTGGTGATGTCATAAGAGTGATGTCATTGGGGTGGTGATGTCATTGGGGGTGGTGATGTCATTGGGGTGGTGACATCATACAAGATGGCCATCATGACGCAATCCAATATGGCGGTGACGAATCCCCTAATCCCTCACCGTCCACTGCTTGTCCCAGAACTGGCAATTTCTCCCTACCATACAGAAGTGCAAAAATAGTTACTTATGAGCTGAAAAAGGAGGACTTCAAAATTGCCTTTCCCTTTAGATAGAGAGTATTGCAAAGTAATTTTACATTTGGACTAAGTCTTTAATCTTTACTATGATTTACAAATATTTGATTTTTTTTATTCAATATACTTCCCGTGAGAACCAGCGGTATGTAGTGAACTGTTGCAAGGTAATCTGTTGTTTTGCTTTGTGCTATACCAAATAGTTTGCTAGTTCACACATCGGCCACTTAAACGCAGTAGTGCATTTGACGTCACAGCTTGTGTGTGATGGGTGCCTTGCCGCTCTCTCGCGAGTGGCCGCTGGGCCGCTGTACATTCAGTTTCTCTTGGCTCCACTCGGGTTACTGGTTCCTGCTGCGTGCGCCGAATGTGTACAGCATTGAGCAAGCAGCGACTTTCCTTGCAACACTTCACCACACGCCACCGGTGAGAACTAAAAATTTTGTTAATAGAATTTTTTTCCTTACAACTTATTGTTTCAGTGATTAAACGATGATAATAACTGTATTACTTTGATAAAGTTTTATGTGCTTTTACAAGCATGTCTCTCCCGAACATTAAAATTTAATGATAGATGATTCTGACTGCATTTAATCACTTTATATTAAAAATACCCTGAGTTTTATTTGTTATTAAAAATATTGAAAACTACGGAGAACATTCCAAATGTTAAGAATAAATTAATGACAGTAACTTGTTTAAACATAATTAGGAAATAAAGGTGGCAAAATGCTAACACAATACAAAACAAACGAAAACTTCTTAAATTATATTAAATCAGCGGAAATAAAAATTACACCGTGTGATGGCACACAAAGAAACTCACCACCCGTAAAGAGTCCCTCTGTGTGGCATGTAAGTGTGTGTGCCTTATCCTAAGCAGTCAGCACTACGTCTTTCTAAAGAGTGTTGAAATATTAGAAAGGAGCTATTTGCCTGCTATTTCACACCCGCTCATTCTAGCCAATCCGTATCAATCCTGCAACTTTTATGTAAAATTAAACTTCCTTCTCCATAATTTAAAAACTTTCATTCCCCACCTATCACCTTAAAAATGTTTCTTACACTTGTTACTTTTTTCGCTGTAGCGTACTCGATAACATTCCTAATTTCTTTCTTACAAAATTTTTAAGTGTTTTCTTAAAAAATAGTCAGTCAGTGACGGTGAATAAAAACAAACATTCCCCTGCATTAGAAAGTAAATTTTTTGAATGATTAATTTTCCAGTAAAGGCATTTCACGTATATTATCACATCGCCGACCCTTCTTCAAGTAAACTTTTCCCCTGGTTTTTAACCGGAACTTAACACATTCGGAGACTTGTAACTACGAGGTATTAAGAGTCGATGAGGGTAAAGCGAGATGGATATGGGGTAGCGCCGGAATGCAAGGGGGTGAAGCGGGAGATCTCCGAGGAAACCCGCCGACCATGGGCATCGTCCTGCATGATTCCCACGTACCAAATGCGGCGGTGTCCCTGCCGGGAATCGNTGGGCATCGTCCTGCATGATTCCCACGTACCAAATGCGGCGGTGTCCCTGCCGGGAATCGAGCCTGGTTTACCTTGGTGGACTTCTCTTGAGATTTTATCGAATATAACCTCCTTGGTGGCATTGCAGAAGGGATTACAATGCGGTTTTCCATCTCCAGACGAATGCATATCTTCCTGCTTCCTCAGTTAAGGCGGTCACCTACGTAAAGCTATTTTCTCGTTCGAGGCTCAGAAGCGCGGGAGCGATAAGGGTGAGACTGCCACATGCATCAGTGCACCATCGCCACTACGCGAAAGGCTCTGAAATGGCGTGTAATATTTTCGTCGTATTGCGCGTACCTATGGGACGTTAAGCCGTGATCCCATCGTTTTATTGATGAGCAGTCTGTAGCAAAGTTCAATTCTGTTTTGTCGCAGTTTTGTCCGGGTGGAACGTTTTAAGATACAACGGTCTGTTTTTTTTTTTTGCGACGTTATGTGGCTCTTAATAATATTTATAGTATGCGTGGTGTCTTGAAAGTACCATTCTGTGGTATATTATTTTTTATTTAAACATATTGAAAACATGTTATATAGGTTGTCAACAAACCCTTACAATGTTTCAAACACGTTGAAACGCAGTTCAAGGGTTTGGTAGACGATAGCTTTAATGAGATGTCACTGCACTCATTCTGCGTTTTATAACACAAAATTGTAATAGAAAATTGGTATTAGCTGCAGTTTGCATTGACGTAAAACATGACATGGAGTAGTCCCTCCAGATTTCAGTAATCATCGGATATACTGACGAAAACTCGCGCAAATATCCTGTACAGTACATGTCACTATAACGCTCCTACGTAATGACATGAAACTGGAACCTTTTTCTGTGCAAACTGAGGAATGAAATGAAGTAGTCTGCTTACTAGCCATGTCTGAAGCGTTCACCGCCTTTTGAAGTGAAAATGAACGGGACTATTAAAAGAAAGGGATTTCCCGACTGTTGTGCTTGAGAGAGCGGTGACTGCTAAGAACACGACTTTGGAAGGGCAGCGTTCGTGTACCCTTGATATTATACAAGATAGTTATATGTACCGTTAACGAAACAATAAGAAACTCGTGAAGGTTGGGATCAGCAGAGAAAAGAGCTCTCGTATGTAGTATTCTACTAACAATAATGTGGTCAATATTTCTCGTTCGTTTCAAACACATTGAAATACTTGCAGTTAAGTTGGCAGCGAACTATGAGAAATAGTTCCATGTTTCAACGTCTTACTAGTTTTAAAGTTAAAAATATTTGTCATCTGCAATTCAGTTCCTTCTTATTGTATGCAAATAAGAATAAAATTTAGCGTAATTGTAACACACTTGTGTTTCTAACTCTTTCATATCGCCACTTCGCTGACGCAATTTTCCAGTTAGCTGGTTCATTTTTTTTTTCTCCGATACGCGCTCGTGTGTATAGTCTGTTCACGGTAAAGTGAGCACTTTTGAGGCCCTAGTTATTTTTTCCTTTCAGCCATTTTTTATTCCTAAACCACCTTTTCAAATAAATATTGCCATGCAAGTAATAAACACAGTGTATATGTTACTGCACTCGGAAGTTAATGTCTAACGCTAAAATAAAATATATTAATTGACTATTATTTCAAATGAGAGGGCTTTCAAAAGTGCTCACTTTACCGTGAATAATCTATATGCAAAACAGCTTTTACGACCAACGTGATTTATTGTTTGTTTGTAATCTCTGAAATAAGGTATTTATTTCCGGAATAAATAAAACATTTTTATAAATTATATGAGTGAAGTGACTGTTTGTTATTGCTTTCTATTGTATTTCCATGTAATTTCTTGTCCCAGAAATTCTNGCATGAGTCATGTTTTTTCGTGCGTGCAGCCGGCTCTATCGAATTATAAGACGTTGTCACGTCAAAATATTTGTCATCTGCAATTCAGTTCCTTTTTATTGTATGCAAATAAGAATAAAATTTAGCGTAATTGTAACACACTTGTGTTTCTAATTCTTTCATATCGCCACTTCGCTGACGCAATTTTCCAGTTAGCTGGTTCATTTTTTTTTCTCCGATCCGTGCTCGTGTGTATAGGCTGTTCTCGGTAAAGTGAGCACTTTTGAGGCCCTAGTTTTTTTTTCCTTTCAGCCATTTTTTATTCCTAAACCACCTTTTCAAATAAATATTGTCATGCAAGTAATAAACACAGTGTATATGCTACTGCACTCGGAAGTTAATGTCTAACGCTAAAATAAAATATATTAATTGACTATTATTTTTAATGAGAGGGCTTTCAAAAGTGCTCACTTTACCGTGAATAGTCTATATGCAAAACAGCTTTTACGACCAACGTTATTTATTGTTTGTTTGTAATCTCTGAAATAAGGTATTTATTTCCGGAATAAATAAAACATTTTTATGAATTATATGAGTGAAGTGACTGTTTGTTATTGCTTTCTATTGTATTTCCATGTAATTTCTTGTCCCAGAAATTCTTGAAATTTCACATACTATGCCTACCTGGAAAATGTGGTACTTCATACAATTGAATTCTGCATAAATTTTAAACCTCAAGTAAACTTGAAGAAACTTCGGATGAGTGTGTTTTGTTATATTTGCGATATTCGTTGCAATTCTGAAAGCTTAAATTGATGCGTGTGTGTTATTTAGGCTGTGTTCGAATTGACACTTTTAGTTTACTAAAAGGTCACATTAACAGAATTAGTCTACTAAAATGATGGCGTGTTTGGTATTTTAATAAATAAATAAAGACGAACATACTAAAATAGTAAATTACCAAATTGCAACCATCTTTGAACAAGTGACTATCGACGGCGTTCGAATTAAACCCTATTAAATATTAAAATACTAATATACGAAATGGTCAATTCGAACACGGCCTTAGTGGGCGCCGCGGTGGTGTAGTAGTTAGACCACTCGCCTCCCACCTAGATGAACCGGGCTCGATTCCCGGCGGGGTCGCTCCCAGATTTTCGGATGTGGGAATCGTGTCGGACGAAAAATGAAGATATTTTAGTTACGATATATCGATATTTTGTATTGATAAAATTTCTAACCGATAAACCGATTATTGATATTTTAACCCCAAAAATTTCAACCGATATTCGATATCCGAAAAAAATACTACATGGAAATGTTTTTGTGTCAGCCATCAGCGTGGCCAGGAAAAAAATTATGATCATATAGTTATGATATATAGAACTAAATGTTCCAATTTCAACGGTATCGTGTGCANATATTTTGTATTGATAAAATTTCTAGCCGATAAACCGATTATTGATATTTTAACCCCATAAATATCAACTGATATTCGATATCCGAAAAAAAAAATACTACATGGAAATGTTTTTGTGTCAGCCATCAGCGGGGCCAGGAAAAAAATTATGATCATATAGTTATGATATATAGAACTAAATGTTCCAATTTCAACGGTATCGTGTGCATTATTGTGACCATAAGATAGGGCGCCTAGAGCTTTGTAATTACATACTCTCTAGAATTGTGTATGATTATACGTACACTGNCATTATTGTGACCATAAGATAGGGCGCCTAGAGCTTTGTAATTACATACTCTCTAGAATTGTGTATGATTATACGTACACTGTGTGCTATGGTTAAGGTTTTTCCACCACAGGTTAGGAATATAAATGTTAACAGTTTGGCAAGGGGAAACATTTCGTCACGGTGCACTGAAAACGGTAAGAGGTACAGTTTAAATGGCGTGATTTCTGAATATAGGCTAATTGTTTGAAATTTAGATTCCTGGTTGGCTACGGCGTGATTTCTAAATGTAGGCAAACTGTTTTAAATGGTCAATTACAAACTGGCAGTAAATAGCTGAATTCTATTTATTTCTTGTGAAATACGGAGTTGCGATAAACTGTTATATGTTATGCAACTTAAGGTAAATCAACAAATATTTTTTAACCAGTAAGTCAAGAAAGATAAACAAACAAATAAATAAAACTCACGATGCAGTGTTTCTATTATTTGATTTCTAGTAATTCATGGCTAGGCTCACGAAAATAATATCGAAAATTACATCGTCACTTAATTTCATGAATTTTTCTAAAGTGCCTAATATAATAAACTTAATACTTAAAACTTATAATAATAGCACTTAAATACAATGCACATTGCTCACTATGTAAATATGCAAGAAAACAAAGTGGGAAATTCACACATTAAATAAACTCGTTTAGCGAAATCACCTTATCCCTAGAGGGGATGAACCTACTTGTGGAACCTCTACAGTCTAAACTCAACTCGTTTAGTCGCAAGTTAGCTATCTGGTGCAGTGCAGGGTAGCGAGTGTTTGATGATGAAAGATATATCTGTAGTGCTTAATTACTTATTTTGTGGCGAACTTTTTTCTCGTGGCTCCTCTACGCAGCAGTGGCTGACATGCAATTAATATTATGTTGTTGTTCCCTCAAGTCTGAGTATTCCTAAACTCGTATGTAATGAAAATTACATATTTTACCGCTGTATTAAGAGTAATATTTTAAAATGCCCAGTACTATATTTCTCAGTCAACTTAACAAGAAAAGAAAATAAGGTTTTTAAAAAGGATATCATATGGAGCAGCTTACAAATTATTCAGTACATTCTCATCGAGTCCCTGATACTTAAATTAAAACTGAGTTTAACTTTAATTCCCACTATCTACATCTTTCTTTCAAACAAAAATCTTTTTCAAACATCGATAATCCTATATGTGAAATATCGATCATTTTAAGTCGATATATAGATTAAAAATATCGATGTGCTTCCGAAATATCGATACCATAATATCGATATTTTTGCTTTCGATTTCCTTTCCTATCAGTGGGCCTTCTCAGGGATCTCCCCCAACCCTCCAAACCGCCGCCGCTCCTTACTTAACTTGCCGTTAAGAGCCGCGAAAATCTCTTCACCCACTCACGGCCTTAGTGTTTTGGCGATTCCGAACTAAGTTAATACCTTGGCATGTATGTCACTAATTTTGAAACAATATTGATAATTACAATATTGATTTGTGAAGTATTTATGCAATATAATTCTACACGTAAATGTTGGCAAACATAATTATTAGATCATTTAACGATTGATTGAAGCACGCTGTCTTCTGTATGAAGGAGTAAATACATCGGTTTATCTGTAAGCGTGCCTTTCTCCAACGGATGAACGTTTCAGCTGTAACACTTTTTGAAAGTGAACGTTCGAAACGTCTTGGCGTTGTTTTTATAACGGGGAAAAAATAATGTTTAAATCTTCTGCTTTTCAGTTGACAACCAAAATCAAACATATTTTCTTATGTCCTCGGAAGTGTTGACCACAGTTAAATGCATTAATTTACGTCTAAACAGAAAAATAATGGTGAACATAATCAATATTCACAAACCAATAGGCCTAATATTTCTCTAATTTAACGCGTGCATGTTATGTTTATAGTGCTGATTTATTATTGTTTGTTGTTATTTAATGAGTATGCAGTGAATTTATGAGCCAGCTGATGTAAACACCAGCTGAAAGTCCCATGGAGGTGTTTATTTTGGTAGGTACGCGGAAAGATACGCGACAAACGGGCTGAAAGTAGAAATTTAGCGGGGCTTTCAAAAGTGCTCACTTTAACGCGAAAAGCCTTCAGACCCCATACGTCTCAGCACACTGAAGCCCCAGACAGATGTCTGTTCGTTCGTTTACAAAAGCGGCCTTTACTGGGAATGTAGTAGTCATTTCAGCGCTTTATCTGTAATGTCATCTTCAGATGTTGTTATTAAGTGTAACCGCTTCCTCAACTCATAGATTTTGTATCGTAAAACATAGTATGACGTTTTGCTGCTGAGATGTTTCTACTGTTGAGCGGCAATACCACTGCGGTGGTCAAAAACGAATTGAGTTGCGGCGGTGGAGTTATTTTCAGCAGTACTGCTTGCAGTTGTTTGCGAAGGACTTAAGTTTGCGTTCGTTCCATTAAATTAGGTTCAAACTATGCATCCCTTACTTAAATTTTAAACATGAGTGATGTTTGTTAAATATCTTGCTTTTTGATTTTAGAGAGAGACAAAAGGAAAGGCGGGAGGCTTCAGATTTCAAAATAATCACGAACTCTCAGCTAAACACGTAGAACAACACTTATCCGTGTCTTACCCGACATTCAAACCCAGGTCCTCAAGTTCAAAAAGAGGCACCCTATTCTCTTCCTGTTATTTCTGCAGCAACATTTTGTACTGAAATTGTCGCGAAGGCAAACAACTGTGGACTAACTGTAGCGCGTATTGTTAGTAATAACGTCGTTTGTTAGATGTTTTTTCAGTGTCTATATTTTTGAACAGCGACTGCGTGGGGAAGGGGCGAGGACGAAATGTAACAACAGAAAGACGTATGCGAAAACATGCTGTTGGTGCATGCCTCACACTTGTATTTGTCTCCCTCGGAAAGTATCTTACTTCGGATAGATCTCGACTGGACGAGCCTTGCCGTGCGCGGCGTAGGCACTTTGTCGGGGGCACACCGCCGGCTTTCGCTCACCCGCCGTCCTACAAACTTCCCGGCCGGATATATTCATAGTGNTAGAAAAATTTTCCGTGTCACTTCTTAGGACACTCAGGGTGAATGGGGTACAAGTTACAGCACACATAACGTTATTTAATAAAAAAAAGTTCACGAGCTTAAAATAAATAAATTACGTGTGTGGAGTGCACCGAGGGAGATGCGACACTCTCCTGATGAAGGGATTTCAAGTCGGGACCCGTAGGTTATCCCAGGACAAGGCATGAAGCGAGATGGGGTGGTGCTGGAATGCATCGTCTAGTACGATTCCCGCATGCTAGGATCCGGGAGTGAACCCGCCGGGGATCGAGCCCGGATCGCCGTGGTGGGAGGCGACCGCCCTGTCCACTAAGCCACCGCTGCCCTAGACGGTTTCAATAATACTGGCAGGTACGATTGTTTCCAATATTTGCTTCCGGAGATAAGGGCATAAATTAGAGCAACGAGGGAATTTGAAACTTCTTTGATCTTAATTCGCAACGAAAGAACCCAGGACATGTGTAAAATGGTGTCTGTATTAACTCCCTTAAACTTGTATTTCTAAAGCGACCCTACTCCAAGAGTGGTATTTTTATTCCAACGGTATTTTCTTGGTTAGAAACCATTTCACTTTTCGAATATACCAAAATAATTAGGCTACCCAAACGCTAAATATTTTACAATTAATTCAAACTCCTTTACGGTGAGTCAAATCAACAGTGGCACAACCAATCCTGCAAGAAGATGACACTTGCAGAATGTTTATTTGATATTATTACTAAATTATAAGATCAATAACTAACCAGTAGAGTAACTATCTTTCCTAGAAAAGAAGCATGCTTGGTGTAGGTTTCAGTATAGTATATCAACAAGTTTTTATGGTGTTATCGGTTGCCTTTATTATTATGGAGTCATTTTCCTGTTTGACTGGGACACTCAGAAATCTGTTACTCCAGTACAAGAAATATACCATTAATAAACGTGTTGAGTAGATGCATCACTATTTAATACAACCTCGTCATCAATTGAGACAGAAAATATTTACACATTGGATTAATTAAATTTACAAACAATAGTTTAACTTTTTTAGAAAGAACATTTTTATATTAATAGTTTGTGTTTTAATTTACCTCTTTCTTGGTAGCTCAATTTGCACTTGTAACAGACCAATAAATATACAGTTTACTAAGCGAGACTTTGCCAGAGTATATGTATAATAACTGAGGATAGTAAACATTAATCACTTCGATTCAGAACAGGGTCACGCTTCAAACACGCTTCAACTCCGTAGAAGACTCTGAGTGAATATTACATCAGCAAAAAAACAAGGATCGAATCCCGCAATGTTTTGCCGAGGGTAAAATTGGCTCGTCACCGGGAAACAGCCAATGACATCACGGGTTTTATTTGCTATAGGATGTTCACCGTTNTTGGCTCGTCACCGGGAAACAGCCAATGACATCACGGGTTTTATTTGCTATAGGATGTTCACCGTTATTAAGGCACTTTTGAAATCTACCTTTGAAAAATGTCACTGTCCTTACATACATACGTTTTAACAGGCACACTCACTGGCATGCGTCCAGTTAAGTTGGCAACAGCGGAGGTAATGTAGTTCCGTGTCTTAACGTTGGTTAAAAAATGCTTGGTAAACATCTGCAAATACTGAAATGTTTTCTTTTTCTTTCTGTGATTTTTGCAATGCATATACGTATAAGGTAGGATTGGCAGATTTGTAGAATCTTTCATTTTATAATAATGGCATAGTTCCACTTGACCGACGCCACGTGTGAATAAAGTGATGAGGCCCATGGCAATGTAAAATTTACATCTGGTGGAAGAATACGCAATAAGCATACATGGCCTTTCAAAAGTGATCGATATACCGTGAATAGCCTCTAGTAAATTATATTCTTAACGAAAATTCGCTTTAAAAATAAGGGCTTGAATACGCCCCT
Source organism: Clitarchus hookeri (assembly GCA_002778355.1). NCBI lineage: Eukaryota > Metazoa > Arthropoda > Insecta > Phasmatodea > Phasmatidae > Clitarchus > Clitarchus hookeri. The sequence continues at coordinate 82,267 of NQII01002714.1, read as the reverse complement.
TTTTGACATACATGACAATTTTTTAAAAGTGGTTTTTTAAAATAATATTTAAGCAACGGAGTTCCACAGCTACAAACCACTTTAAGCTTAAACGGATTCCCTAGTAAAATATGATGTGTAAAGTCAGTGTTTGCACATATATGCGTATCTCAGCAAATAAATGTTCTGGTAATACGAATTTCTTCCCAGAAAAGGCAAATACAATTAATTATCTACAACCACCACATTTTACTTTTATCCGATGAAATATATTTTAAGAGAAAAAAAAAAGTGAAAATGGATAAAATGATATTTGTAGGGCTTTCCTGCGCAGTTTCCAGCTGCGAAATTTCAATAGGAAATCCCGTGCTAAGGAAATTTTGACTCAGTGCGTTAATTTTAAAGATAAGCTTTTAAAAAAATTGTATTATTCACGAATTTTTTAGCAGAAGTTCTCTACGAGTGTATATTTTCAATATAGATAGGCAATATGTACTTTTTTGTAAAACATAAATTTTAAAAAATTCCTTGCAAACAGGCCATACATGATATAGAAAAATTTCCGATGTAGGGAACTTTTTCTATAAACGCTTATCTTTAAAACTAACGCATTGAGGTGAAATTTCCTTAAGATGCGATTTCCCATTTAAATTTCACAGCTGCCAACCGGTAGGCAGTGACCTTAAAGAAAAGGAGAAAAGTACAAAGTGGTATTTGCAGTTTAATGCCTTGGCTTTCATCGCGTGTAACAGATCTAATTTGCTAGAAATTTAGCTATAGTCTGTTCGCGGTTTCTTCACACTTTTTGAATCAAACCTTTGAAAAATCACCCCATGTATGACTTTTTTAGTTATCTCCTAAATGTACCATGTATCACAAGAGTTTTATACCTCTGTCAACATAAAAGTATCTTATTTTTCGTTAAATTGAAGTGTTGCCTGTATTTTATTTATAAATCATAATATTTCATTTATAATAAATATGAATAAAAACAGCGATAAAACACGTGTGTTGGCAGCGCGTAGTAAGAAATAGTTCTCACGCAAAATATCATTATAACTGAGTGCGCACGAATTCGGTGCGTTGTCCTTTGGTTTAATTTTCTAGAATTCGTTAAGCTTAGTTTGCACGAGGCGGAGGAATATCCTGGAAGTATAATTTAAGCAGGGCTTCAGAAAAGTGTGAAGCAACCGTGACTGGATTATACCAGAGAACGCATATCGCAGTCTATGGAGTACCCGTCGCACTGCTTTCTTATAGCCAGACGTTAACTTGAGGCGTTTAACATTTCTCACTAGGGATTCCCGTAAGGGTTCCGCTTGGCTGGAGATATTTTCAGTTTCTGAGGCGTAAAATCGCGGGATGGCTAAGGGCGACCAAGGTACGATCATCACATGCCTCATCAACTTCACGCGCAAGACAGTGAACTGTCGTGCAGTCTTTACACCAACTCGCCTCTTGAGGTTCTTAGCGTTGACATGACTCGTAATTATAAAGAGAGAAGTGTGCTGCACGTCCCTCTTGACAACTTTAAATATCCTGCACAGGTGTTTTCGTACGTGAAGATGATTGTGAAAATGCTCATTTAAGCCATTTTAGCTTTCAAAAAATACACATTAGAAACGAACAAATAAAACTAAAACTTGTCGTTTGTGGAATATTTTTTAATGCTCTTCCTAGGTGGGCATCTTTTACGCACGTAGAACAGGTTTTGCATTTTTATGCATTTTTTTAATGTCAATAATATGCAAGAATTTCTTTATATTTAACTTTTTTTTTCATATACATGGTCTATTATTTTGTGATAACATATGTGTCACGGTAGCCCACGGCATTAGTTTTCTTTGTAAATTTTTTCGTTTGCACAACTTAGTATTTGTTATCATGACATGACTGCAGCAAAAAAGGAAAATTTTGGATTTTACATGAAATTAACTTATTCAAAAAATTTATGTGTAAAATTGTTTCACCCGAGGAAAATTGCATCGCGTACAATGCATATAAGCTGAATAATGTTTGGTACAAATATAAAATTATAAATTGTTTGGTATCCGACACCCTTAAGGGTTCTTTCTACCTGCCTGACGCTAGAACTGCGTTGCAGTGTTTGAAATCCTGGTATTTCGACCAAATTACTAAACGTGCCCCCAGAATGTTTACCTACGAAAAGACATTATACCCCAGACGAGGAAATACACTCAGCACTACGAGAACACTGCACGCCAGTTCAGAGCCCTGTGCGTAGCAGTAATGGCGCTCTTGTAGAGTGTGCCGGTATAACCCTTATAGCTCCCTCTTTTCTCGGCCAAAACAGATGCGGCCCTTAAGAAGTGAGACTAATCATGTCTTGAAATGGAGGGGAGTGGCTTCCATAAAGCATTGTACCTGGCTGTACTACTTGCACATAACGCCAGCATGGATTTAGAAGATGGACTGGCACAGATTTTGCTCTTCACGATGTGTTGAGTACGATCAGGAAATCTGCAAACAAATACATCATGGCTATTTTTCTAGACATGTCTGGCGCGTTCGACAATGCCTGGTGGCCGGAAGTAATGCACAGACTCAAGGAAAAACGGTGTCCAGCTAACATCTACAGGGTCATCCTAGATTTCTTTACCAGTAGATGGAGTAGATACTCCAGCAAAAATGTACAGGTACAGAAGATGTTGACAAAGGAATGTCCCCAGGGATCAGTCCTAGGGCCGATACTATGGAACATCCTCTTTGATGTATTTTTAGAGTTGGGGCTCCCCTTGGGGCGCACAGTTTTTGGGTACGCCGATGACGGCTGAATCCTGGTTGCTGGCAACTCCAGGAAAGAACTAGAGACCACGGCCAGTGAAATTATGGAGAAGACGTGGGAATGGTCTAAGTCCACGAAACTAAGTTTCTCAGTAGAGAAAACGAAGATCATGTTAGTAAAGGGAAAATTGAAGAGGAGCCCAACTGTGCGCTCCGGGGGACAGCCCGTTAAGTATGTGCAAGAATTCAGGTATCTTGGAGTCATCATGGATGACAAGATGAATTTTTGAAGCATGTTGAGTATGTGTCACGGAAGTCAGTAGTGGTCTTTCAAAAGCTAAGAAGGCTAGTAAACACAAGTTGGGGCCTAAATTATAGTACCTTGCGTACCATCTATAAGGCAGTGTTTGAGGCCATCATCTCGTATGGCGCAGTGATGTGGCATCACCGAGCTGAATTTTCGTGGCACAGGCGAAAACTTATAAGTGCTCAGAGAGCAGCACTGCTGATCGTTACAAGTGCATATAAGACTGTCCCTAATGAGTCACTCCCAGTGATCGCGGGTGTGTTGCCTGTGGACTTGTTGGTCCGATACAGGGGCCTAGTGGCGGAGAGAGCACGGGCTGGCAGGCTGGTGAATGAAGAAAAGGATGAAATCTACAATGGCTTAATAGAAGAGTGGCAAACAAGATGGGTCAACTCGGACAAAGGTAGACAGACTTTCGAGCTGCTGCCCGATATGAGATCGAGACTGCGCTGTAAATGGATAGTGACGAACCATTACAGCATGCAGCTACTTACAGGTCACGGAAATATCAAAGCAAAACTTCGCAGCCTGCGGCTCGTGCACTCCCCACTATGTGAGGTTTGCGGGGTCGACGATACAGTCCAACACGTGATCACCGAATGTCTCAAGACTGAAGGTATAAGAAACTAGCTAGATACAAGAGTTGAAGAGATGGGCATTCACATGGGAATTGAAACATTCATGGAGAACAAACAATTCCACAAACTCTGGAACGAGTTTGCTACCAAAATTGGCAAAATACTAGAGGAGTTTGATAAATGGAACAGGCAAAATTCTGATGACCAATAATAGGGTACTCAGGCAAAGGCTTACAAAAAGTAAGTCGGAGTATTCTAGATTGGCGAGGATGACAGGTTTTTAAGAGAAAAAACCGGTAGAATACCGTGTAACGGCAAGTAAGAAATGTGAATGGCCCGAAGAGACCAAGAGGAGAAAGTGCCGTGCATTGCCTTACTCATCAGAGTACAGTTGCAATGTGGAAGGATGGAGGGTGTGTTGGCCTTCGAGCCTTAAAAACCTGTACTACTTGCATATGCTAACTCATTAAAAAGTACTATACACACTGCTAAAACTTTCAAAAAAGTACGAATTATATTGGATATTAAAGAAGAATGCATATATTTTGTAACAGTGAGAAATTTTTTGCTAGAATTTATTTGAATGTTAAAATAATTAGTCATTTAAGAGTTTATATTAATTATATTTTGAGTTTTTACTTTCTGGGTGTTTCAAAAAGTGTATTTTTGCAAGGAAACCTTCAGTAAGTAGGACAATCATAATAATTACTATGGAGGTAGGTGCATGTACGAAAATATTGGTATTTATATTAAAAAGTATTTTTAATAATTTATTTTAAGCACATTTATTTTAGTTCTAAAAATGATTTTTTTTGTGACTGAAGTGGATGTGCATAAAATAAATCACTGAAAAAAAAGTGTAAACATTAATAATTTTTATTACATAACAACCAGAGTAATTATTATTATAATCTTGCTTAATAGTTTTTTTTTGCAAAATGTGCTTTCTAGGCATCCTGAATAAAAATACGCATACGTTTTGATTAAAAAAGTTATTTATTGATTTTTAAAACATTTAAAAAAAGGTGTAGCAAAATATTCTAGTGTTACAAAATATAGCCATTTTTCTTTCATTTGCAACACAAATCGTACTTTTCAGACAATTTTGGTAATGCGTGCACTGCTTGTTAATGAGTTCTGCATGTTCTACAGTCAGGTGCTTTGCTTCATTGGAAGCTACTTTCCTTCTGAACTGAAGCTGTCAGTAAGTAAGAGGTCATTGCAAGAGACAAGGAAGACTTGCGGCGAGGGTTTACACACTCTCGTCTCGCAAAGTGTTCTCTGGGGAGACTGTGTTTACAAGAGCCGGGGGACCCACCTTGACATTCCAAGAACTCCTCCCCCCTCGCACTTTTACGTCATGTTTGTGGCCGGCGTCGCTGAGGGCGACTCCAGATATAGTAATCGGAAAGTAGGCGCTCCGCTACTTTCACACCAGGCCTCGGGAGGGGAGGGGGAGTTAGGAGTGGGGACAGACACACTGTGTAATGTCACTTTCACGAGGGAGTGGCCCCAGCCAGATAACAGTCCCCTCTCCAAGACGTGTTGACATTTCGCGACCTCCACACGCTGATGCCCTTCACCTTGGCTTTCTGGGTCGCGCCGCGCGTAGTCTGGGACGCCCCTCAAGTCTGCTGCCGTAGATAAGCCGCCTGTCTCGAGCTGCCTCACATGTTCTTTACTGTATATCCCTTTGAAGCAGCCCTACCACAGTGATTTTGTAAAATACAATTCAGTTTCACTGTTAACGGCAGATTTCATGTAACGTAGCGGAGGTCTATAAAAGTAATCTAACATTACAGAACGGTTACATGTATCACTAACAGAGCCTTAGTAAGACACTGGGGAACTTAAGAAATCTCAAAAGATGTTAGAATTATTGAGTTTCATATTTCTACCAACACTTACGTGTCATTGACCACGAAATGTTCAAGATCCTGCAACATTGCGACATGCGATAATTTTATGTAATTTACTTTGCCATTTCGGATTTTTTATATTTGAAAATTATGTTATCACAAGTGACGCATTGAAATATGTTACAACTTTGCCGCCTGCTCGTGGGGTTTTGTGTTTGTTGCCCTATCTCATAACCGATATGTTGCATTCAGAGAACAAAATATCTGAACAGTTTTGATTGCGTTTGGCACGTGGGCAACTTGACGGAGTCCAGCTCCTGCCCCTCGTTGTAGAAGTCGTTACTGCCTACAGATCCTGTGAGTACAAGACATGCGCGAAAAACGTCGTTCACAGGACGAACTGCATCGTCAACGCTAAGTACTGTAACATGATGCACAAAATGGCAGTCTTGTATAAGCAGAAGAGTGGTTTAATTAGTTAAGTTATTACATAGTGTAAAATAACTAATTTACAGATTTAACAACATAATACAATTTTTCAAGAGACAATAACATTTTCAGTGTAATGAAAATGAGTGTAATATGTATTAAATAAAGTAACTAAATTTTTTTACTGTGCAATTGACTTTACAGCTAATACGTAATTATTATTGTAAATAATTATTGTTGTGGTAAGTTACGGGAAACTCATACTGTAAGTAGAGCCTTCGTTTATCCGGACTAACTGGGACCAAACCTGAACAGGATTAATGAAAATCCGGATAATTCGGAAATTAAAGGGATGATACAGGACTCCGAACAAATAGCATACTATAAATTAAATTCACATAAATTAATCATAAAACATTTTATACGCATAAATACTGTCAAAGGCTCTTCACGGTAAACTGAGCACTTTTGAAAGCCCGACTTATGATCTACTTGTATGTACGTTGTGCATTCTTCCGCTTTATGTAAAATTAACATTGCCATGGGCCTCATCACTTTATTTATTCTTCGGTCAAGTAAAACTGTAAAATTATTAGAAAAGTAAACATTTTACAAATCTACTAATTTTTACACTTAGATGCATAAAAAAAACAGAAAGCGAAAGAAATAATTTAGTTTTCACAGGTGGCTACCTAACACTCTTTATTCGACGTAAAGACATGGAACTACTTTTTCTCCATCGTCGTCATCTTTATTACTTGGCCCATGTCAATCAGTTCGCTCGTTAAAATATATGCAGGTATGAGCAGTGACCTTTTTCTAAGGTTGATTTCAAAAGTACTAACTTTATCGTGAACAGACTTTAGTTAAACGAACAGTGCTAAAGCAGGCAGTGATCACTTAGGAGTTTGCCTACGTTGAGTTAAGAGTTTGAGGCATCAAGTGCGCCATCGCCGCTACGCGCAGCATTTACATACACACTACGTGCTGTGTTCGCGACGTGCTACGTGTGCCTATGGGACTTTAAGCGACGACGCTATCATTTTATTTCTGGAAAGTCTGAGGCAAGGTTCACTGCATGTTCCTAACATTGTTTCGCATGTTTCCAACCAGTATCTTATAAGATAAAACAGTGCGAAAAAAAAAAGCCGTTTTTGCTATGTTAGAGGGCTCAGAAATAGTATTTACAAATTTACAATGTGAACGACATATTTAGAGTATTATTCGTAACTCTTCTGAAGAGTGTTTTTATCGTGCATCGGTATAATAGAAACACGTTTAGTGGTTTCGTATATATATAAAAAAAAAAAAACCAACCTGATTTCGAACACTTTGCAACGCAATTCAAGCGGTAGGCGGCGACCCTGTCATTTTATTGACGTGGAAGGTCTGTAACAAAGGCGAGTACAGGTTGCTATAGGCCAGGGATGCTCAAACGGTCGACCGCGATCGACCGGTCGACCGCGAGAGCTTTAAAAGTCGATCGCGGACATATGTCCACATTCCCTCAAGAAATTAAAAATAAGCGCCTTCCGTCGGTCACTCGTACGGCGACACTATGTTACGTAATAATAAAATGTAAAGTCACGCCGAAAAGAACGCTGCGCACCGCCGGAGTTGTCGGCGCGGCTTAGTATTGTTTGCTCCCATTGTTTGTAAAGAATGGCTTTCTGGATTAAGAAACCGCCTTGTGAGTTTTATTCCGTTTCGGCAAGTTTGCAAGTTTGGTAAAATGAAACAAAAATTTTATCCGTCGCCTGGAGCGCTAATCGTTATGAGAGCACACCTTCGCGCTAATCGTTATGAATATTATGGCGGCAACGATTTACAAAATGTAAACATAACCTGATCAAAGTGTACCCGGCATAGTAACACGCGAGTGTGGCCGGCGCTTAACCGAAAAAAAAAAACATACATAGGTCGTAACAGCGACAGGCTTACCATCTGTCATGATAGAGCTCAGTTCTACCCCCTTACTTTTTTTTTGTCGATCGCTTGCCCCCCACTTTTTTTTGCGGTCGATCGCTGATGGTACAAGTCTGAGCACCCCTGCTATATGCTATTCACGGTAAAGTGAGCACTTTTGAAAGCCATCTCATTTGGAATAGTAGTCAATAAATATATTTTATTTTAGCCTTAGACCTTAACTTTCGAGTGCGGTGAAATCTTCACACTGTGCTTATTACTTGCATGGCAATGTTTATTAAAAAAGGTGGTTAAAGGATAAAAAATTACTGAAATAAAAAAGTAACTACAGCCTCAAAAGTGCTCACTTTACCGTGAACAGCCTATATCGTAGTTTCGCTCGAGTCCGGGCAGTATGTTTTAAGATACAGCGGTCTTAAAAAGCCATTATTAACGGTTTTGGATCACTTTAAAGTGATATTTGTACCAAGCGTGACTGCGTGCGATCTTGAAAGTATCACCCAGTCCTCGTGTGGGGTATGTTTTCTTTTAGTAGGTAAACACATTATGAATACGTTAAGAGGTCCCTATAGTAAAATACTGTCTGTGTATTTCAGTGTTTGTGCGTACACCCGTATTTCATTAAGTAAATGTTCTCGGAATACAATTTTTTCCCAGGAAAGGTAGAAAAAAAAAGCAATTATATACATACCCTATTTTATACTTTTATCCTAGTAAATATATTCAGAAAGAAAATATAGTGAAAAGGGTTGAAAAAAAAAACAGAATTTTTAGAAAATATCCGTTTAAGGGAAAGGAGATAAGTACAAAGTAGCATAATGTAGTTTTGTTCAATGGCCTACATCACGTGTATTAATATCCTACTGTTAAAGATCTGATTTGCGAGAAATTGAACTTCCCGGAAATGTACATCGCAGTCTTGTCGCAAAGCTTCTTTATAGCCAGACATAACCTCGAGACGTTAAAAAAAATTTTACTAGGGGATACTACGGTAGGCGAACGCCTTAAGTTCTGTAGATGTAAATCCTCCGTGCGTTCGTGTCTTCGGACAGAATCACCGTGAGAGGAGGCTGGCGTCAAGAAGCGCCGACTATGCCATTGGAGGGACAGACCGGTGGCGCGGCGTTCCGGCCAGCCGGACGAATGGACGAGGCGCGGTATGAGGACGGAGCAAGAAACGGGAGCACCCAGAGAAAATCCCCACACCATGGCGATGTCTAACACACTCCCCAAGCGAGACACCTTTCTCCGTCGGGAACCGACCTGGGACCCCTAATGACAAGGGGGCACAGTCTATCTAAACCACTGAGTCAATTGCGGGTCCAATCATTTTCTTGAGTCAATTGTATGACGTTAATGTGCAACACTATGTACCAATTTATTTTGTAACGGAATAAAATATTACAAAACCGTACATACTGTATTGTAATCTATAATCCGGAGAAATGAGTACCAAGACCAGCGAGGGTCTAATGATATACGTATTTGAATTAAACTTTCTTGCGCTGTGTAAGTTTGAAACAGTATTTTTTAATTGCTATCCTAATTATTATCATTGTACTTTTTCTTTACGTCAGAACTAGAGTGTCTTCCTATGCAGTACTGCATCTAACTGTACACAATATAAAACTTATTAAAAAGTATTACGCGAACTTCCAAAATTTTCATAAAAGTACGACCTATGTTGCATGTGAAATACACTGAGGCGACAAAAGTCATGGGATACCTCCTAATATCGTGTCGGACCTCCTTTTGCCAGGCGAAGTGCAGCAACTTGGCGTGGCATGGACTCAACAAATCGTTGGAAGTCCCCGGCAGAAATATTGAGCCATGCTGCCTTTATAGACGTCCATAATTGCGAAAGTGTTGCCGGTGCAGGAGTTTGTGCACGAACTGACTTCTCGATTATGTCCCATAAACGTTCAATGGGATTCATGTCGGGCGATATTGGTGGCCAAATCATTTGCTGGAATTGTCCAGAGTGTTTTTCAAACCAATCGCGAACAGTTGTGGCCCGGTGACATGGCGCATTGCCTTTCATAAAAATTCCATCGTTGTTTGGGTACATGAAGTCCATGAATGGCTGCAAGTGGTCTCCAAGTAGCTGAACATAACCCTTTCCAGTCAACGATCGGTTCAGTTGGACCAGAGGACCAAGTCCATTCCATGTAAAAACAGCCGACACTATTATGGAGCCACCACCAGTTTGCACAGTTCCTTGTTGACAACTTGGGTCCATGGATTCGTGGGGTCTGCGGCACACTCGAACCCTACCATCAGCTCTTACCAAATGAAATCGGGACTCATCTGACTAAGCCACGGTTTTCCAATCGTCTAGGGTCCAACCGATATGGTCACGAGCCCTGGAGAGGCGCTGCAGGCGATGTCGTGCTGACAGTAAAGGGACTCGAGTCGGTCTTCTGCTGGCATAGCCCAGTACAGCCAAAGTTCGCCGACTTGTCCTAACGGACACGTCCGTCGTACGTCCCACATTGATTCCTGCGGTTATTTCACGCAGTGTTGTTTGTCTGTTAACACTGACCATTCTGCGCACACGTCGTTGGTCTCGGTCATTAAATGCAGGTGGTCGGCCACTGCGTTGTCCATGGTGGGAGGTTATGCCTGAAATTAGGTATTCTCGGCACACTCTTGACACTATGGATCTCGGAATGTTGAATTCCCTAACCATTTCCGAAATGGAATGTCCCATGCGTCTAGCTCCAACTACCATTCCGCGTTCAAAGTCTGTTAATTCCCGTCGTGCGGCCATAATCACGCCAGAAACCTTTTCACATGAATCACTTGACTTCAAATGAAAGCCCAACCAATACACTGCCCATTTATACATTTTTTCCGCGATACTACTGCCATCTGTATATTTGCATATTGCTATCCCATGACTTTTGTCACCTCAGTGTAAGAATGGCTATACTTTCAATCACTGTAACATATTCTGCTAAAACTTTCTTATTTAAATAATTAAAAAATTCAATTTGTAAGATTTTATATGAACCAAAATTTTAGAGAATTTCAAAGCTGATTGCCCTAGAGAGCCCACTTTGCAAGGAAATATTCAAGTATGGCAATCACAATTATTACTATGTAAATAATAACAAAAATGTTAGAAAATGTTTTTAATAACTGATTTTATGTACATTCATAATAATTTCAGATAGTAACTATCGTGGCTGAAATGGATATGCATAAAATCAATTATTACAAATATTTGTAACCATTACTGCTAATTGTTCATTACATACAACCAGCGTAATTATTATGATGATCTTGATTGATGAATATTTTTTCTTCAAAATGCCCTTTCTGCCAGAAAGAAACCCCCTTAAATTTTGGTTAAAAGTAGACTTTTATCAATTGAATTTTAAAAACATTTAAATTATAGCTTTTTTAAAAAGTTTACAAAAATATTTTACAGTGTTACAAAACATAAGCATTCCTGTTTCGCATGCAACGTAAATCCTACTTTCTGGCAATTATGGTAACACGTGAACTACTTTTTAATGAGCTGTACTGTTGGGTACTCCATTGGGACCCACTACTCTTGTACCTTGAGAAACGTAAATGTGCACGAGTTCATCTCATGACGGGTTGGAAGTCAAACAACGCACGTATTAATAATAATAATAATTACACACCAAAAATGGGGGAGCAAATAGTGAACTATTGCAGGAGCAGCGGTGGCGCAGTGTCCAGGGTGCTCGCCCCCCACCACGGCGATCCGGGTTCGATTCACGGCGGGTTCACTCCCGCATTTTCGCATGTGGGAATCGTACTGGACGATGCCGCTTGCCGGCGGGCCCTCTCGGGGTACTCCCGCCTCCCCCGCCCTTGCATTCCATCGCCGCTCCATTCTAGGGCTTCACTTCTGTCATGCCCGGGGATGACGGCCACCTACGGGTCCCAGCTGGAAAGACCGTCACTAGGTGGGTGTCGCCTTGCCCTGGGTGCACTCCCCCACACGCCATTATTATTATTATTGAACTATTGCAATGCAAGCGGCGGTTTTTCTCTTCCCGTGCATGCAAAAATTATATTGTTATAATTTTATTTCCCAGTAATTTTAATTACAAATTTCAGGTAACAGATAAGTCATTATCTTTTGGAGTTGTTCTTGACACACTTTCGTTATTTTCTACAACAATCATTCTAAATTATTTTTGTAATGATTAACCTATAGTGATTATTGAGGTGCCGGCCAAGTATAGGCTGTCAGCATAAACAAAAAATTACACCCGTAACGTATCCAGGACTCCTCTATCCGTAAGTAGACGTGCAAACAAGCATGCCACGGAGGTGCCTTAATGATTTCTGACAAATGCGTCTCTACAGTGCAGTCGAATAACTGACAGTTTATTCAGATGGGACCACATGCGCTGTTCTCTGTGCTTTTATGTTTACTATGTTGAGACCATCAACTTAATCACGACAGTCTCCACACTACACCCGACAACTTTGTTTAGACGCATTTGTTATGAACTTGCGTGATTCTTTTTCATAAAATGTTCTGAAGCAGGAGGAACATTTGCTTAATAAATTAATTTATTTACAGTTGTTTGGAATGAATACACCATTATAGTGATGTATTAAATTGACATTTAGAGCCACCGGTAAATTTTTTATTTACGTAATTATTAATATTTCTTGTCCTTGACGCTAAATGGTTCACGGTGATGTACGGGTTAGCATGCGTATTGGTCACCCAAAATACTAAGGTTTGAATTTAAACATCAACATGAATATTTGCAATATTTCTTTGCAAGGACGTTTGGTTCATAGGCGCTCGCAAGGTGGGTGCAGGGGGTGCAGCTGACCCCCATTGTATCATGTTATTAGGAAACTAAAAAAATATTGATAATTTCGTATTTTCATTAGACAGTATGTGTGTTTCAATGACCACTGAATTAAAAGTATGTTTAGTATTGCATACACTATTTGTGATTTATTCGTTTAAATATATTATTCGTTTGTATTTTTAATACCGTAAATGTGGATTTTTATGTTGCGGTTTGCACCCCCCCCCCCCAACTTCCTTATTCTGTGAACGCCTATGGTTTGGTTTATTATTGTATAGACCATAAACACGAAACGGAAGTAATTTACAAATTCATCCAGTCCTCTGACGTAACTTTATTAACTGAAATACTTTCATAATCTACAATACTTTTGCACTGAGCGTAAAATAAAATCCAAACAAAAATTTAATGTGATAATAATATTATCAGAGACCCGGAATTTTCGTGAATTCATTTGAGAACAAGCTATACTTTAAAAACATGTGTACTTGACTAACTTTTTCAATTGTATCGCAGTTTACTCGCCACGTACTCGACGAATTCCAGCCAATAATTAATTTGACAGAAAAAGCGTACCAAATCCCGTGCTTCCTGACTTGGGTAAAACTGGAGCAAAGGACTGTGGAGTCTAGCATGTTGCCAAATGAATCTGCGAAATTTTCAGGGCACTAATTATTATCCAGTAATGGAAATTTGCAAAATATAACACTGCAAGGTAAAAGTCAGAATTTGGAGTGTTGGAAAGGGGAAGCGAAAGACTACGCGATCGACGTTGCTTCTTCCTACCCCGTGGAGCCGCGGTGGCTGAGCTGTTAGACTGCTCACCCTTCACCAAGGACAACCGGATTCAATCCCCGGTCGGGTCACCCCCGGATTTTCGCAAGTGGGAACCGTGCCGGACTATGCCGCTGGTCGGCGGGTTTTCTCGGGGATCTCCCGTTTTCCCAGCCCTTGCATTCCGGCGCTGCTCCATTCTCACCTCACTTCACCCTCATCGGCTCTCAAGACCTCGTTGTTTAGAGCCACTCAAATCTTTCAACTCAACTCTTCCTACCCCCTCTATGAAATATTTGCTTCCAACGCGCCTTCATAGAGACCTTTCCATGCAAATGTGGTATCGTTTAGTAATTGCGTTTTCCCACTACTCGTTCCAACAAGGATGCTGGTTCTGCGGCGGCTCGAGCTGGGTTGACATATTTGAGCGGCTCTTAACGATGTCTTGAGATGATAATGGAGCAGTGCCGGAATGCAACGGCGGAGGAAACGGCATATCGCCGAGAAAATCCTCCGATCAATGGCACGTACCTGCACGATTTCCACTTGCGAAAATCCGGGAGTGACCGGCAGGAGATTGAACTCGGTTCGCCTTGTTGGGAGGCGAGCAGGCTAACCGCTTAGCCACCGCGGCCCCGCGGTGGTTCGAGAAGTGCGCTCTGGGCCACTTATGAAGGTCAGTATATTTTAAGTTTTATGTCTCATAGTTTTATGCACAGAGGATTAAGACGACGGGACTTCCTGAATATAGTGCTCCGAACCACCCGGATACCGACTTGTTACTTAGAAATTTTGTCACACGGGGTGTTGAGCTCGAACTGCCGCCGCACCAACATCCTTGCCATATGAGCCTTAGAGCTCGCGGCCACTACAGACCCTCCCGTCAAGTTGCTTTTACACGACGTCAAATGGATTTTTTACGAAGCCTCGCATGAGAAATTTCATGCGAGAATATCAGGAAAATCCAACGAAAAACGAGCCCGCAGATCACAATTGTAGCAAAATATCTCCTTGCATGAGGAAAGTTGATGGCCTCGGAATAGCCATAATGTTAATAATTAAACCTCATGGATACACGCTGTTTTAAATTAGGATATTTTCTGTTCTCGTCCAACAATGTCACAACAATATCTGAACTCCCCTCCATTTCCAAATAAAATTTTCAAGAATTCTTCACACTAATATTTTTCGCCTGATTCCTCTTTGCACAGCTAGCCTCTACTTTTCTCCTACCTCTCTGATTGGTATAAAACATGTACAAAAATGGCGGCTTGTAACATCGGAGTTGCGTGTATAAGTAAAAACTCTAAAGAAAATTTACGGGTCATTTTATATCATTGCCAACCGTTTGGTCACAGCGGCCCCATGAATCTACCGTCTACCGTATGATCGTGTGCGAATCACCGCTACTAGTACAAAAATAAGTTCTTGAACCCTATTCATAAGCATGCGCAGGAGGGGTGCAAAAGGGCAGCTGCACTCCCATTGCATAATGTCATTAGGAAAATAAAGAAGCATCTCACCAATTTGGTATTTTCACTTGACAGTCAGTGTGTTTGAAACCACCATTGAATAAAAAAATAAGTTTAATGTAGCGTGAACTATGTATTTGTGATGCATATGTGTAAATATACCCTTACTTTGTATTTTTAATATCTTAAAGTTGAATCTTTATTTTGCGGTTTGCATCCCCTCCTCCCCGTTCAATTACCTAACCCTGCGCACGCCTACGACACTAATGTTTAGGACACTTGCCATGTATCGTGGCCTGCAAGATCGCCAGACCTCGATCCCTCAGACTTGTTTCTGTGGGGTCACTTCAAAGAACTTGTCTGCAGGGATACACCAAATTACATTGTATATATGGTGGCAAAACTTAGTGCCGCGATTACTGTAGTTGAAAAGGAGGTGCTGGATAATGTGAAAGGTAATATTCTGCTACCTGCTGCCGCATACCAGCGAATGGACGATGGACACTTTGAACATCTTAGGTAAACGTATTGTGGACCTCTATTGTGGACCGCTATTTCAGCTCATGCGTGTATTAATGTGTACTGTCATTATATGATGTATTGCATGTTATAAAACTTCATCACAGCACTACTGAGTAGCTGGTGCGGTTCCCCACACACGATCATGTACTGGATTCATGGGGCCGCTTATGAGACCAAACTGTTCGCCATAGTAAAAAAATGACCCGTTTATTTTCTTCTCAGTCATATGACTAGCAGAGAATGACCAATACACTCATTCGTCTCGTGCAAAACTCTCCTGAAATAGGGCACGAGATATTCTTGCATGAAATTTAGAATGAAAGAGCCATCTTGCACGGGTTTTGCATAAATTTCGCCATCGTGTTAAGGACTGCTTAAGACATGAAGGCTGCCTGAAAGATTGTGCAGTGACCGACCTGACTCGCGGGCGAGACTGCCGCTCAGTCGTAAACCTCAAGTCGACACACTTAGGTTACTTTCACGGCCGGGCCAGTGGTGGGAAAAACCCACTAACGAGCAACCGTAAACAACGCTTACCCCGCCGCTGAGAGCATCAATAACATCCCCTCACGTCGTTCTGCTTCCTTATCCCCTCCTCTTTGACGTGGCATAAACCAAGCCACTCTCTACTCCTTCGCAAACAGTCATCCCCGTAAACAAACATATCTCCAAGTGGGAGTAAATTCCACTTGAATACGTTTTCGCCACTTTCCTTTTGTGTTCATCAGAACACCAATCCCAGCATTGAACAAATGCTTCCCCGGATTCCCTCCAACGTTCGTAGCCCTTGACTTTGTATTCCAACGCCCTGGGTAGTCCAAGTGAGACCTGCAGCCTTCTTCAAGGCATTGGATCACCCACGGTTACCAGCTGAATTTTCCTCCGGTTTTCATTTATCGGGAGGCGCGTGAAGCTTTTATTCACTCACAAGAGCCCACTTGTCTACACAGGACTCCTCTGAAATATCCTTCTGAAGATCACGTCGTCGCATCTCGGTATCGCGACAACGATGTCACGATATCTCGTAGGTACAATCGCAAGTGTACCTCTGGCAATTATTTATTTACTTGCCGATCCTGCTGAGACCATTTCTCACCGTACCACTTACGTGGGAACACAGAAATTGACCACCTGTCAAGAATAGTTCAGTAGTCATATTTTTAAAAAAATCTGACTGACAAACACTGTTTCAAGGTATTTACTAGAATCCTTCTGATCTCATTATCTTCTGGCTAAAAAGGGAACTGTCTCGTCGAGATCCACCTATAAGTTTTCCTGTAATACTCATCTCGTTGTCCAGAATGTTTGTCAGTGTCTTGGTTTTCGTCTCATTTAACACCACCTGAACTAGTTTGTTACGTTGTTACAGGCCTCGAAGTAATTCTTTGCTTTTAACTTTCTTCTCTTCGAGAATGACAGCTGATTAGTGAACTTCGCAGGTTGGATACCTTCATTTAGTTTACGTTAATGCCGTGTATTAAATGTCTCTAAAGACTTATCTGCAATTCCTTTTAATCACTCTATCTTCCTCAAGCTTTTTTCTGTATTTTACTGTTTATAATGACCATTGTAATTAACTTATTAATTTGGGAGCACTAGGTTCCACCACATGCATTCAGTTTTCGATATGCGTTTGACACTCCGTTTCGTACAATCGATCAAGTCTGGTGTTTTTTGCAAGTTCGTTTCCTGCTCTGTATATTTTGCCTGCCAGTCCCGCACTGTTAGTAGCTTTATACTTCATGTTTTTGATTTCTCCAGAATATATCAGTTGTATCCAACCACATTTTACAGACATTGGGAGGTGACTCCTTATGCAAAATAAGATGGAAAACATAACATGACCTTTACGACGTATGTGCTAAAGCGATTATTGAGAAAGGTACGCGCCTTGAAAACACGATATTTCGACAGGGATTTATTAACACATTTCAGAAAATGCGTGAGATCAGATAGCAAATTCTAAGTGCACTGAAAAAGCAACGAAACCTGTGCACAGCCGTTGAGTCGTCATTTAGACTCCGTACGCAGATTCAATCGCTTATTTAGCGAGTGACAATTTTAAGTTGACATCAGTTACCATTCGACAAGTATGTTACAGATTATGATTGAAATGATTATTCGTACGCCGGTTATCCAAACAGTATTTCTTAAGTTAACAGAATCGTTACAGTAATTTTTCGAAGTGACGACCCTGTAAGTCAATACACAACTGGTAACGTTGCGGCAAGGTTTGTCGAGTTCTTTCAAACATTCCGGGCGTGTTTCGTATGATGTTATAGGCGTCCATAATTCGTGTCTCAAGTTTCTCTGGTCGTTCCATAGGAATAGCATACATCAAACTCTTTGATTGGGCACACAGGAAAAAGTCAAGTGGACTCATGTCAGGTGAGCGCGGAGGCCATTCATAGGGCTGCGATAGCCAATTCACGTTGCGTGCATGTATACCCATGTAGCGACACTGCTATGTGTTGGAGCACCCTCGTGCTGAAACCACATGTCGGGTCTAACACGAAGTAGTACATATTATAACAATACAGGCAGTGTCTCAGACAAAATATCACAGTACAGCGCTCTAGCCAAACGATATAAAGTATACACAAATTGTTCTACGCCACGTATTGATGAAAATCTCACCTCATATATACGAACATACGTGGCATGCGGATTTTCTCCAGCGAAGTTGTATGCTGAACTGCTGTTAAATACCCCGCCTTGCGTAATGTTGCCTCGTCGGTGAATAGCAGCAAAGTGCGAAGTTAGGTATCACGGCACACTGTTTCAGAGACCACACGCATGACTGACGTCTTAGGCAATCATTCGAGGATAAATGCTGTGCACGTTGCAGGTGATACGGCAGCGGCAACTGCTCATCAAGAATGCACCACACTGTCGTATGACTTGCCCAGCAACATTTGAGATTGTACCTACACTAGTAGAAGGCGCATCACTCACGGCTCCGAGAACATCTTTAAGTGCAGGTGTCCTGACGCTCCACTCACGGGTTTCTGCATTTTTTTTACTACCAGTGAACCGGTATCCCGAAGCCGTTGGCGAATTCTTTGGAACAATGGGTGCCCGGGCTGACGGCGTTGCGGAAACCATTATGCATACAATCTTGCTGATGCTCTACCATTGCAATTGGCAACACCATACGCTAATAAGTGCATATCTGCGAGCTCTTGTAAGAAGTACGGTTTTATTATTGCCCTTACGTGTCACCATCAGAACACACTGTCGTACTAATAGATTTGTAAAAAACAGTGTTTCTCGACAGCAAGTTCACAACAGTTATGTTGGGCACCGTGTGGTCTACATTGCCTGTCTAGCTAAGGCGCAGTTAGTTACGCATCTCAGGTTGCACAGCTGCCATGCATTGTACCGCACCCACCCAAATATTGTGTGCTTTGGCGAGAACAGTTGGCATGAGAGAGTTGCACCAAGGAAACCACTTTTGTTTAGACTGGGGCCGCGGTGGTGCATCGGCCAGAACGCTCGCCTCCCACCAAGGCGAACAGGATTCGATTCCCGGCGGGATCGCTCCCTGATTTTCGCATGTGTATATCCCTGCTGGACGATGACGCTGGTCCTTCTCGGGGATCTCCCGTTTCCCCCGCCCTTCCATTCCGGCACTGCTCCATACTCACGTCGCTTTATCCTCGTCGGTCTCTACCCATGTGTCTGTCGTGGTGATTTGGGATGGAAGGGGCTGAAGATGGAAGGAAGGTGGGGCGGGAAGGCAAGAGGTTTCCCGAAGAAACCCACACAACAACAGTGTCCGTTACATTCCTCACGTGATCATTCTCATCCTAAAATCTCTCCCTCCCCCCAGTAATTACATTGTATGAAAATCGAAAACGTATTTCGACTCCGCCACGATGATCAGAATTTTAGCAGTACAAGTTCTATCTTTCGTTGTTATGTCGTGGTTACACGCTGCAAGACTGCGAACCGGTTCAGTGCTTCAATTACAGAGGCTATGGAGGATTTGCATCACAAGCCAAAGTTACCGTTAGCACATATGCCTCTGCAACTCAGAGGCGCATAATACTTCAGTCAGACGAGCGTCTTCAAATGAGGTTTCACCTTCAACTTTATATATATTTTTATTTCACAATTTCTTTTGTTATCATTTTATAATAAACTATTAACATGTTTTGGTTATGTAGTTATATTTGCCAACGCTTATTTATTATTCTTTAAGCGAGGAAAACATATCAACATATGTTAATAAACTTAGTTTATTCTCGTGTTAGTTGTGTTGTACTTAAAAAAAAAGCGTAACATTTGTTATTTAGTCAGTATACTTATGCCGTATTCTATTGAGTATTGAAATGCTGTGTTCTTGAGCAGATAAATGTTTTACTTCTCGAAAAAATAACGTTTTTATAAGTTTTTAATATGGATTCCATCAGTACTCCGATGCAGGACTTGTCATATGCAACACATCTTAAGTATGTTTTTGGCAGCAAATTTTTTAAAGACTTTCTACATTAAACAATTATATTTATGTTATAAATTATTAGCCTTTTGATTCTTAAAGTGCCGGCCAACAGCCGAAGGGCGATTATAGTCTGGTAGCGTAAACAAAAGATACACCCGTAACTTATCCAGAGTTGGAGCCTAGGACACCTCCAAACGTAAGCCGGTGCGCTGTCAAGCAGGACACAGAGATGTCTTGTTTATGTAAATTAATCCCGACAGTGCAGTCGAATAACTGTGTTTATTATGGGCGAGACCACAGACGCTATTCCCTGCAAGAGGTAGTTGGTGCCTTTGNAAAAAAAAGCGTAACATTTGTTATTTAGTCAGTATACTTATGCCGTATTCTATTGAGTATTGAAATGCTGTGTTCTTGAGCAGATAAATGTTTTACTTCTCGAAAAAATAACGTTTTTATAAGTTTTTAATATGGATTCCATCAGTACTCCGATGCAGGACTTGTCATATGCAACACATCTTAAGTATGTTTTTGGCAGCAAATTTTTTAAAGACTTTCTACATTAAACAATTATATTTATGTTATAAATTATTAGCCTTTTGATTCTTAAAGTGCCGGCCAACAGCCGAAGGGCGATTATAGTCTGGCAGCGTAAACAAAAGATACACCCGTAACTTATCCAGAGTTGGAACCTAGGACACCTCCAAACGTAAGCCGGTGCGCTGTCAAGCAGAACACACAGATGTCTTGTTTATGTAAATTAATCCCGACAGTGCAGTCGAATAACTCTGTTTATTATGGGCGAGACCACAGACGCTATTCCCTGCAAGAGGTAGTTGGTGCCTTTGTAACATTTATGGTTTTNCTGTTTATTATGGGCGAGACCACAGACGCTATTCCCTGCAAGAGGTAGTTGGTGCCTTTGTAACATTTATGGTTTTCAGCCCAACAATTCAACCGCGAGAGTCGCCTGACAAATTTATTTTGGATACTTGTGCTATGAACCTATGTAATTATTTCTTATAATATGTTTTGCAGCAGTAGGAACAGATTATGCGGAACAAAATAATTTATTTACAGTTATTTGGTGGGGCCATTGTAATGTAGTAGTCAGACTACTCGCATCTCACCAAGGCGAATCGGGTTCGATTCCCAGCAGGGTCACGTGAATCTACGCACGAGGGAAATGTGGCGGACGTTGACGTTTGTGGGCGGGTTTTCTCGGGGTCTCCCGTTTCTCATGCCGTTGCATTCCGCCGCTGCTCGATCTGCACCATGTTTTGCAACATACCAGTATTTTTTTTTTGCAAAGGCTGTATGTCGTTACGTTTAATTGTATTGAAGAATAGCTCACGTTCATTTCGAATTGTCCACTCATTTCGTTTACATGTTTTATGTCTGCACCCGTGCTTTGTAGAACGACCCCAACAGCGGCAAGTCCCAATCATGATAAATAATTCTAAACCACAGTCTATTCGCGGTTTCTTCACACTTTTTGAATAAAACCTTTGACAAATTACGTTATGTATGATGTGCTTGGTTATTTCACGTATCACAGGAGTTTTATTCTTATATTAGCATAAATGTATCTATTTTTTGTTACATTGAACTTTTACTTATATTTTTTATCTATAAATTATAATATTTCATTTATAATTAANTGTATCTATTTTTTGTTACATTGAACTTTTACTTATATTTTTTATCTATAAATTATAATATTTCATTTATAATTAACATGATTAAAAACAGGGACAAAATAGGTGTGTTGGTGATGCCTAGGAGGAAATAGTTCTTATGAAAAAATGTATTACACTGAATGCTCACAAATGTGGTGCACTGTCCCTTTGGTGTAATTGGCTAGACTTGGTTAAGATTTGTGAGCATGAGGTGGAGGGATATCCTGGAAGTAGAACTCAGCAGGGCTTCATAAAAGTTGGAAGTAACGGNGCAGGGACAAAATAGGTGTGTTGGTGATGCCTAGGAGGAAATAGTTCTTATGAAAAAATGTATTACACTGAATGCTCACAAATGTGGTGCACTGTCCCTTTGGTGTAATTGGCTAGACTTGGTTAAGATTTGTGAGCATGAGGTGGAGGGATATCCTGGAAGTAGAACTCAGCAGGGCTTCATAAAAGTTGGAAGTAACGGTGAAGCGTAAATGGACTGTAGTGAAGGTCGTGTGGCGTGTGAGAGTGAGTTGAGAAGGGAGATGCGTCGTGCTTGTTGCAGCTGCTACTGAGGACGGCGACGACAGCTCGCGGCTACGACGCCTACACGTCGTGCCCTCGCCAACTGCGCACCTCCAAGATGTGGCCCGAGCCGCCCTGCGACTTCCGCTCGCAGTCGTGGTGCAGCATCCCGGGCAGCGCCTACCCCTGGTGAGCACTCCCTTCACCCCCAGTATCCGGCACGTGCCGCTTGCATTCTCGACTATCTGTCGCCTATTATAGCCCAACCTCGGCTTCTTCACAATTTTTTAATCAAACCTTTGAAAAACCAGACTATAATCGCCTGGTTGTTTCCTAAATGTCACATCTCAAAGGCTTTTATCATTCTGTTAAAATAAAAGTATATTCTTTTTGGTCGAATAAAATTTTTAATTACATTTTATCTATAAATTATAATACTTCATTTATAACAGATATGAATAAAAACGGGGAGAAAATAGGCATGTTGGTAATGCCTGGTAAGAAATGGTTTTCACGCAAAATTATATTGAACTGAGTACCCACGAATGCAGTGCATTGTCCATTTGGTGTAATTTTCTAGAGGAATAGCTTGAAATTAGAACTTTAGCAGGGTTTCAGAAAAGTTGGAAGTACCTGGAATGAACTTATAATATTTATGATAGACCACTCGCCTTCAACTAAGGCGAAGCGGGTTCGATTCCCGACGAGGTGACCCGAATTTTAACATGTGGGAAAACGTGGCAGACGTTGCCCTTGGCCGGCGGATTTTCTCGGGGCACTCCCGTTTTCCCTGCCCTTGAATTCCACAGCTGCTCCATCTCCACCTCAACTCACGATCACTGGCTCTCAAGACCTCGCTGTTAAGACCTGACCAAAAACTGTAATCTCCACTCAAGAAAAGGTGATTTGAATAATGTGGCCTAAGTACCAGCAAATCTAAAATAGATAAACTACCCTTGCGACAAATAACTATCAAAAGAACAACTTACATGCTGACCTAAAGCAAATTGTGGCCTGCTGGACTAACAGCAATTATTCTTCAAGGAAGGGGTGGGGGGGGAGGATTCAATATTTTTCTGCAGTTAATGGTTCTGCCTACCTGGTGCTTGAACCGCATTGCAGTGTGTTTGAAATACGCATTTGTCTGCAAAACTATTATGCGTGCGTTCAATGTCCCTATCTACGAAAATAACGTACACTTGAGACTAGGGCTTTAGTACTTTCAAGACGTTACGTACATTAGAAACGCCATTTCAGAGTACTCCAAAATGGCTAAAACCTACATATTTAAAGCGCTGTATCTAAAAATATATGCGTCAGATACATACAAAATCAATCAAGGGACATGTAGTGAACTTCCTTCAGACTTTCCACCAATAAAATAGTAGGGTCACTGCTGAAAGTCCATACATATATGCAGAGTGACGAGAACACTACACGCCAGTTGAGAGTCTTGCGCTTAGTGGCGATGGCACACTTGATGTGTGCGGCAGTGTCTCCCTTATCGCTCCCACGCTTCTTGGCCTCGAACGTGGGAAAAGCTCTAAATAGGTGGCAGCCTTAAGGTTCTGAATGTGAACCCTCAGGTTCCCATATGAATAAGAGTTTAATTTTGTGTTCATTTGAGCACTATTGCTAACGAAATACGTTGAACTGAATGTTAATCATAATATTTGGCAACACAGTGTCGTAGACTCCTTGATGTATATTAGTGTGAATTAAACACTGCAATGCTTTTTCCAGAATTCGAGAATTTTATCATTTCCTTCGCACTGCTCACAATTAATGCTGCTTGTAAAATTTTTACGTATTTCATTTCACCAAGTAAAATTCATGCTAAATCTAAAATACTATCAGTTTGAAAAAAAAAATTGCATTGCAATTTTTTTGCTATTTAGTAATGGATGTACGACAAGGTTACTTTATCGAGAATGTTTCTGAAAAATGTTTAGGCAGTAAACGATGATATTTTGAAATGTTTTAATTTTTGTCAGAATTCCCGCTTCTCTGCTCACCGAAGTTAAAATCACCAAAATCTGTAACTCGCTTCCTGACAAAAAAATTTTTCCAGGCGATACAAATATTGCTTTTTGACGTAGATTAAATACTGTTCTTCCCTTCCTTGCATACCTATCTTACTGTATGTTCACCAACATCACATGCTCTTGCTGTCAAACTGTCAATTTGTTTAAAATTCATACTTTCGCAAAATTATTTTTAATTATTTAATTAAAAAAAACTCTAAATATAGATGTATCCTGTTTGTGAACCCCTTTCTTTTGCAATAACTGATGCTAGCAAAATGTTTATTTAGCACCATATTTTCAAAGAAAATTTTACACGCAAGCAAATAAAAAACAGTGAGCTTCATTCGAGGCCCGTTGCTGTACTGGCAACTGGAACTACAGGCTATAGCAGACATCAACACTGTGTGTGGAGTGAGGAAGCTGTTGTGCTGTGCATTATTTTGTGTTGACTAAGCATGAATCGAGACTTCGTTATCGTCTGCTTATAAATAAAATCGGAAACATTTAGATATACCTGCGAAATATATGATTTCCTTAAGGGGAAGAACGTACAATACACTTTATTCAGAAAAAATAGTTGTGAGTTCATGCCAGCCACTCCATAACAATGCAAAACACGAACAGATAAAGATACAGACTTTGAATTTTCACTTACTTGTCCAGAAAAATAAGCCTCCAGATAAAAAGTGATCGAATTTTAATGAAAGCTTTCACTATTTTATGAGCGCATCTGAGAAACATTTTGCTTGATTTGCTGTGGCCACTGCAACATTGCAAACTAGNTCGAACGTGGGAAAAGCTCTAAATAGGTGGCAGCCTTAAGGTTCTGAATGTGAACCCTCAGGTTCCCATATGAATACGAGTTTAATTTTGTGTTCATTTAAGCACTATTGCTAACGAAATACGTTGAACTGAATGTTTATCATAATATTTGGCAACACAGTGTCATAGCCTCCTTGATGTATATGAGTGTGAATTAAACTGCAATGCTTTTTCCGGAATTCGAGAATTTTATCATTTCCTTCGCACTGCTCACAATTAATGCTGCTTGTAAAATTTTTACGTATTTCATTTCACCAAGTAAAATTCATGCTAAATCTAAAATACTATCAGTTTGAAAAAAAAAATTGCATTGCAATTTTTTTGCTATTTAGTAATGGATGTACGACAAGGTTACTTTATCGAGAATGTTTCTGAAAAATGTTTAGGCAGTAAACGATGATATTTTGAAATGTTTTAATTTTTGTCAGAATTCCCGCTTCTCTGCTCACCGAAGTTAAAATCACCAAAATCTGTAACTCGCTTCCTGACAAAAATTTTTTTCCAGGCGATACAAATATTGCTTTTTGACGTAGATTAAATACTGTTCTCCCCTTCCTTGCATACCTATCTTACTGTATGTTCACCAACATCACATGCTCTTGCTGTCAAACTGTCAATTTGTTTAAAATTCATACTTTTGCAAAATTATTTTTAATTATTTAATAAAAAAAAACTCTAAATATAGATGGATCATGTTTGTGAACCCCTTTCTTTTGCAATAACTGATGCTAGCAAAATGTTTATTTAGCACCATATTTTCAAAGAAAATTTCACACGCAAGCAAATAAAAAACAGTGAGCTTCATTCGAGGCCCATTGCGGTCCTGGCCACTGGAACTACAGACTATAGCAGACATCAACACTGTGAGTGGAGTGAGGAAGCTGTTGTGCTATGCATTATTTTGTGTTGACTAAGCATGAATCGAGACTTCGTTATCGTCTGCTTATAAATAAAATCGGAAACATTTAGATATACCTGCGAAGTATATGATTTCCTTAAGGGGAAGAACGTACAATATACTTTATTCAGAAAAATAGTTGTGAGTTCATGGCAGCCACTCCATAACAATGCAAAATACGAACAGATAAAGATACAGACTTCGAATTTTTACTTACTTGTCCAGAAAAATAAGCCTCCAGCAAAAAAGTGATCGAATTTGAATGAAATNAAATAAGCCTCCAGATAAAAAGTGATCGAATTTTAATGAAATCTTTCACTATTTTATGAGCGCATCTGAGAAACATTTTGCTTGATTTGCTGTGGCCACTGCAACATTGCAAACTAGACAACAGCGTACAGCGGTGATAGGCTCCTGGCACCAACTAGTGCGAGGAGCGCCGCTGATCGACTTTCCGTCAGCGGCCAACAAGTTTTGTGCCTGGTTATATGCTTATTGTTGAACAAATGTCTGAGGCCTACAATTTCTGTTTTTATGAAGGTGTTTTACAGTCAAATGCATCGATTGCCAGCTGAAAATTACATAATACATTTATCACTTGACTACCTCAAAATAATGACTCATTGTTAGTCATTTTTTTACTCAACAGTATTGACTTGAACATAGGGTGAACAGTAGAATACTTGTGATTCTTTTAGCCCTGTTTAGTTTTAGTTGAGATATTAGGGAGATGCTTGTGGTGTATAAATGGTTCACAGTTAAATTAAAATTTTTGCAAATAACCTTACAAATAAATCCCGTGCCTCACTGCCCCTAACCGCGTAAATTTCGACGCAAACAATGGCAGAGAATAGTGAAAAGTGGTTCTATGTTTTGGTGCCCTAATGAAAGAATAAAAGTGTAGTTAAAAAAAACAGTAACAAATTGAAGTGGTTTATTGTGTACTTTACCAACAGTAAGACTTCGAAGTGATAATAACATATCAGTGTTCTTATAACAATTTTAACACTATCACTTGGTCGAGACATATCAAAGTTGGGGCAGAATTCTACCAACAAACGTCGTGAGGTGATTCCTAATGCAAAATAAAGTGGGGAAATAAATGTATAGGACACTTTATACCTAAACTGTTAAGGGAAATATAAAACCTTGACAATTAATTTTTTTTTAAATCTATTTTTGCAAAGTTTAAGAAATTAAGTGAAATAAAAGTACAATTCTCCGAAAATTATTTTATGTTATCGNTCTTTCACTATTTTATGAGCGCATCTGAGAAACATTTTGCTTGATTTGCTGTGGCCACTGCAACATTGCAAACTAGACAACAGCGTACAGCGGTGATAGGCTCCTGGCACCAACTAGTGCGAGGAGCGCCGCTGATCGACTTTCCGTCAGCGGCCAACAAGTTTTGTGCCTGGTTATATGCTTATTGTTGAACAAATGTCTGAGGCCTACAATTTCTGTTTTTATGAAGGTGTTTTACAGTCAAATGCATCGATTGCCAGCTGAAAATTACATAATACATTTATCACTTGACTACCTCAAAATAATGACTCATTGTTAGTCATTTTTTTACTCAACAGTATTGACTTGAACATAGGGTGAACAGTAGAATACTTGTGATTCTTTTAGCCCTGTTTAGTTTTAGTTGAGATATTAGGGAGATNTTGAACATAGGGTGAACAGTAGAATACTTGTGATTCTTTTAGCCCTGTTTAGTTTTAGTTGAGATATTAGGGAGATACTTGTGGTGTATAAATGGTTCACAGTTAAATTAAAATTTTTGCAAATAACCTTACAAATAAATTCCTTGCCTCACTGCCCCTAACCGCGTAAATTTCGACGCAAACAATGGCAGAGAATAGTGAAAAGTGGTTCTATGTTTTGGTGCCCTAATGAAAGAATAAAAGTGTAGTTAAAAAAAACAGTAACAAATTGAAGTGGTTTATTGTGTACTTTACCAACAGTAAGACTTCGAAGTGATAATAACATATCAGTGTTCTTATAACAATTTTAACACTATCACTTGGTCGAGACATATCAAAGTTGGGGCAGAATTCTACCAACAAATGTCGTGAGGTGATTCCTAATGCAAAATAAAGTGGGGAAATAAATATATAGGACACTTTATACCTAAACTGTTAAGGGAAATATAAAACCTTGACAATTAATTTTTTTTAAAATCTATTTTTGCAAAGTTTAAGAAATTAAGTGAAATAAAAGTACAATTCTCCGAAAATTATTTTATGTTATCGNAAAATCTATTTTTGCAAAGTTTAAGAAATTAAGTGAAATAAAAGTACAATTCTCCGAAAATTATTTTATGTTATCGAGATATTCAACCTTAAAGCAAACCCTCATCAATACCTCCCCTCGTAATGAAAATATCAGGGTTGGCTGCCCTCTTTTTGC
Source organism: Clitarchus hookeri (assembly GCA_002778355.1). Classification (NCBI taxonomy): domain Eukaryota; kingdom Metazoa; phylum Arthropoda; class Insecta; order Phasmatodea; family Phasmatidae; genus Clitarchus; species Clitarchus hookeri. The sequence goes on along the minus strand of NQII01002714.1, from coordinate 54,073 downwards.
AGGCAACTTTACCATCAGGAATAATGAACATTTGATGCTGGTTTATTGAGCAATATAATCTAGTTAACAAAAATAGTCCCCTTGTCACAACTGCCTAGCAGCCACAGTTTTCAAATAAAATGCAAAACAAAGCTTCGGCTTCAGCGATACACTACCTACAAGCTTGTATGGTATGCTGCCGAGACCACTAACAAGATAATGGGAAGAAGACATATTTTTAATGCATACTGTATAAACAGCATGTACCATACATTAATAAGCTAATAATACTGATGCTGCCTGTTTGTTTCTAGCGACAGTCAGTATGCGATTCCATTCCCTGCAAAGTATTGGTATTGCCTATGCGCCTGAAACTGTGTCACTGCCGCCGTATTATTCAAGAGCATTTTACAAGCAAATGGTGGGTCATGGGCAGTTCCAACAAGAGGGCCGAAATTAGGTCACACTGCTCAATAAACCAGCTTCAAACATTCATAATTTCTGAAGTTAAAAAGTTCCCTGCAAGGAGAGGGTGGCCACACCTGTTATTTTCATTGCGAGGAGAGGTTTTACCGAGAGCTTCCTCTTAGCATCATATCACAAAACGATGTTCGGAGAATTGTAGTTTGATTCCACTTAGTTTCCTATATTTTGCAAAAAATACAATTTAGAATCTCGTGTTTCAAGGGTAGGAAGTGTCCCGTATATTTTCTATTTGATTTTGCATAAAGAATCACCTCACTAAGTTTGTCAGTTGAATTCAGCTCCATTCTGTACATTACTCATTAGCTCCACGGTACAGTTAAATTTTACGCGTGGCCAAAGTATACGTAATCAGTAGGATTAAGACATTAACTCGAGCTTTTGGAAGCTCCCAGTCAGTTGAAAACATACGGCATAATTTTGTTCAAGAAAATTTTTATTCCATTCCCTGTATGTGTACCTAGCTCCATTTTTGTGACCCCTCCCTCCATGGCATCTAGCAGTCACTTTACTTTCAAGGTCGTACGTGGCCGTGCTATTTAAAGCATCCTTAAATTTTTTCAAAATTTTTGTTTTAACATTTTATAACGCTTCTATTGCCCCAGTTACAAATCTCCTCTACACTACTTGAAATTCACTTTAATTTAGACAGTTATCAATGGACGTGCTCTTATAAACATTACTTAGAATCCCCAGCTCGCTGACAATTTCCGAACACTAATTCAGCACCCAGGTAGCTGCGAACCACCGAAAAAGATGTTTCTTTTTCCCTTTGGCTTATGCAAATGAGCTACATGCGCGAACCTAATATTATCAAGCCTTCCTTACGGACTGCCATTCAAGAAGAGCATACAGTGAAATAATCGAGAATACACGCATACTATACGGTAAGAAGCCCCGGTACCAGACAGAAAACCCACCACACAGGAGGGTTCGTTGATTGCAAGAACTATCACCACAAACATAGTCGTGGTGCAAGCGGATGCAGTTGTTCCCACTAATGTAAAGGACTAATATCATGGACCAAAATAATACTTAAATAAAATATTTTGAAAGTCAAAATTTTACATATTCCTAAGCAATGAAAGCAGTGTAGGCAACCTCGAACACCACGTTATTGATTGGCTTAGGCTTTATTTAACTACTGCTATGAAAATGTATCTTATTGCTCATGAAGGGCACTGCTGTGCACTTACATCAACACTCCTGCTCTCTCTTGAGAGCTTATTCTCCCTATTTAATTGAATAGTTATTATCGTTTAATTTCGGAGATGCAAACGTACATGGATACGTTTGCGAGTCTGGTCACGTTAGATTACGTATGGTGAAGCGGGGATATATGCGCCTAGAACAGGAAATGTTCATCCAATTTTAGTTGTAAAGGTTCAATTCACTCTTTTACCATTACAGAACGAAAATTAAATGCCTTATCGGTTTTTGACAAGAGAAACGTGCGGTGGGCTGATATACGTAGGTGTTCAGCGGAGTTTAGGTGCGCTTGATGGTAATGGTGTTTGCAAGCAGTGGGCGTGTCTGCAGATACTCACCCTCCAGTGTATGGTGGGTTCCATTGCTGACCGGGAAAATATCCCCAAATACTACACTGTATGCTATTCATCAGTGGTAGTCTGATTGTCTATGCAAAGAGCCACTTGGTATCTAATCTTTACTCGGGAATTTACAGCGAACTGGTGATATGAAGTAATGTTTATGCGCGCACGTCCATCGAAACCTGTGGAGATATTTCGGTGGCTCTTAACAGAGAGGTCTTGAGAGAAGACATGTGGAAATTAAATTGAATTTTAAGTGTGAGAGGAGATATAGAACTGAGGTAATACGAGCATTATAAAAATGCAGAAGAATAAAAAGAGTAACGCTGCTTTCAACAAAGGTTACCTACAACCCAAAAAATTAAATGACNTATAAAAATGCAGAAGAATAAAAAGAGTAACGCTGCTTTCAACAAAGGTTACCTACAACCCAAAAAATTAAATGACAGCTACATATCATAGAGGGGTCACACAAATGGAGTAAGGCAAGCATACAAAAAGATAAAATGATACATAATTATAAAATAATTTGTGAGTAGTCATGGAGTAGATATTTGCAGCAATGGCAGTTTGCGTNAATAAAATGATACATAATTATAAAATAATTTGTGAGTAGTCATGGAGTAGATATTTGCAGCAATGGCAGTTTGCGTCAGATATTTCCTCGATACCTGCCTACCTATTTAAAATAGATAAAAATTATGACCGGCATATGTACGCGCCTGAGAATTACATTCACTACACATTCATCAAAATAATTCATACTCGTGGAAAAAAAACGCATGAACGGTTGGAACATGCACTATTAGGCCATTACGGAGACTGGAAAAAGTCATTAGCTTCTATAGAGTAGTGAGAGCATCCAGTCTCAGTTCGACACCTCGACTGCCTAACGAGGAGTGTTTGCAGGTACGCGGTGCGCCGCTTCGTGCGTGAGAACCAGGGGCTGATGCGGAGGATGTACGGCGACCAAAGGCACATCTCCGTGCTGCGCGCAGAGATAGAGTCCAACGACGTCGAGGAGCACCACCGCAGTGAGGCCCGCCACAGGTATTCGGGCGGTGGTGGCACTGTCTCCTCCACCATCCCTCCCGCATCCTCCACGCCCTCCCCTGGCGTGCTGCCCCGCGCCCNAGGTATTCGGGCAGTGGTGGCACTGTCTCCTCCACCATCCCTCCCGCATCCTCCACGCCCTCCCCTGGCGTGCTGCCCCGCGCCCCGCTGCCATCGTTCGTGCCCAAGGCGAAGAACACCACCAAGGGCGATGGAGGATCGGCTGACCCTACATTCAACGAGACCCTGGGCAAGCCGTCTGCCGCCCCTTCGCCACCCCCAAACACCACAACCTCCACTACTACCACCACTACCAGCACTTCTATGCCGTCCCCGACCACCTTCATCCCGACCATGGATGAGGCGACGGCGCTGATGAACGACACGGCCGCCACGACGCTGGGCCTCACGGAGGTGGTCGAGCCACAGCTGATGACGGAGTCGATGGAGTCAATGACAGAGCCGGTGACGACAGAGGAGCCTGCCCAGCGCAAGACGATGCCCACCTTCTTCAAGGAGAAGCACTCAACATCACAGCTGTTCCAGGCCGAGGCGGAGGAGCGCATGCCTGCCGTCAAGGTGCCCGTGAAGCTGAAGGGAGTGTGAGTACTGCCGTGCTGGCTCGCTTGCCTGTCTTTGCATATTGCTGCTCCAATCAGCCCCGATTAGTAATGCATGGTTACGTTAACATATTACTACTGCAATGACCCTAAAGGCGATATTACACGATACCAGATTCCGTAAAAGCGTGTGCAAGGTCCGCCATAGCGGCCGGTATACGGGCTAGTGAGGCACCCATCATGGCATTTCCCGTCTTTTACGGCCAGATTTCGTACCAGGTTTGGTAATTGGACACGTCCTATTATTTGAAACCGAAAAGGAGGCCTCCGTCTTGATTGAGGTTGAAAATCTTTCAAATAGATTTACAATACGACAACGACGAATAAAATTGGCGATGACAACTTTTAATTATTGTTTAGAACCATTCCAAATACTTAAACCATTACCCACTCTATAAAAATATTTAATTCGAGCGGTTGACTTATTTGCAGAATATGAACAAAATANGTTGACTTATTTGCAGAATATGAACAAAATATCTCTTGTGTGGAATGGTAAATGCAGGGGTAAAGTCGCGGTTTCTGTAAGGAAAAGTAACTTTTGGGCGCGATTTCGAAACTCCGTCAGACACTAATTTTTTTAAATCATTAAATGTTACATGCGGATAATAACTCGGTATGCAAAGAAAAACTATATTTTGCAAACAGTTAGTAATTTTTGTCAAAATTAAAAACAACACACTTGTACTCTAGTGACTTCACATCATTTTCAAGAGAATGAATTTAACTATACTAGTAAGCAATAAATTTTTGTAAAAGGCGAACAGTAATATAGCAATACTAAGATGTGCTAGCTATTTTTTATAGGCCTATGCAAGTTACTGACTGTTAGCAGGCAACGAATGGGTTTCATATTTTAAACAAACCACATACTGCGCACCCACCGAGTGTGTCAAATACTAATACGCGAACTTCTGTCCTGTAATAAGAATCTCCCATGGCGGCTCATATAGCGACTGGTATACCGGCTCATACACAAGGCCTTGTAGAAGACCAAGTACGGTTTCAGGTATCGTGATATATCAGCTTTAAGACTGTTAAGATGATGTTACCATTTAAATACGAAACTTGTCAGTTCATATGCATAATCTTAATTTTATTTTTAAAATTTGGTCACTTCATAATGTTTTTGATAAATTAAATTCACAATAACCAACAATAATAATTCCTACTTTACTTAATGGGTTGATGTTTCTAAACCTACTTCTTCTGACATAATAGTTATGTTAGTAAGTTGAATAAAATTGCCACGAATATTTTATAGAGGAAGTTATACTACTGCATGAGTTTTCCCTTACAAAAATACAGAATATCAGGGAAAAAGTGTTACTAAGAGTGATAGGGTTGGCACATGAGATGAAATGGAAAGTATTTTATTATGGTTCCCACGTCCAGAAATGCCTCCTTATATCCCCAAAAATGGTGATAATAGCGAGCAAGGGTAGTAGGCAACCTGGCAGGGAAGAAGGCGACATCAGGCGTTAAGAAGGGTGCATGTGTATCAGTGTTTTAAATCTTGTTTATTACGTACAGAGAGATTACATCAGCTACTCAAAATTGCCTCCTCCGTATGCAATGCATGCTCAGCAGCGCCCCATCCTACTGTGGCGCACATCATTGTAGATGGCCGGCGTGTTCGTGATGGTCTTGAATGCTGCACAAATCCTGGTCTCAAGTTGTTCTCTGGTATTTACAGGAGTGTCATACTCAAGCATTTTTACATGACCCCAACGGTAGCAAACCAGTGTCAAGTTGAGGGAGCGGGGTGGCCGAACAATGGGACCTCCCTGCCTAATCCACCAATGCCAAAAAGCAGTGGATGTGTGGTCATGTATGTAGGATCCGTAGTGAGCTAGTGCACCATCACATGGGAACCACATAACCCTTCGAATATCCAGACTCACATCCTCTAACAAGCCTGGTAGAAACTCCTGCAGGAAATGCTGATACATACGTTTCAGCGTTGAGGCGTGGTGGCAAAATGTGCGGCCCTAATAAACTGTTGTTTATTATCCCAGCTGAGATGTTTACCGGTGAAGCAGCACTCGTCAGTAAACAGGATGTGGTGTAGGAAGTGCTGCTCTTGATTACACTGCTGCGACAGCTATTGTATGGGCAAAGCAGTTCGTAGAAAATTTCCCTAATAGACTGACGGTTGGTGTGCATGGCATGTGGTAACGCCCGTGTGCTGGTGGATGGTGTTTGATGTATTTCAACGCTTGGTGTCCTTACTGTTTTTCTTGTTCCTGTATCCAACTTCAAGATGCACAGCGAACCTGTTTCCCGTAAACAACGATCGACACGTACAAACACTGTGTGCGCAGGGTGCTTGCCCGTCCGTTAGGAAATCGCTGGTGGTAGGTACTCTTGCCATTGCTGCCATCTGCACCATAAACACATGTCTGTGAGCTCTCTACAAACCTGTAGCCTGGTATGGTAGGTGTGCTGTTAAGACTTTGTATGCTGTATGCCTAACACATGCAGTGGACACTTGCAGCAATTGACATGAAATGGGGAAATACAGTACACACACACCTTCAACCTACACACGACATGCCAGGCACAAGCTATTCAGTTGTGGCCAGGTTGAATATGACCCCTGCTCGCTATTATCACAGTTTTTGTGTTTAAGGACACATTTTCGGACTAGTACTGCGTATCTGTGTGTGTTGTTCACGTTCCTGCTTGTTCCATACAGTGTTTAAAACAAAGGAGTCGAAAGTACATAGTCGATAAATTAAACAGTTTCTAAGACAAGAACAGGATAAAGTAAATGCAGTTTACTTTTGAATAGTTCTACAAAACAATGTGTGTATGCTCAATTTCATCTCATGTACCACCACTATCAATTTGTAACACCTGTTCCCCGACATTCTGTATTTCGGGCATTATGCAAGCATCTTTTCTTAAGTACATATGTACCTCCAGCTCAATAAAAAAAAGGATGTTGGAGTTTAAAAGAATTTATCATAAAATGCAAATTATGATTTTACTTTTTGTATGATTTTATTAAAAACATTTCTGCAATTTAACTGTAGGAGGTTTCCATGATCTTNGCAAGCATCTTTTCTTAAGTACATATGTACCTCCAGCTCAATAAAAAAAAGGATGTTGGAGTTTAAAAGAATTTATCATAAAATGCAAATTATGATTTTACTTTTTGTATGATTTTATTAAAAACATTTCTGCAATTTTAACTGTAGGAGGTTTCCATGATCTCGTTCGCATCATGGCACTGTGGGTTTGATCCCAGACCAAGTCAGGGCTTTTGCAAGTGGAAAACATGGCAGATGTTGCAGATAGTTTGTTGCATTTTCTCAGGGTGCTTTCGTATCTCCCACCTCAAAATCCTGTCATTTAGGTGGCTTATCTACACTCTTGGGTGTATCCATATAGCATTTATGTTTATACTGTAATATGTGACACACATTTTATCAAAGATCATTGGACACAAACTTACAGGTATGTTGTTTCTTTCCCCAGAAATGCATGTCCAGTGAAGGAGGAGGTGGTGGCTCCCTTTTGGGCGAACAACACACGTGGTGAAATCCTGGCGCTCCTTAACCTCTACCCATTTGAGCAATATGTCCACTGGGAGAAGTGCACGTGAGTTTTTGCTTAATTACACTGTCAGTTGTGTGATGTCACTATGCACTGCTGATAGGTATAAAAACTTACCATATAAGTACAGCACATGCAAATATAAAGTTGCTTTTACACTATGCAAAATTAATTTTGAGACATCTTGCATGCAAACTCTCATGTGAGAAAAAGGCACCAATGAATTATTTCTCAAATATTTGCACAGAAAACTTACAAGAAAATTTCATTTTGCAAGTAAGTAGTTAATGATGGCGGAAAAAAAAAAAAAAAGTTCTATATCTAGGTATGTTTCACCAGATTTCTTTTTGTACAGCTTAAATGTANCACGTGAGTTTTTGCTTAATTACACTGTCAGTTGTGTGATGTCACTATGCACTGCTGATAGGTATAAAAACTTACCAAAGTTGCTTTTACACTATGCAAAATTAATTTTGAGACATCTTGCATGCAAACTCTCATGCGGGGAAAAAAAAAAAAGAAAAAAAAAGAGAGAGAGAGAGAGAGAGAGTTCTATATCTAGGTATGTTTCACCAGATTTCTTTTTGTACAGCTTAAATGTAAGATTTACTACTATATCTCTGTCAAAACGTCAATATACAAGGCACAATATAAATGCTTTTCCATGCAACAAAAATTGTACATTATATATTTCTGGATCTCATACAAGAACTGCCTTGCAAGATAACTTTTCATATGAAATTTGGTGTAAGGTTGGCATCTGCACCACTTTTGCAACCATCTTGCATTATGTAAGCTGCAAAAGGTAAGGAGCTCAAGGACATAAAATGTTATTAGTCGCCTAAACATTTGCTCCAACCATTCTGCGTTTATTTCCAGACAACAGCAGAAACACAATAACAATTTTTTTTTAAATTACTGTACTTTAAATAAAAATAAAATTTGATATGAAATTATTTACAATAGAATTGCTTTTAGTCTACGCTGTAGTCTGCGGAAAACCACGTATCTACATTACCAAGTTAATATTCACTGTAGTAGTACGGATCCACAAATAGAGACACTAATCACAAATACAGAAATCATTAAAAAAAAATACTGTAAAAAAATGTATTGTAAACAAATTTTTTTTACAGTTACTGTATATTTTAAAATTTATTCTTCAATTTGATTATTGTCATCGTCCACTGCTGTTTATAGCTTTTACCAAGCAAAGTGGCACAGAGGTAACACACTGGACTTGCATGTACATGGAACTGGCTTCAGTTCCTGGTCCAACAATCTTGATTTTAATTTTCTGTAGCTATGTAAAATCACTCCATTCAAATTCAGCAATAGTTCCTTAATACAAGCCATAACGNCATCGTCCACTGCTGTTTATAGCTTTTACCAAGCAAAGTGGCACAGAGGTAACACACTGGACTTGCATGTACATGGATGGAACTGGCTTCAGTTCCTGGTCCAACAATCTTGATTTTAATTTTCTGTAGCTATGTAAAATCACTCCATTCAAATTCAGCAATAGTTCCTTAATACAAGCCATAACTGATTCCTTCTCCATGCCTGCATTTGAACACCTTGTTCCATCTCTGATGTGAGTGAGTGAGTAGAGAGATTTGGGCAGCTATTAACAGCTATTCTTGCTATTAACAGAAAGATCTCAAGAGCCGATGGGGGTGATTGAGGTGAGTATGGAGCAGCACCAGAATGAAAGGGCGGGGGAAACGGGAGATCTTCGAGAAAACCCACCGACCAGCGGCATCATTTGCCACGATTCTCCATCTCCGATGTTTCACTTTCTTTCTTGGTCTACCGTAAAGATCTTCTGCAACTGTATTTGACATCTAGCATTCTTCCTGGCACCCTCTCATTTATCATTATTTTAACATTTATTTTTCTTGTGCTTGCTAACAGCCTGGAGGCCTTTTAAGAGGCAGGCACGAGTTACAAATATATAATTATAATTGCATAGAATTTACAGATTTCATAAACAGTAGTAAAACTTAAACAGTGACTTAAGCTACAACCATTACCCGGTGAAGTGCTTGTGCAGTTATCCTGTCAAACAGCTATCCAATTTGCGAAGGTTAGAGCCATAGTATATCATCGAATAAATTAGTTTTTAAAATTTGATATGCAACAGTACAAGTAATTTGATTTAGGTAGCATTTATAAATATTTTTGTGTGTATATGGAACTATGGTATTCTGAAACCTATTAAACCTAATAAATCTGAACAATCAACCCAAGGAACCAGAATCTTANCTGTCAAACAGCTATCCAATTTGCGAAGGTTAGAGCCATAGTATATCATCGAATAAATTAGTTTTTAAAATTTGATTTAGGTAGCATTTATAAATATTTTTGTGTGCATATGGAACTATGGTATTCTGAAACCTATTAAACCTAATAAATCTGAACAATCAACCCAAGGAACCAGAATCTTANTATATGGAACTATGGTATTCTGAAACCTATTAAACCTAATAAATCTGAACAATCAACCCAAGGAACCAGAATCTTAAAATATATCTGTGTAATTATAGTGTCATTACATTACCCTTGGAGTGTTGTTAAGTATTGGATTGTAATTTTGACTGAATTCGTCCTGAATAACTTGGCATATATATTTTTGCTTGTCTCTTTTCCAGTTTTGAGGTGTATGCTTTGGTTGGAGAGTTATATATAATAGAGCTATTCGTATTCTGGTTTTGAACATGCTAAGGTTATGCAGACATATTAAGTTAATTTGGTTTACAGGCTGAAAAAGCAACAAATTTAACCAATCCAATCAGCTTATCTGGGGTTGCTGCCAAATTATCTGTCTCTTTCTGTGTACGTGCGCACATGTTGTCAAGGAAGCCCTGAAGTACTTTCAGAGCGACTTTTGTGAGTGGGACTGGAGTTCTGCCCCTTCCTTGGTGTAGTACCTNAGGAAGCCCTGAAGTACTTTCAGAGCGACTTTTGTGAGTGGGACTGGAGTTCTGCCCCTTCCTTGGTGTAGTACCTGGCTAAGAGTTCAGGGTTGGTTGATGGGGAATGTTTCCAGGGGTCAACCCTCTGCCCTGTGGTACAGTCTGTCTCATGTAAGNCCCCTTCCTTGGTGTAGTACCTGGCTAAGAGTTCAGGGTTGGTTGATGGGGAATGTTTCCAGGGGTCAACCCTCTGCCCTGTGGTACAGTCTGTCTCATGTAAGTTGGCGAGATTTCGACAGTTTGACGAAAGTAGCGCCAATGTTTATTTTTCGTTTATGTATCCTTTCGCCATTAGCTGGTGCGTCAAGTGGAGGCTGTATTTTTTTTATCAACATGCTGTCAGCTAATCCACTTGCCATTTTACTGTAATGGTAAACAAACTTTAAGGTATTTATAGACTGACATCTGTCTAAAAAATTGGTAGGTTATAAAAGTAAAAATATATAACCTTGCAAAAAATTTAATACTTGCCAACTCTTTTTTAATTTATCTGATACAGCGAATTTGGGTTATCATTTGCGAGACGGTAATTGTAGTTCTTATCACACGCTGGACGTTACAGCTAATACATTAAGAATTGAAATAAAAATAATTTTGGGGAATTGCTTGACAATGAACTTTCATTCGCCAACTCACTGATGACTTTGCAAAGCGGGCGGCAGAACAACATGGCATGGTAGACCTAACGATTACCGGCCCAAAGGAAATTACCAGTAAACAAAATCACTGTACAGAAAATACACGGTACTTTAAAAAAATTATACAGAGTTCGGGGGAAAGTAAAACCATTGGTATATGTTTGTAAATTTGTTATTTTACACAAAAAATCTAAATTTTCTGGTTGNATCGGGGGAAAGTAAAACCATTGGTATATGTTTGTAAATTTGTTATTTTACACAAAAAATCTAAATTTTCTGGTTGGTTAGTGCCTTGGGAGAGAAACAGATGCGTGCATGGAATGGCGCTACGCTTTCGTGAGCCGAATGCGTTTCTCAACAGATGGCAGCACTAGGCCTGCGATGTGAAAATGGTTAAAGGTTTTGAAGTTGCGTTTCATTTGGATATGGATTGTTTCATTGTGGAATTTATTTTCAACACCTATACATTACTACTTTATCACAAAGTTTAATTTCTAACACTAACCACCACTGCTTTGCGACCATGTAAAATAAAATGTATTAATTAATCTAGGAACTTTTCCTTATCACGTATTTTCTGCTTGTCTAATGTGCATCGGCAATGCACTCAGAATAGTGAACGTAATATTAACTTTTGTTCGTACGTGCATTAGCTAATACAGGATTTTGTAAATGGCACTTTGTTTGTTTCGTATACGTCAAGTTACCACTCACTGACTGTCATAATCTCGCCAAATTATATGAGACAGACAATAGTTGAGCTGCTGGCCTTTTATGTTGACCTCCACCTGTTAGAATCTATACCAATACTCTGCCTCGGTCCAGAGACTGTCCTCAAGGTCGACTCTAGGGATGTGCAGACGGGTAGCCCTGGCTGGCTAGTTCCAACTGCTTCTCGCTTGTTAGGGACCTGTCTTGGGTCTGGCGCCATATGGTTATCCTCAAAGCACCAGCCAACCAATGCCTGACCTCCCGTGCAGTGACGGAAAGGGTGTTTTGTCCCCCCACCGACTTCAGAGTTCCCATTTTCCTTGCTGTTGTTGCCGATCAGGGCTTGCTCACACTGCCCCAGGCCCTGGTATGTTCCTTGCTATGGTAGATTGTCAGTCCCACTATGTTGATAGTGAGGTGGTTAGCCTCGTGGGGATGCTGGGTGCTCTGGCATGGGAAGATCTGGAGAGCTATGACATTTATGTACCTATGCTTCCCCACCTTTCTATCCCTACTAAACTCAGGTAGGGTACCCATTGCTGGTAACTACTGCCCTTCTGCGAGACTCTCAGCAGTTCTGACATGCATGNACTAAACTCAGGTAGGGTACCCATTGCTGGTAACTACTGCCCTTCTGCGAGACTCTCAGCAGTTCTGACATGCATGACTCATGATCCAGTATGTCACCAGTTCCGGGACACACCACTACCATCCGGTCCTTGCCGTATCATCCCCTCCTAAGACATCTGCAATGGACTTTAGGATGAGTCTACCCACAATCCAGCACTGTACTGGCACCGNTTATCATCCCCTCCTAAGACATCTGCAATGGACTTTAGGATGAGTCTACCCACAATCCAGCACTGTACTGGCACCGGAACGTGAGGGCACAATCCAGCACACCCCCTGTGTGATGGAAAGCTCACATGATCTGGCTGCAGCAATAGATTGCCTAGCACATAGGCAATACTACCTACATGCGTCTATGGTCGCGCTGCTGAGCCCACTGCACAGACAACAATGGCAGACAGTTTTAACACATACTGTAAACAGGTTCAATAACTTTAATAGGCTTACAGTACTGAAAATGCCTGTTGGTTTCTGGTGGCAGTTGGAGAGATTCCCCCTAAGAAACATTGGTATTGCCCACGCACCTGAAACTGCTGCTGAAAGGTTTGTGTGTGCGTTTTAAATGAAAATGGTGGATCCTTGGTAGTTGCAACAAAAGGGCAATTTTTTTAACTAGGCGATACTGCTCAGTAAACCAGCATCAATCTTTCCTAAATACTAATTCTGTAAAAGTTGTCTGCAATAAGAGGGTGGCCACCACTGTTGTTTTTATTACTGAGGGAGGTATCAAGTGTTTGCTCTTGGGCTGAAGATCCACATAACGTAAAACAATGTTCTGCGATTTTTATTTTGCTTTCAGACATTTTTCAAAAATACTGTTTAAAAATTAGATTTTCTGGGGCCCATATCTCCCATAATATTCAGTTTAGGTAGAAAGTGTCCCATATATTTCCCACTTGAGTGAATAGCCTCATTAAGTTTGTTGGTGGAATTGTGCCCCATTCTGTATTTGTATGTAGGTATTACAACAGCTGGGATTGAAATCTGTCCTTAAACATGCTGTAAGAGCAGTGCAAATATGTTGAAGCAGCCCTTAACAACAAATTGGATATTTGTATATATTGGACACATAAATTCATTGGATTTAATTATTTGGTCCACCCAAGTCAATTTTGGTTTTTTGTACCCCGCAATACTGAACTCTATATTTCTGGTGTAAGTGCACTCAAAGAGGTTAAATAANTCAATTTTGGTTTTTTGTACCCCGCAATACTGAACTCTATATTTCTGGTGTAAGTGCACTCAAAGAGGTTAAATAAGTTATGAATTAATTTTATTTAGTGTTAAATATATTGGTATGAACTGTAGCAAATTGTTTCTCATAAATACTTTAACTGTATTGTGGATCAGCGACATTATCTGCATTTCATTCATGTTGATGTACTGCCAAAACTTACTAGGTTTATTTGCACCAATTCATTTTTTGTAACCATTTTACCACCTACTTTTAAGTGTACTTTTGAACTGCTTACAAAAAAATTAAATAATTTGTAGTTACATAATTTAAATTTATTTTCTTAAATATTTAATGAAAATGGTGTTCCTTTTTGCAATTAATTGCGCTTCGAAGACATGTGTGGATGTAAACCCATACACTATAATAAGGGAACAGTTGCCACAGTTAATTTTTAAATAATTGACCAGTGCACAAAAGAATTTGCTTTGCATTTCATTTTAGTTTCAATATGACTTGATTTTGCTTTAAACGTGGTTTGAAACTCAATTATGATAGGAGGAAGCCTTCATGCTATTTCCATGTAGCTGCAAGTGTCCTAGGTGTGAACATTTGTGCATGACAAGTTATAATCAGAAGGAAATTAATGTACTAAAAATAACTGCATACAAGACTTTGAATTTTCCAGAAAATAATATTTAAAAAAAAATCAAAGTTCCAAGTATGTCTATGTTAATTAAAACTTTAAGTATAACATTAAGGAATTTAGTTCTATAATGGATAAGAGCATGTACTAATAAATTGGTCAAAGACTGAATTCACGAGTAAGGTCAGAATTTTTTTTTTGGCAGGCATTTCACAGAAATAGTTTAATGTAGCACTAAATATTTCAGTGACCATTTTAATACAATTAGTTAATGGTGATAAGTTTTAGTGTTTACTTGCCAGTCAATACACTGTAGTCTCAAGATTCAATTAATGTGTGCTGACGCCTTATCAATTCTCAACGTGGTGGTGATGAAAGTGAACAGGCCCCATTATCCCCCTAGAGACCAGGGAAAGGGGATCTCCTTATAGAGGTTTATGACCTCATTACGTTCGGGATTCTAATGTCAGGGCTGACAGCTTGATAACCTTTCAGACTGAGGATGGTGAAGGGTTGTCTGGGAATAGGTCCTGACAGCCACAATATTTGCAGTAGCAAGCCGAGTGGTTTTAAATAAGAGTTGCCTGGCTACTGGTGCGCCCGTAGGCAGTGTAACTGCGGGTAACGTCCGTTTCGGGGGTGTGGCAGAAAAAGGCAACACTGGTTTCGGAAGGTTGTAATCGGGTGTCTTTTGATGTTGGTGCCGCAAGTACGGAATTTCTGCTGTGCTCCGGAATGTACGTGGCTCGTCGCAAGATGGCAGCTTCTTCGCGCTCTACCATGTACACCCTGGGGACGGTAGTCTCTGGTTCACCAGATAGCGTAGCCTGGGTACTTGTGATCTTGGCAGCCTTTTTCTGGCCCGCTCGGTGGTGTGGCATTAGGAAACGAACTGTGGATACACAGCTAGGCACTTACAGTGCTGTTACGTTAAGTCTCGGAGGATAAAACAAAAGAAGAAAATAGGGTATTATTATTTAGAGGATTAAGTGTGCAACTTGGAGGCACAGCCATGACCATAATTATTGTTCAAATTTATGTAGCAGCACGGGGGAGGACAGATCTGGCGTGGTTCGTCCAGGAAGGAAACTACTCTTCCTGGGGCCGGTGCCTTGGAATAGACCCCCGCCAGAGTCCTATTGCTCGTTCGGCGCAGGAGCGTGCGCTTCACGAGGGACGGTGCTCGGGTCTATAGCGGTTGGTGGAGAGGGAGCCCCCAGATTCCCCTCGGTGAGAAGTTGAGTGAGTGGTGCTACCTGCTACTGACCTCAACTGCCCCTCTGGGTTCACAGCGTTCCCCATGTAAGGACTCCACAGTTCTCAAGTAAGCTGCATTACCAGTTTGTAGTCTGAGAATCGTGACATGTTTGGTCTCCCCAAGCCTCAGAGAAGGGTTCTCTCCACCTATGCCATGGTGGCGCCAGGAGGGCAGCACTACCGCCAGCAACCAGCTAACAAAATTTCGACAAGAGGTGGTGCATGCACCTAGAAGTAAATTATTGGATATGCACACAGAATCAAAGTGGGTAAGGGAGGTGAAAGCGAAAGAGAAAAGTCAGACGAAAAAGAGGTTACTTGGTAGATATATGTTTTATTCTGTCAGTAGGAAGTTACAAATACGTATATCTCCGACCTGTNTTACTTGGTAGATATATGTTTTATTCTGTCAGTAGGAAGTTACAAATACGTATATCTCCGACCTGTGCCCGCTAACATCTCTAACATCTGATGGACGAGGGACCAAGTTTGCCAAGCTGTTTGCCGCAGGGCGACAACAAGATAACTGTAGAAGAGAAGGCAAGAGTGGCCGTGGTAAAACCAAACCCAGCGTGGACGAGGCCCGCGGCCAAACTCAAAGCGAAAGGAAAAGGCACCGCGACAAGAGCTTCTACCTGATGTGTTGAAAACACAAGTCCTGACAATAGTAACGTACTACGGCCAAGTTAATCTGTTACTGCTGAAGGCAAGCAGTATGGCAAATGTGGCGAGATAGCGAGAGTTGCAGGTGATGGTCCAGTCAGAACTGCTCACGAACTGCCTCGTATGGAGGGCATGCATAATAAATACGTGTGAGACACGTGGCGAGCGAGGGGTGAGTGGAGCTGGCCGCATGAAAGGAGAAACCTCCCCTGATGTGCGGCGAGTGTGCGCGTTCGATACCTACCGGCTAGGGCAAGGGCAAGGCAAGCGAGGGGCTGGGTCCACCCACTGAGCCTGGAGCACAGCATCGTGCGGGTTACCAACCTCTCAGTTGGCACTCAGTACACCAGAGGAGCACAAGAGGCTGAGGCTTATATATGTATACAACAGCGCTCGTGGCACGCCAGTGTCAACATTTTTGCTTAAAGTTATGGACTATTTAGTATGTAAAATACAGTATCTTTAACACATTACATAGTACATTAAATAAACTAATGGTAATAATTATGAAATTGTAGAAAAGTAACGAGTGATGATGGTTGCAGGTACGAGCACAAGCAGATGTACTGCCGTGAGGGGTGCCGTTGCGAACAGCAGTACCGTCTGCACCGCCTGCTGGCCTATGACCCTAAGAACGAGTGCAGGGGGATTTTCTCAGACTGGTTTAAGTTTCCATCATGCTGCGTCTGCAAATGCTACGACCTACCTGTCGAGTTCCAAATCACTTCACGCAGTCCCAGGGCCCGTCAGCCACACCACTGGTACAGGGCCGCTAATGCGCGGTGATTATGGTCTATGGATACATGAGAGTGGACTGCGGTTGTTGGTACAGTAAGGCCACTGCCATGGTACTCGACTCAATCCAACGACTGCTACATGCAACAGCATACTCAAATGAATTGCCTCGCCATGGTCAATAAAGCAGTCTTAACTGGATGTTACTATGCTGTGCCATTGTTGCTATAGCAACAGGTAGTTTTCAAATTACTGCCATGCATAAACATGACAACTAATATTGGTAATATTTTTTCTCCACTATCAGAATATTTATATATTTGAGAGTGAAATAAAACATGCAATTATAAAACTAAAATAAAAATTTAACACTTTGCAAGGAATGTAGTATTGTCAAATGCACAAATTTACAGTACTTTTTCTTTATTATACTGTCCAGTTTCTTCTCAATAATATTTTTTAACATTTTTATGGTTATTCAGAAAAACATTGGTGTTCTAGTATTGTAATATCTTTCACATTCTAAGATACATAAAAAAATTTGACAAATTAAGACTAGTGCAAAAGATGTCGCCAACAATCTTTTTTTGGAGCAGAAATGTAAAAATCTACAAAATAAACTTGAAACAATTTCCTTGCAGCTGGCTGTGTGCATAACAAATTGCATAATTACCAAGATTCTCCACCATACTATTGATGCTACCGGTACCCTGAAAGCTTGAACACACATGATTAAAGTCACAATCACAAATATTTATACAAAAATTTCAAATCAAGTCACAACAATAAAAAATTTAGTAATTTTTTTTAGGTAAAAAATGTACAATTCTTTAATTTATTTAAAGCATTTAATGTAAAAGAATTGTACAAACACGTGCACACTCATCATCTACTTTAATTTCCATATCAGCTTTGTCAATTTTGTCTACTTACTGTATATGTATAAATCAATCTTAGTCAAAACTTTTACTCTTGCCGTCTCCTTTTTGGCTTGCCTTGAGGTCATCTAATTACACATATTTGAAATCTAACATTATTCTCAGAACCACCAAATTTTCAAGTCTTTTGACATATACATCTAGAATTTCTTTCATGCTTTGGTCAACCCATGTCAACATCAATACCTCTCCTCTTTCTTATGTCATCTGATTCGTTAACCTCTTCCATCAGGCGACTGCCATNTACAACAGCGCTCGTGGCACGCCAGTGTCAACATTTTTGCTTAAAGTTATGGACTATTTAGTATGTAAAATACAGTGTCTTTAACACATTACATAGTACATTAAATAAACTAATGGTAATAATGATGAAATTGTAGAAAAGTAACGAGTGATGATGGTTGCAGGTATGAGCACAAGCAGATGTACTGCCGTGAGGGGTGCCGTTGCGAACAGCAGTACCGCCTGCACCGCCTGCTGGCCTACGACCCTAAGAACGAGTGCAGGGGAATTTTCTCAGACTGGTTTAAGTTTCCATCCTGCTGCGTCTGCAAATGCTACGACCTACCTGTCGAGTTCCAAATCACTTCACGCAGTCCCAGGGCCCGTCAGCCACACCACTGGTACAGGGCCGCTAATGCGCGGTGATTATGGTCTATGGATACATGAGAGTGGACTGCGGTTGTTGGTACAGTAAGGCCACTGCCATGGTACTCGACTCAATCCAACGACTGCTACATGCAACAGCATACTCAAATGAATTGCCTCGCCATGGTCAATAAAGCAGTCTTAACTGGATGTTACTATGCTGTGCCATTGTTGCTATAGCAACAGGTAGTTTTCAAATTACTGCCATGCATAAACATGACAACTAATATTGGTAATATTTTTTCTCCACTATCAGAATATTTATATATTTGAGAGTGAAATAAAACATGCAATTATAAAACTAAAATCAAAATTTAACACTTTGCAAGGAATGTAGTATTGTCAAATGCACAAATTTTACAGTACTTTTTCTTTATTATACTGTCCAGTTTCTTCTCAATAATATTTTTTTAACATTTTTATGGTTATTCAGAAAAACATTGGTGTTCTAGTATTGTAATATCTTTCACATTCTAAGATACATAAAAAAAATTGACAAATTAAGACTAGTGACAAAAGATGTCGCCAACAATCTTTTTTTGGAGCAGAAATGTAAAAATCTACAAAATAAACTTGAAACAATTTCCTTGCAGCTGGCTGTGTGCATAACAAATTTCATAATTACCAAGATCCCCCACCATACTGTTGATGCTACCGGTACCCTGAAAGCTTGAACACACATGATTAAAGTCACAATCACAAATATTTATACAAAAATTTCAAATCAAGTCACATTAAAAAATTTAGTAATTTTTTTTAGGTAAAAAATGTACAATTCTTTAATTTATTTAAAGCATTTAATGTAAAAGAATTGTACAAACACGTGCACACTCATCATCTACTTTAATTTCCATATCAGCTTTGTCAATTTTGTCTACTTACTGTATATGTATTGGTCAATCTTGGTCAAAACTTTTACTCTTGCCGTCTCCTTTTTGGCTTGCCTTGAGGTCATCTAACTACACATATTTGAAATCTAACATTATTCTCAGAACCACCAAATTTTCAAATCTTTTGACATATACATCTAGAATTTCTTTCATGCTTTGGTCAATCCATGTCAACATCAATACCTCTCCTCTTTCTTATGTCATCTGATTCGTTAACCTCTTCCATCAGGCGACTGCCATNTCCATGTCAACATCAATACCTCTCCTCTTTCTTATGTCATCTGATTCGTTAACCTCTTCCATCAGGCGACTGCCATCATGCTCTGTGCGAACTCTGTTCCCATTATCTCTATTTTAAATTTGTTTCTCTCATCCACAGAACCTGCGACTGCTGCATGCACAAATCTGGGTACACCCCTTGTCCTCTGCAGCATCTTCTTGCATTGCGATAAATTAACAAGGCATCAAGAAAGTAGCGCTCCACAAACTTCACTCGCATACAATGTCCTCTCAATGTGATGACAATCCTCTTGCTCACATAGAAACATGCGGTGTGCTTCCAGTTACACAAGTCATGGTCAAGTCCAACTGACTTCATGCTGACATCTCACAACCTGCTGCTTCCTCTTAACTAACACAGCCACCCAAGGCACTGACATTTGTCTTGGGGAGCCATGTTGCATACCCGAGGTGACGGTCACCTAGGCGATGTTGTTACCTAACTGTTCAGTATAAAAGTTCAGATTCAGCATTGAGTGCGGAAAAGAGAACCACAGCAATGATGTGGACTACGTTCATTACACTAGTAAAAATTGTGGTTTACGTACTATAATAAAGGTATCAACCTTTATGGCAATACTAATTTTGTATTATGTAGTTCTAAAACACTTTTGTTGATGTTATGCTACTCAAAACTGATGTATTTTTCATTAATAAATTACCGTACAAAGACTAAAGATGATGCAAAAATTGTTTAAAGTTCTCAGACACTCCATAGACCTCTACTGTTTTCCCTTCCCAACAGTCTTCAACATATTTATTCAATTTGGAGACCTGCTTATCTGAATGTATCACGAAACAATCTAATCACTTTTATCACTGTTTTTACAACAAAAAAAATAATGAAAGCAGCCAATACTCTGTCTTTATGAACTTTACTGTTTTCTTGTATCTAAAGAGAAAAATACTCTATCAACTTCTTGAGTGAAATTTGTGACAATGGTTTAAAACACACATTTGTGGTTTACTGCAGACAACTGTTCCAAACTGTGGAGTAAAAGGCTCGTGACATATTTAAAATTTAAGTTTTTAAATATAGTGTACATAGATGAATAGTGCAGACTTACATTATGTAAACTGAGAAGTACTTAAAAATATAATGTATATAATTATGGAGAAATTAATTTGAAGTATGCAGAAGTGTAATTATTTACTTTGTATTTAACATATTGTAATGTTTGAAGGGCAACCAAGTGATATTAAATAGATCAATAAATACAATAAAATTGTGTATAATCAGTGTTTATTTATGTGGTAATACCTGATTCCATATTGCTACCTGAATCCATATTGCTAAAGTTTGTTAGACAATAATTCTGTAAGATCACATTGGAAAAAAAACACACAATTACACTTTGTGGTNCATATTGCTAAAGTTTGTTAGACAATAATTCTGTAAGATCACATTGGAAAAAAAACACACAATTACACTTTGTGGTCAGAACCGTTCCAGGGACTATTCATACAGCTGTCAAACAATACAGTTTAATTATGTTTTTTTAAAATAAGAACTAATAAAACATTCATTAAAAAAATTACAAACATTGTAACATACATTAAAACCAATTCATAAATAAATATACTTTATGGTAACTAACCCTTCAATAATATTCCTCTCAAAAAAAAAAAAAAAAAAAATATTGTGCTGACTTAAGTATTAAAAAAGATATGTACATATATTTTACAAAATACAGGCAGAAACAAGAACATATTTTACACACCTCACAAAACAGACTTACTAGTTAGGACGCAGAAACTTTGTGGCAAGCAGATACTTTTTGCTGGTTTATGTGGGGAAGCTTGGAATGTAAAAAGCAGCATATTTGGTGGTAATTCTATAAGGTTTGGTGTTGCTAACTACCCACACAATGTAAAAAGAATTTAAAAATTCAAGGTGGCAACCTAAACACAATTTTGTCAGCAATGTGTATAGTACTTTTTAGTATTAGAGAGAAAAATAAATGTAAAGAATTTGCTGTTAATATTGGGAAACTGTCAATTACTACTGAGTTTTATTTAAATACTGAAGTTCCATCAATTTGAATGTCATTAGCTGAAAATACATAAATAAATCAGGTCAGTTTTTGTTACATGCATGTTACTTAAAACCTAATCAATCCAAAGAATAGACAATATTTAAAATCTTGCCACACCCTTATCTACTGCTGCAGTTTCTTCCAAACTTACCCCAAACATATGCACAGCATTTTACATTCGATGATACGAAGACACAATAAAATACTCAGTAAAAATCATGCCACCATTATAAAATTTCATACACAAAATAATTATTGCTTACATATCAGAGCTGCAAAATATGTAGACCATGGTTTCACAAAACAGCATTGTGTGAGAATCTTCCGTACACATCACTCATGTTGTCAGTCTTTTGCTACACGCTACAATTACAACTTGTTAGCGTAAGGAGACATACACCAAGATCCAAAAATAACATTGGTCTTCTCTTAAAACTATGACTTTGTATATACCTAAGCACATATCGGAAAAGTGATTATATGATCATACCAAAAATATTTTTATGTTAAAAGTTTGATCCAACCCCTTGTGCTATTTCGTGAATACAAGAAGAGTAAGGTGGTAATTTTTAATACTTACTACTACAAGATGGTATGTCTAAAATTGTGATTATTTCTGAAAGTAATCATATTATTTTTCAGTTTCTATATCTAGCACATGTTTTACATTTCAAATACATTAACATGAACACAGTATATTGAACCCTTGTTACCAACTCTCTGAAAAGTGCCACCAACACCATGAGATACGTGCAAAGAGCTGTTTTACAATTACAGTACCTGAACACTGTGTGTATACTCGAGTGTTTACCTTATTATTATAAATTTGCATACGTTTAGCTAATTCCACAACCATGTGCACAGTAAAATGTCTGTTATAACCACCTCAAATGAGGAACAAGATGGGGTACGAAAAGAATGTTATCAAACAGCACCAAACTATACTTGGGTGGATTACAAGTGGTCAGGACACAAGTACGTACAAAGAAGACACTCCGCATACAGGCTCATGTACACATGTGCACATTCACACACACACACATACACACATGCATACTGTATTTATAAAATCACATTTCACAAAGTATCTTGCACAAAAGAGTAAACACATCAAACATTTTTCCAAAAGCTCTGCCTGTATTCATCTTTTTTTTCCAAGGAACACATGAAAAGAAGCACTCTCATTCCAATGATCCATAAATTAATTACATGAGCCTACTGAGGTACTCAGAATTACATATAGATTTTGTTTTAAGTCTACATTTTGAACAATGAGATTCTTTTATATTGCCTTAGTTGTAACCCTCTGTATCTTTTTAGAAACAAACCTCAATGGTAAATACAAAATACGAAAAAATAGTCAATTTGCTATCAACACGCCAAATTTTTAGTTTTTTTAGACATGCTTTTATTGTATATCTCAAATCAGATAGATTCATTTCTACAATTATTTTATTGCACAATTTGAAAAACAGATAAAATAAAAAGCTAATTTTTTTTATTATACCAAAGCAAAAATTAATACTATACTACAAAATAACTGACAATGCACTCAACTGTAAATGTTACAAAAATTTATTTTTGCCAAGATATTGGTTAGATTGGAAGTTGCAACACATTTGTATTTAAAAAAATTTTGTTTTACATTTCTGTTTCTTTCGGAAATGCCTAGTAAACCTCTGCTTTCAAAATCATGGTCCCATCCACTTGGTCCATTTCTCCAACTCTCATTCTGGCTGCAGGCATCATTACAGATGGTCAGTAACTGAACATGTATAGCAGCTTGAATTGCACTAATGCTGTTACTTTCACAAATGAAGGCCAGAATTAGTGGGCGTATTCGGCGACACTCACTGGTGACTACTACTGGGGAAAAAAATTACTACTCTCTCTCTCTCTCATGTAGGTACATATTTTCCTCAATGGGCGATACTTATTCCATCAGAAAATGGCTTAAAATGTATTATTTCGAGGTTAACATTTGAAAATTTTCCCAGAGGAGGTCTGTCGAACCCCTCTCCGTAGTTACAGAGATAAAGCAGTGGCAGCACACATGGTGATGGCTGTCATGATAGGCAAGCAACCTGGAAGCATGTAGCAAGGCAGAGAACTTGCCTATTGTAAATTCCATTTGATTACTGGTAATCAAGTGTGCAAACGTGTGTGACATACTACATTTATCCTAATATTGAAAAAAACTTGAAAATAAGAGCATCCCTTATTTTTTCAAAAATTATTTGGTCGTGTAATTCATTAAGATCACTTACTCTTGAAAATTAAATATAAAAACCATGACTACAAAAATAAATAAATAAGAACCAATTTACACCATCTGAATGAAGTGCGGTGTATTCAAAACATTTCAAAAATGATTATTTTAATGAGTTATCTCTTCTGAAAGAAAGACTTGCTGAACAACACACAAACCAATTCTTATAGTGGATGCATGACTGACTTGTTTATTAACAGGCAGTAAAGAATCTTGCCTAAGCCTGAATTTTAATTTTGTAGATACAATAAAATATCTGAAAAGTGAGAGTTGGGAAGTGAAATTCATAACCCATGTATTACAATAAACAATGGGGCAGCAAACAAATTGGACAACTTCATTTTTTTGCAGTTGTCACAGTATTATTTCATTTTGTCACATGTATCATGGATCATGAGCTATGGATAGAAAGTTAGAAAATTCACTCCTGTCTAAAATTTTTTAACTGCATGCTAATGCTACAGTAACTCAAAAAATTAATGGAAATCTCAATCAACCAATAAGAACTGTAATTTAAGGTCTTCTGCACTTATGTCAACATTAGATGCAACTGAAATTGGCTACAAAACTTCAAAGATTTTGCTATAATGCTAGGTTTATCTATTTAAGTAGTTTTATCTTGAACATTTTAAGAGACTTCATAATAAATTGTAAAGAAGTATATTGATCCAGTTGTCTACAGTATAACTACTTCATTCACTACAGAACTCATAACTGTGAATATCAGGCAATGAGAAATATTTACTAAGTTTAAGTGCAAAATGAGTTGCAATGTTGTTTAGCTGCCATGACCCAACTTCATGCTTATAACATCGCATGCAGACAAAATTTCCAATTATCACCAACAGGTTAGAGCCATTACAATATGGTAAATGCAGAATTTCTTAAAATTTCTTACACTATTATCTTACTATCTCGTCTAACGATGCATTTTTACACTACACTCCTCCTTTTAAAACAAATGCAAAATTGAAAACTGTTAATATCTGATGGAAAATTTTACATACCATCAAAAACTTACTTGCCATGCTTAATTTGGGTTGGTCAACACATCAGTATTTCCAGTTAATGCTGCCGTCCATTTATTATACCCATGTGTATTGACACAATTATTACTTTCACTACACTGTAATTTAGCTATATGCACAATGATGGAAAATGAATAGTATTGAAAATGCTGGACAAAATTATGGACTCAAGATAACAGCTATGCTTGGGAAAATTTTACACTTTTAAACTACGCAGTAGACTAAAATGGTGTTTACACAAGATTTTATATTAAGGCCTACTATGCATTGTACTCTACCTGCCAGATGCAGAATTTATTTAAAAAGGCACACTCCTTTCACTTTGTCCCCTTGTTAATCACCATGTGTACTGACATAGCATTACATTCAGCTGACCCTATAATTCTGGTATTAATATTTTTCCCATTCGTTTTTCTGCCTCTGCCTCAAAACTAAGTTACACAACCATAATTAGCAGTTTCCAGTTGAAGTTACATCCTTCCTAATATCACACATGCAAGTTCTTCAGCTCCCACTTCAACAAAAACGAATGGATACTGCACCACAAACTTTCAGTTGGCCGACACAACAATACCAAACTTGAAGAGACTGACATGCAAATAGCAGCTAAGCTTGGACCTCATTTCTCAACTAGTCCGTATAGGTTAAGGTCTTTAGGGGTACCAGCACCTCTAAACACATTATCAGATTGATTTTTAGTGGTAGAGGCTCAACAAACTTGACATGCCTCCTCTGAGCTAGCTGGTGCGACTACACTGTATTATCATCAATGCCTATCAATACAACGTTGGAGAAGTAGTGGAATTGAAGAACTTCCATACGAGAAACTTTTCAGGGTGTGACACCCACACCACAAAACCTGAATGGATGATACACAGTTCTGCTGCATGTACCTACAGGACTTTTAAGGAGTGACCCTATAATTTAATTGGTGGAAAGTGTACAGCAAGGTTCAATGTAGGACTCTCTGGTATTTTGACATGTATCTGATGCACATATCTGGATTTCTTGATAACTAGGTTGCCCGTGGCCAAAGATAAAGTATGGAATGGAAATACATGCTGTCTGTACAGAATACCATGCCAGACTTGACAAATGTGCCTGTTGTCCCAGCGAACATTGTTCACGTAAAACCAATTACAGGTAAAGCAAAATAAATTTTTTTTTTGAGGTGTGTAGTTTTATGGAAAAATGTGTATTTCATACTCATACACACTGCAACACAGTTCAAGTGCCAGGTAGGTTGGCCATCTTAAGCACTGAATTAATGAGGAACTGAAGAGCAGTCATGAGTGATATTTAATAAACATTTAGCTGGCATGTCTGCCCCACCCCGCAGCCCCAGTATTGTGTGCAAAATATAGGATGTACAATCTGAACTTGCACAGTGCTGTTGATAGTAGCAGTTGGTGACGTCAAATCATGGGTGTTCGCACAATGTCTCGTAAATTCTTTCAAGGAAACAAGAGACTGGAATTTCAGTCTCAACCGAATTGGGCAAGGCATATAATTTGGGAGGTTGAAAATTACTTTACACAGAGTCAAGCAGGATGGATTGAAAGTCCGTATCAACCAAAACTTTTCCGCAGTCCTTCCAAAATTTTATATAAATACATACAGTAGAAACAAGCAGGTATGACCCCCCAAGTTTTATGGGAATATGATCGTAGTTAGAGATAGACTTAATGGAGAATTTGGGAAATTTTGGAACAAATTTGACCCAACCTACATGTCGAAATGTTCAAATTTTTGCATGAAGTTCATGTTCAATCATCTCTGGTATAAAAATGACACGTATTTTAAATGTAATATAAATTAATTTTAATTCCGAAAAAAATGATACCCTAGAAGGCTATAATAACACACCAACTGTTGTCTGGAAAGAAAAAACCAAACTAAACATAGTGCAATATATAACTTTTAGCGAGTGCAAAGTCTATTTTCATTGACTTAATGCAGGAAAATTGAAGGCTCTATTACTGAAGTATTAACTTCTTATCAGAAGTATATTAGACGGGTCCTGTGGGCATACATGCCCTGTGAGTGAACATGCTGGGACAAGCTCGCTTGGTTGAGGGGAAGGCGAGTGGCCTTCTGTCCCCCCCGGTCAGCTTGTCTGCATGCGCAATCAATACCACTCGCCGGGCGATTTACAAATTACTCCCTTGCACTGTTTGCATTTATTGACTGGCAGACCACATAACATCGGTCGCAGGATGTACACACTCAATCGTAACAGCTGTAAAAGCTACATATTTGGACAGATCTCGCAAAATCTGCATCAAAGTAATTATTTACGTCAAAGTATACTAGCCGAGGCAATAGCATTAACCCTATGAATCATTTTTACTGTCTTTCATTAGTTTATAGCTCACAAGTGACATAGTGTTCATTTGTACAGTGATTGCATTTTGCGACAGTGGACAGCATGGTGCCAAGGCTTCATAAACTACTTAATAACCTAACTACAAATTTTGTTGATAAATTAGCAGACTTGAGGATTACGTGGCACCTCAATCCCACATTTGTACCTCACTTTGGTGGTCTATGGAAGGATTATGAAATACAAAATCAGTGATCCAACATCATTATTTTTTTCATTTCAAACATGATACAAAAAACGGTTAAAAAAAAAATCTTAGTTTTTGTAACAAAAAAAACTTATTGGACCAACTACTTGATGGAAATGCTCCAAATCAAGAAAGTAAATACTGATTATTATAATATAGTTACTTGTGAAGTTTGTGGACTTCCTGTTAATGTTTACCTTTTGCTAATGTTTGTTTTAATTTCATAGTACTTGCAAAGAGCATAGTATGTTTTCATTTAATATTTGAATGATTAGTATCTACTATTAGTGAATTGCAAAAATGAAAATTTCAAAATAACATTATGCAATTATTAAAGACTTCTACTATCTGCTTGTTAAGAATATTTTTTAATTTTTTACACAATGAAATATAACCAATTGTAGAAATAGCATGTTTCTTGAAATTTCCAAACTACTTCTAGAATTTGCAAACATTTCAGGGGCAGTGAACGAAAACTTGTAATTTGAATGCACATTCTGGACGGCAAATAAGATATCATGTTGTTATTATATATAGTTTAAAGCAAATTCATATTTAAAAATCACCAAGATTAGACATTAGTGAAATAGCAGAACACTTGGGATCAAAATACTTAATTTACATAGTTTTGCAATGTGCATTTCCATGCGCTGTTAACATTGTGGTCACAACTGGCAAAAACCAAGTCTACCTGCATAATGCAGAACACAGGGCTATACATTCCATATTTCACAATTTACTAATGCATTATAACAGCTATTTTATGATCAGTTGTTTGTACACAAACTTGTTCCCAATGAAGCACACATTGCAATGTGGTTCATGTTCACGACAGTCATGTTCCATGTATCTGCAACGTAGTAAAATCAACAAGCATAGTTGAAAACAGTGCGAACTGGTTGATTTTGTGTTCTTACTGTTTGAATCACAGTCTAAAAGAGTAGTATCAATTCACTTTCACCGCTAATCTTAGCAGCATAAAAATTAATGCTCACATTATTTCACAAACTCACAATATATGTTTGTATTAAATAACGGTTTTTTTTATACAGTCATGGATTTATTATTTGCGTGGGCAGATATATAACTGAAATATATGTAACCATACACAGTCAAATGCAGTAAGTGTGTGTGAGTTTGTGGAATAAATTCTAGACTTTGACAGGCGATTCAATATTTTTTAAGCACTGTGAAATCCTAGACCTGCACATTAATACTCACAATTTTTAAACTCTGATATTCAAACTTCAAATATGAATAATTCATAAATTATTTACCCCATTAAATTTTTGAATATTTGCAAATTCACTCCTCACCAAGGTGGTACGACAATTTTTGGCGTATGAAGAACTCTCTACAATACTGATACAAACAGAGGTTACCTTGAATTTGCTAACAAATATGAAAAAGGACTCTTCTTTGATGTCCAACCACTTCTTCACCCTTGACCCTCCACATTACTCGATACAGAAGTTGTCTCTCAAACCACAGTGAAACAACCAGTAAAATAGTCAACGCGAGAAATCAACAAGATGTTTTTAAAATACCGGCATCTAGAGTACCTCCACAATCTCCAGCTTCACAAGAAATGGCCTGAGGAGGAAGCAAACCTGGAATAAAGAATGTTGTGTCAATTGTGATCAGAATTTCCCTATACTGCAACACTACTGTATTTAGGGAAAGTTGTGAAAGTTTCTGGATGCAGATGGTGTGCTAGCTGTAGTGGTTTGTACTTATCACATCTTCACTTGATGTTAACAGTTCTGCCCTCTTTTGTCTCAGCAAACTGAACTGTAGACAGTTCAAGGCGGGCAGGATTACTGGGTCTTGTGAAATGAATACAGTCATTTGGGGTAACTCTGCACCACCAGGAGGCAACTTTGAACCACCTGCTTAACATAATGTTAAATGAAGGGCCGAAGATTCTGTGCATATTACTATGTTGTTTATAACTAACATCAAAGTGGAGGATGTACAGCTTTAATTTGAAATGAAAATGTGTAATGCCAAGTTACCCCAAGTGACTGCGCCTAAGCAGAATGTGTTTGGTGGGACAATTCAAATATGGTATTTCTGCACAGAAATTTACATCAGTACCAGCTAAAAAAGCACCAGTGACATTAGTGTCACCACCTATAGAGAGTCAGTCAGAAAAAGAGACGATAAGCAATATGCTGTGCTATTAGGTACATTCCTCTTGTGCTTCATCACCTGTAAGTTGTACCATACAGCCCACTCATCCATTGGCATACACAGTAACAATGACGTAACTGGTAATTTTTGGAGTTTTACATATTAACAATTACTAAACCCCATCTAAAACTGATTGCAGCAGGCTGGTATAACTAGTTTATGGGTACTGAGTGACTCTCTAACTTAGAGGTAGACATAAGGGATTTTCACAATGTAACATTCTTAATACTTCATATGGAGACTGTGATTCCATTTTCACATGGAGACTGTGATTCCATTTTCACACTCAGACACACTAACTTTAAACCCCTCTTAGACTCATACAACAGATTCCAAGTGGAAGCATCCCCTTGAACTGGGTTGATGTGTGCGAAGTCAGCGCGTGGAGGAACTTTCCTTCGTTGCAATCAGACAAGCAGCATGCTGTCGGCTGAGGTTAAATGGACTGCCAGCGGGCATGGGTGGCAGCGAGAGGCGGGGCCGTCCGTCACATGCTGCTACACGGAACCCACAGAGTCTTGTTCTGCTCCTTGTCCACAGCTGCTTTAATTTGTGTGAATGTGTACGCCACATTCATGCCTGCCGGGATTACAGCTGCCAAACGAAATAACATGATTCAATACACACAACTTGTTACAAACAAACTGTAAAGGAAATAAAATAAATAATGGTATGTATTATTAATGGCATGTACATATTTAATGTGTTATATTCCTCCATGTGTAACGGTCACCTGAAATTTTAAATTATCAGGTGGTAAAGAGGGAAGATGTTAACACAAGCATACACAACAGTAATTTTTTTTACTGATAATGGTGCAGCACAACAATAATATCCCCTCAACAAACAAACTGGTAAGGAAATATTCAGTAAAACACTTAACACCACATTTATCCATAAAAAACAATACTTCATAGAGCAGCAATAGACAAATTGACTAGCATGTTTCAATTAAAATTGGCAGAATTTGTATGAAAAGTATTACCATGTCTTATCTCTTATGAAAAGTATAATGTTTCACTCTGTAGCCCCTCAATTTAATTTAATTTATGTTTGTTTTGGGCGCACATGAGTAAGGATGAGCATATCTGCAACATATTTTATGTTGGTAACAATTTTAGTGATATGCTTGCTCAACAGCCTCGAGTTTACACACAGAGTCAAGATCCACCAGGTATTAGTGACCATTGTATAAGTGACTTACGTATTTGTGTGCTAGAATATGTGAATTTTTAAAATATTTATTTGAAAGGAAATATTGTAAGAGTTTGTAATGACGCAGTATTATTAATTTTCGGGATATGCGGTTCATTTTCTTTTGCTTTGCCAGGCGTCGTAAAATTGTTATCGTTATTTGAAATTAAAGCTGTGGCAGTTCGTTTATCAGGCACTCGGTTGCCGTTTCAAAAGTCTTAGTTTTTGTTGGGCATCATCATTAGATTTGACTGCGTCAAAAGGTTTTGTTCGAGAAGTTCGATTATCTTTAACTGACGGCGCAGTTAAGCGGGCTACGCAGTTTCAGATAGCGTGGGAAGAGCGTGGAGACACACGTGATGCCCATATTTGGTGAGGGTTGGTGGCACCCTGGGGCGAGAAAGGGGGGGTAGCCACGAGTGATAAAAACCCTGAACAAATACTCGCCCGGGAAAAAAAAAAGTGGTCTAGAACAAGCAACTAGAGAAGACGCATTGGGAGTGACAAACGTAACCCACACCGACAAGCACCCGCGACCGCTAAATCTTTCAGCTTCGTTCTTTTTCGGCAAAACCTTAGCTGTATTAAATTACTTCCGTCTGTGTGGGAGGTCGCTAGGGTGCCAGGAAGGAACGAATGTCCCTCCTGCCTTCGTAACTTCTTCTTGCGATGGAAGTTTTAAGACATGAATAATTCGTAAACGACTGTGGCGCTGTTCTGTACTTGTCTGTTTATCTGTGAACCTGTTCGTACTCGGCATACCTGAAGATAGTATGTGAACTGCTTCAATGGATTGGTAAATAAAAGTATAGAACAAATAAACCGGAACTTGACTTCTTTATTTAACATTTAATTGGAACTTTTTGTAAAGAGTTTCATGTTGCTACCATTGAGCTAACCAAGTGGTAACTTCCAGCCGTCAATACCTTGACGTGTGGCATTACAAGTTTATTTACATATTAATTTATTTAAGAACCTTGACTGGTGAACCGTATTTCAAGTGTTTTGTATGTAAAATGAAGAAAATTTTGTTAGCAGTTGCATCAGCCGAGAATCAATATCGTTGACTCATGTTGTGTGATATAGCTGTGGACGCCTAAAAGATTTGCAGCGCGTGCCTGAAATAAAAATTGGACTTTGGCTCACGGCGCTCTCTCTGTGATGGTCTCACTGTAGCAATTTTTCAGTGCTTTGCACTCAGGCCATCCCTGTGACGAGATTTCACAGCATGATGAAATGTTGTGCCTCGTGCCGCTGATGCCCGTTGTGAGGTCAAGGGTCATGACAGCCGGAAAAATATAAACTTGTCCTTGCAGTTACTCACAGCCATTTCGTCTTTAGTCCGGAAGGAGGTCACTTCTGCAAGACACTTCAGGGTGAAAGCTATGCCATCATGTACGTTACAAAGTTTATTCTATATCGCGAAATTAAAATATTGACCAATATGGTTTTAACTTAGTTTTCTGACACGAACTGCAGGAGCAGTATGAAAACCTGTAATGATATAAAATAAATGACATGTTACAGAGAAATGACTGATTCTCAATTGATAACGTTGACGTTTAAATACTTTTATTATAATGTTAGAGCAATGCTTTATTTTACAAAAAATTAGCTGTCCTAGGTGCAAGAACCATAAAGAGTTTAAACTATTAGACGAACACCTGGGCTGTTGCAATCCAATCAGCGATCCCCCAGACTGCATGTGCTGGATAAGAGAAAGAGTGCACAGGTGTCAACAATGTAATTTAATTTATTGTTTACGGTTACTTGCACCAGAAACTCTGAAAAAGGAAGATGCATGCATAGGAATAGCCTTATTGGTTCACTGAGGTGCGATTGCTGAACCTAGGGATTTTATCATGCTTTGTCCGTTGCGCAAGAAGAAAATATTATTCAAACCCCATTGGCAGATATCTAGAAACAATAGGCCAGACAATATCATAGTGATTTTTAAGCGCGTTGTGTTTGGTGCAAACTGTGTGAGGACACGCACTTAGTTCAGAATGGCAAAAATAAAGTTTTCTACTGAATGAAAGCTCTCACATATGTGATTTAAACTGCTGCTGGCAGCCACATGCTAAGCATGCTTAAACCTTGCTTTGGGAGCAGACAATAACAAAGTCTGACTTCATGTCTAGTCAATACAAGATAAAGTATAACAACACAAGTTTCACTACACCCAGTGGCGGTGTCAGCTCTAGCCTGTATGTCAAGATGGGCTTTGAACAATCCTCANCAACACAAGTTTCACTACACCCAGTGGCGGTGTCAGCTCTAGCCTGTATGTCAAGATGGGCTTTGAACAATCCTCACTGTTTTGCATTTGCTTGCATGTGAAGTTTTTATCGAAATTATGGTGCTAAGTAAATTTTGTGCTAGCACCAGCAGTTGCAAAATGGAAGTCGGTTCATAAATGTTAATCTATAATATTTAGATTCCCTTTTTTTATAAATAAATTATCAAACAAAGAATTCTGCAAATGTACGAATTTTAAACATGTGATGTCTGAATATACAGTGCACCGAATATGCAAGGAGCAAGAACAGCACTGTATCTACATCAAAAGTAATACTTATTTGTGTCACCTGGAAAAAAAGTTGTGAGTAAACAAGTTACAGAATTTGAGAACTTCACAAATTCTTCCCTTAGAGAATGATGCGCCACGAGCGACGTAATTTTCTAATGACACAGGATGTACACGCCACAGGACGCCTTCAAGCCAGGGATGGCTTGTCCAGCTGTTGCCACCTGCTGTGCTGCAACCCGCTTTGTATCACGTCGCCGCTATCCACCCCTACAGCACCTGGCGCATGAGGGGAAGTACCCGCCACTGTCTTTTACTCTCTTCTCTCCTTCGCGTCTCTCTCTCCACACATTCTGCAATCCCTGCGCTGGCCCTGCGAGCCGAGTATAAATAGGACCCGCAGTTCTTAGTTCGAGGCTGTCTCACACCAGTTCAGTAGCATGCCGTTACTCAGCCAGACAGCCACCAGACATCACGTCTTGCCGTCACAGAACGTCATGCTGCCCAAACATCCATCGACTTTTTCAAGTTGCCACTGCCTTTAGCAGTCCAGTCGAGAGTTCTANAGAACGTCATGCTGCCCAAACATCCATCGACTTTTTCAAGTTGCCACTGCCTTTAGCAGTCCAGTCGAGAGTTCTATCTACACAACAAACACCACGCTGCCTGACAGCATGTTGAAGCAGCCGCGCTTCCAGCTACCTTGAAGCTCACCTACAGCTATCACGAGTACCGCTGACTTGGTGTTTCCCTCACCCCTCACGCTGCCGCATCTTCCAAGACTACGTAAGATACCAGTTGGCAACTTAGGATCGGCCCTTAAAGCATCAGTCAGGGTACAGGCTGGTTTACGTGTGTTTGATTGAGCAATCAATAAAACAGGCATAAATCTGACTTGGTTGAGTTCTCTAGTCTAGTCCAGCACTCTGTATTAACTACTCTTTGCTTATGCTATTTCCAGTTTGTCACCTGTCCCAGTAAGACTCTTCTAGGGATAGCCATGAGCTGAAAACATTGAAACTTTTCTCTTCTATTGATAGCTGTCTCAAAGTGCAGCTTACGAAACTTGCCTTCCTGGGCCTAGCTAGAGAAGATGTTCTTTGGCCTATCGACCTTCCGGTAAGTGCCTGGGTCAGACGGTCATACCGCGACGCCTCGTGCGCCAAGACACCTGTTTGGAAACTATAGGCTGAAGACCATTAGAACAGGCCTCCAACTTCACCTGACCTCCCCATCCTATACTCCATCAGGCTGTGTCTACCCCTTACTGGCCACCCTTTATCAACCTATCTGATAAACCCCCCCTCCATAACGTTATGACACATTATAGGGCTGGGCGGGGCAAAGCTGCTAAGAAGGGACTAGCTCAGGTTGGGGGAGTGAAAACGGTCTGGATGGCAACCAGGCGTACACCTGGAAGAAAAAGGAGACTGCACGTCAGAGAGGGTCTACCACCAGCTCGGCAAGCTCCACCCCAAACCACATCTGGCAAGTACCTCATGCAGTATCTCCGCTGCCACCTTTGTCCCCAGCCAACGTTACCAGGCTAGTCAGGCCCCTTAACGTCACCCACATATACCCTTACCAGAGTACCCACTCGTCCATCGCTAGCAAATGCGCCA
Organism: Clitarchus hookeri; assembly: GCA_002778355.1. Lineage (NCBI taxonomy): Eukaryota > Metazoa > Arthropoda > Insecta > Phasmatodea > Phasmatidae > Clitarchus > Clitarchus hookeri. Next base: position 19,204 of record NQII01002714.1, on the reverse strand, counting down.
CCCAAGGTTCAACACTCAATTATAGAAGTGGCCAAAGCCAACAGTCTAGGCACCAGGAAAAACCCAGTTGAAGCGGTGACCTCGGCTTCACCGTCGCCCAGTGAGGAAAGTACTTCGTCCTCGCAAATTCCTCCAGGCTTGTCATACGGAGTTTGAGAGAACCCGTCTACCCAAAGCCTTGTGGGTCGTGAAGATAAAGGCCCAACTTTAAGGCAATGCAGAGAAATGGTGAGCCAAGTACGAGGAGTTCATCACAAACTGGGAAGAATTGTCAGAGAGACTCGTGACGCACTTATCAGGACTCCGAATGGTCGCGCAGCTGACAAACTAGCCCTACGCTTAGACACAGAAGGAGAATGAAGAGGCAGAACTCTACACCAGGCACAAAGCCCTGATTTTCAAACGAGTTGATCCGGGCCGCGACAAGCTCTAAGCCGTCAAACTTATCACCACGCTCCTACTACCAGAAATACACACCCACCTCCACAACCCAGAACCAGCGATGCTGGAAGAGTTGGTGAAACGAGCACATATTAGAGAAATAGATTTGGCGGACATCCACAAGTAACATGCTAGAGCCAAGACCACACCTGCTCAAGTAGGGAAGACGCTAGTGACTGAAACCATCGCACGTGAATGGACATCGGGACCCACTGCTGCACCTCCGACAATACTCCTGAAGTGCTGGCATTGCCCCGCCAGGCACTTCCACCGAGACTGCCCGGTTGTTCGTCCTTCGCGCCTGTGGCTCCAGCAAGGTTTGTCGCGCCACGAGCAACATAATTTTCTCATCTAACATTGCCACAGGATGCCTTCAAGACAGGGATGGGATGTTGCTGCCTGCTATGCCGCTTCGCAATATGTTGCCGCTCTCCACCTCTACAGCACCTGGCACGTGATGGGAAGTAGCCTCCTCTCTCTTTTACTCTCTTCTCTCCTTCGTGTCTCTCTCTCTCTGCACATCCCGCAACCCCCGCGCTGGCCCTGTGAGCTGAGTATAAATATGACCCGCAGTCCTCAGTTCAAGGCTGTCTCGCACCAGTTAAGTACCACACCATCACTCTGCCAGAGAACCACTAGACATCACGTCTTGCCTTCGCAGAACATCATGCTACCCGAGCATCCATAGACTTTCTCAAGTTGCCACTGCCTTTCGCAGTCCAGTCAAGAGTTCACCTCTGCACGACAATAACCACGCTGCCCGCCAGCATACAGAAGCCGCAGCGCTTCCAGCTACCTTGAAGCTCACCTACAGCTATCACGAGTACGAGTACTGCTGACTTGGAGTTTCCTTCACCCCTTGGGCTGCAGTGTCTTCTGAGACTAAGTAAGATACTAGTTGACAATGTAGGATCGGACCTTATGGCCTCAGTCAGGGTACAGGCTGGTTTACATGTGTTTGATTGAGCAATCAATAAAACAGGCATAAATCTGACTTGGTTGAGTTGTCTCTTCCAGCACTCTGTACTACCTACCCCTTGCTCCCGCTATTTCCGGTTCGTCACGTGTCCTAATAAAACTCTTCTAGGGATAGCCACGCGCCAAAAACCTTGAACCTTTTCTCTCCTATTGATAGCTGTCTCAAAGTGCAGCTTGAGCAGCTGTCCCTTGGACTATCGACCTTCTGATAAGTGCCTGGATCAGACTGCAACGCCTTGAGAGCCAGGACACCTGCTTCGAAACGATAGGCCAACCCCCAACATAAGCCCCGCTCTATGTAACACCTGGGTCAGACCACTATGTCTCGCATACCAGGGAGCCACGGGAGTGGATGCCCTTAGCCTTCTACTGTAACCTCCAGTTTGGTACATGGGTCAGACCGCGACGTCCCATGCGCCAAGCCACTGGACTGGAGGCCAGTAGAACAGGCCTCCAACCTCACCTGACCTTCCCATCCTATACTCAATCACGCTGTGTCTACCCCTTACTGGTCACCCGCTATCAACCTATCTGGTACACCCCCCCCCCCCCC